>OX326946.1:7430448-8030448 GCA_946800315.1 Misopates orontium | reverse complement strand
TCCAGCTCAGCATCTGTTGTCCACCAATGCAGGTCACCAACAAAAAGAATTGTCCCCCCACCTCCACCTCCCCCCCCACCTCCTACTCCTACAGCACTAACAGCTCCACCACCAGTACCCCCACCCCCACCATCACCAACATACACACTCCCACCCGTCCCATTCATGTTTCCTGCATGTCCAACATTCTCAATACTTGCCATATTAGCAGCATGTGGCTGCTGAAGCTGAATCATTTGCGAATTATTCAAGCCAGTGTTTCCTACCACCCTCTCATCCATATCGGCTACTTTATGAGATGACTGCCCAAGCTCCACCCTAAGTCCACCACCACTAACTGGAGCACCAGCCCCTCTACCAGCTCCAACATCATTAACATTGTTACTGTTATTCCCCCTAAATCCAGCATTCTGATAACCGTCTACTCTCCCAGGCATCCTAGACAAAGCTGCCTCATCTCGAAAACCTTCACCACCACCACCACCACTCTCCACCACCTGCTGCGGCGGTGCCTCAGTAGCCAACTTCGGCTGGTTCTGCAGCGGTTCCTCATTCCGATGAGCTAAACTATTATCCTCATTCTTCCGCATCGACTGCATAAAGTTCTCACCGACATTAACATCGTTGTAAAGATCTTCATACTCATCATCCTCCTCACCAAGAAAACCATCATCAGCAACAGCGGAGATCGCTTCGTTCCTGTGGAACTGATCCACCGGGTCTCCGCCGTAGCCCCCACCACCAGCTTCATTCTCATCCATTACTTAATTCAACTCAACACTCGTAACCTAAAATTGGGAATTAGGGTTAGGGTTCACTACAATTTTTTTGTTCTTGTTACATGAAATTGGATACATAATTAAGAAGAGTGAGTAAAGAAATAGATCGTACCAGAAGTTGCCAATTCCTAATTTTGAAGCTCTGAAGAG
Source organism: Misopates orontium (assembly GCA_946800315.1). Lineage (NCBI taxonomy): Eukaryota > Viridiplantae > Streptophyta > Magnoliopsida > Lamiales > Plantaginaceae > Misopates > Misopates orontium. The sequence continues at coordinate 8,029,519 of OX326946.1, read as the reverse complement.
AAAATTGGGGATTTATTTCATATTCTCTCTCTTCTTTACGTACTGTTTGAAGAGAGTGACAAAATCGTCTCTAATGGCTAATAAGAAGCGTGTGAATTGTTAACTCGAGTTACATTTAATACACTAAACAAAAGATTATACACAAAGTATTGTGATAATAGTCTTTTGTATTATAAAGCTAATAATATTTCAAAGATTTCTTTGTATATATATATCATAATGTTTTACGCTTTAAATTAATGTTTTGTAAATGTTTAAAGGTATTCTCTATTTTTTAATCAAACCTCAAAAAGTGTAATCATAACTATTCTAAAATTATATTGCGTTGGTCGATAATATTGTACTATTGATGCAGACAGCGGACTAACTAAAAATCAAATTATGTTAATTTAAAGAACATGAAATATAGTGCTGAACAATGTATATCCATCTGCTTAGAGTTTGATGTCTTTTAAAAACTTAAGTAATAACTTAATTTTCAAACAAAGACTAGTTGAATACTTCCCTGAATGAACCAGACAGAGAAAAGTTTTGAACATGTTTAAATATTATAGTTTAATTTGCGTGTTTTATAAAGCATGCTCAATATTTCCGATTGTGTTATGGGTTTTGTTGGTTGTTAGTTTAGCTCTTTGTGATATATAATCAGGATTACTTTGTAGTAAATTTCTTCTTTGCTGACTTGCTGTATGTCTAATATTGTTCTTGATCTATTAAAATGTTTCATCATATGTTATTCACACCACTACTCTTGTTGCACCACCATTGATTAGTTACACACTGCCAAGTAAACAAGTTCCACACAAAGATATTATTTTCACTATGGGCCATACTAAAAAGGGCTAACTAAGTTATTTATATAAATAGGAATTAGAAAGACTTGCATACAAAACAGTATAAAGTATTGTGATAAGAAATATCTATTATTCAAGAAAACATAATAATATTAATGCGTTATCATCGAACAAATGTAAACGTGACATAACATGCATAGCCATCAATTACAATAAACCAACATCAGCCCCCTCAAACAAACGACCGAGCACACGCTAGTTGATATGAATAATTAACTTTACCCATGTTGTCCAATTCCGGTGCACTGTTTAGATAATAAGAAGGAACTCGATGTAAGATATTTGAGAACAGAAGTGGCTTAGGAAAAAAATAGTAATGATAAGGGGTTTACTGCACGTTCTTATAATATGAACGTGATGCAGATTTGAGAAGGGAGTTTATACATTTTTTGCTTAAAGACAATGTAGTTAATTCAGTAGGAATAGAGGTTTAAAACCCACAAACGAGTCTCATTTAACGCAATTGTAATGCGTGTTCTATTTATATAGTAAACATATAGGGGGTTGGTTATATATGTATATATACATGTTAAAATTTTCACTTGTGATACTTATAATATATTCACCATTTCACCCACTTTAGCAAGCTTAGCCCTCACCAACTCTACTTTTATTCACCCCCTTTAGCATGCTCAGCTCTCACTTTCTCAAGACTGAGCTCGCGGGCTGGGAAAATTCGGAGCTCTCGACTTTACAAGACGACAATCCCACAAGACTAGAATAGCAAATACTAGCAATAAAACAATAGATTATTGGTTTAAAAGAGAAAATATAGTGCTCCATCAGACTGATCTAATCTTTGTCTAGGTTTCAAAACAAACATAAATTATAAAGATCAAATCTACAGTATCCTTCAAAGAACTGGCATCCCAGTAAGTACAAGTACAAAGTATTCCCCAAGTCACAAATAAATTGAAGTAGAAAGGCAATAATCCCTGTACAGATAAATATTAATTACAGAGCACAATATTTGGACAAGGGATGATTTATACAACATTATACATGTAATCATTTTCTTTGTAATATCTACAAGTATTTACACGTACAATCCCACGGTTTACATGAGTTAAAAAGGACTATACAGTTAGCATTCTACATTACCTTCGCCGAAAATAAACAATGCTGCAAAACATGATATAAGCAACAATTACAAAATGTGGGGGGTAAGAAAAATTACAACAAAATAAAAAACAGAAAAAGGGGGGCATAATTAATCTAATACAGCAAATTCATAGTGTAACAACATTTGTAATCATCCATATCTCAAACTTCACCACAACACTAGTGTGTTAAATCCATATTGAATTTAAACATAAACGAAATGTCTGATAACTGAAATAAAACGTTGCACTAGCAGATTGATGATACTGGCTACGAGGTGTCACCATGTCATCTCATCTCTATGCTAGAAACTTTGCGCGTCGTCCATTTTGCAAAACCAGACTTCAGCAGGACAGCTTCAGAACATAGATGGTAACCTTCCAGCTAATACCAAAAGAATTATGTGAGATAACATAAGCAATATGATGACATGAATCACATATTATAAACAGAGAGTCAAGAATCAATAGATAAGCAGGCATTCCCGTCAACCTAAATTAGCTAGCGATAGTCTTGTAGGACATGTATAACAGAGATCCAGTTAAATGCAAAAACACATGTAAAGGTTTTTCACACAATCTGGCGGTTCAAAATAGAATAGAAACAGAGCAGATTTTGAGCACACATAAAATGTTCAATAAAATAGCCAGAGGCATTAGCAGGAATGACAAAGAAATCTACAAGAATGATAACAGAACCAATGCTCTGATTACCCTGCCAATCAACCAAGCTAAATAAGTTACTATGTCATTGTTTCTCAGATCTTCATTTAATATTATGTTCAACCATACATTAGCTTGGCAACAGTAAAACTACACTTTCTACAGGTGAAATATGTCCTTTTCCTATCAAATGATTAAGAAGAAAAAGGATAGGAGAAGTCAGAAAACTAACAAGTCAATTCTACTCCATCCACTTCCAAGGGCTAACACCATTTCTGTAATTTCATGTCTCAAAATAGTGGTTACTCTTTTGCCTCTCCACTTATGGTTACTCTTTTGACGAGATCCTAAGATCACATTAAGATAATGCATCATCCTGAACCTTCTTCACCGACAAACTCCACAAGCCTTCCTATTGCTCTCCACTCATATGTAGAGTACAAACTTAAAAAAAGGTGCCTACATACATGTTATGCAACCACTATCATCTCAAATATAAATATTACCACCACAACCACGAAATGCAGCCATAGATATCTTAGACAACACCAAAACAATGTCCCTAGATCCCAATACCACCTTAATTTACAAACCCACTGCTTATGCAAGAATTATTAAAATATTTGAGTACTTCACAGAGCCTGCAAACTTCTAACCTGCACATGTGAACCCATCTCAAATCGAGTGTGTTCTAGCCACGTGATCATCACAGGGAGGATAGTGGATCTGATAACTGGACCAGAAAAGGATGCATTTTCACAACCAGAGGTTGTACCATTTTTTTATGATTGTCAAATGCCTTGAGGGAGCTCCATATGCTCTGAATTTAAAATGATTTTGAGTCTGTTCTGAACTATGTTGAGACTTGCAGCTGCAACCTCTAGGGTAATGCTCTTCTTGCAGCATTTTAAATGCGCATGGTATAGTTAACCAAGACTCCTATTTAACCTACTTTACGTTTACTATTTCCCCTTTAGTCAATTATTATAGTTAACTTAGAATGCGAAAAGTGACCTGATGAAGCAAATTGAATATAAACAGGGAGTACTGCAGTCATGCAGGTCCTAGAGCACGTGGCAGCAAAGATATAGTACGTATAGCAGGAGATATAACACGGATCTTATTTCCTTAACTAGTTTAATTGTTTCAATTCAAGTCGACTAAATCGAATAAAGCAAACCTCGACAAACTGCATATAGTAAAGAATCTGTAAAGAATTCAACTTGGCTAATATTAGTTAAAGAGAGTTGTTTTTGCTAATATCATATAAGGTCTACAACTGTAACTGAATTAAAAAATTAAAATTTTCAGGTCTAACAACCTTAATTTGGAATTCGAAAGGCTAAGGACACCAGAAAGAGCAGCAGCATAAGCCTTGTGGTTCCATCATCTTCCCTTTCTTACTTTGCAAATAGACGGGGGTTGCCTTTAGTTATCTCATAATGTCCTTTCTCAATACTATTAAATGCGGTTAAATAATTGTGTTTTCAGGTTTGGCCACTTTAATCTGGGATATGACACGAAAAAGACATCAAAGAACTGTATTGCAAAATCTTTCTTTTTATGTTCCCACCGCCTTCCTTTTCTGACTGCATAATTTGTCAAATTACAATAAATTTACAATATAGTAAATATGGAGCAAAATTTAGACCAAAGTTCCTCTGCTGTAAAACTGCATCTTACACCCGGCAACAAACTCTGTAATTGTAACAGGTAATTCTGAATGACAAGACATATTACAGTACAACAAAATCAGACAACTGGTGAGTACGATCATTTGCAGATACCATAACATCAACACTAAGTGCACTCCGGAGTTACAATACTAGTCAATAATCTAGTCCACAACCAAAATGAGTCTTTCTAACTCGGCAACTCTGACTAATACAGAACAGTTGAAAACAAAGGAACCATGACTCGCTAACTCTAGACTAAGAAGAACCAAAAACTCGAGTACTTTCGCCATGCAACAAATAGATTGCATCTGTTGCACTAATGCCATGTGAAATGCAGCTCCTTTCTAATTTATCCATGACCTGTGATGAAAGGAAGCGACATCTAGCAACAGCACGAATTGAAGAAGTTGGAAGAGCATTCATCGACAAAAGTAGGTAAAGAATGAAACCTCTTCAAATAACATTTACAAAATTTAATCGGCTCAACAAAGCCTTGAATTACCAAAACAAGAATGAAGTAACAAGCATGCAAAAAAAGAAATATAAAATAGATATGCAATTATCCACCTGCATCCAACAAAAAAAGAGGACAGTGGTTGATATGCTAACTGCTATTGCTAAAGACTGACAATCAACTGCAACGTAATCATGCAAGCATGGTTTTGCCAATTTACTACAGACGTATCCCTAAAAGTTAGCCAGCCAAGACAAACAACTACAAAGTACAAACTGTTCAAATTATCTTATGCAAAACACGAAAGACAATGAAGAAGTGGAACAACTTACTCGACTCACACATTGAAAAAGCAGAGTCTTCGAAAGGTAACATCAGAAACTGAAGCAACGTGAGCTATCCGAAAGCACTTCGGTCCAACGATATCAGGCATTCCGCAAAACAGTAGCAATAGAATTTGAGTGATCATGGTAAACACGGTTTATTTAGCAGCTGATCATATTCTTTCTTAAGACATATTCTGTAGCACATGGAGTTACTCGGAGGTTAGGCGTCGCCTTTTCCCATAATCAGCATCTCTTGATCTTGATCTCTGATCTTCCTCATGAGATACCCTTGATTTGCTATGAGTCCTTGATGATCTTCCCTTGTCCCATTCATTATCATATTCAGCCTCACGGTTCCTGTGCCTATGATGATCAGCATATTTATCCCTATCATTCCTAGGGCGTTCTCTCTCACGTTCACGATCTCGTTCATGTTCCATGGAACGCTCCCGATCTCTGTCACGCTCCCTTTCCCTGTCTCGCCCACCATCTCTGTCATCACGACGTCTCCTTTCAGGCCAATCATCACGTTCTATTTCTTTTTCTTGAGGAGGTTCCCTGTCATAACCTGCACCCCTATCGTCTCGGTACCTTCTCTCAGAAGAGCCCCTCTCTGATCCTCTGTCTTTTTCCTTCATCGCATTTGGCCATGTCCCTCTCTCTTGGCTTCCTTCGCCATACTGATGTTCAGATGCAGCCTCCTCTCCATAACTAGACTCCCCTGCTCTGCCTCCATGTTCGTCGCCTGCCCATCCTCCCATATTAGGATCTGACCACATTCCCATATTCGGTCCCTCAACTCCAGGATTATGCATCATCCCCATGCCATTCAAGGGCATCCCCCTCCCAAAGAATGCTGGATTAACATGAGGGGCAACACCAGGCAAACCAACATTTCCAACAGGTCCAAATGAAGATAACATTCCTGAAAAGGGAGCTGTGGGAGCACCAGGAAAGCCTCCATAACCACCCATTCGCCCCATTGGGCCTCCAAATGTAGGATCAAAACCTTGCCCCATCATAGCTTGAGGATGCAACATTGGTGGGCCAGCACCAATCCCCTGTCCAAATCCATTGCCATTACCAGGTAAACCACGAATACCCATTCCTCCAGCCCTACCCCTCATGGAGCCCATTGCGCCCCTATTTCCCATCCCTCCTTGAGAGTTACCTCTACCCCAATTTCCTCTTCCAAAGCCTCTACCATTGTTCTCACCCCCACCTTGATGATTTCCACCAGTGGCTATGTTGTTACCAATACCGCCGGGTTTACTAGGCATATCCCCAGGCCCTCTGCGTGGTTGATTCACAGCTGTCTGGCCCATCTGTGGTTGGTTTCTGTTGACCTGGGCTTCACCCATCCTTTTAACAGTGTAAGGAGAGGCATATGCAACCACACAAGGACGCCCGTTAAACATGTGCCCATTCATCCTCTCCTTGCAGGCAGTGGCAGCAGTAGAATCATAAAACTCAACCTGACAATAACCTTTTGACTTCCCACTAGCTCTCTCATCAAAGAACTTCACCTCTTTTACTGGCCCATACTTGCAAAGCTCTAACTCCAGCTCGGCATCTGTTGTCCACCAATGCAAGTCACCAACAAAAAGAATTGTCCCCCCACCTCCACCTCCCCCTCCACCTCCGACTCCAACTCCAACTCCAACAGCACCAACACCTCCACCACCGGTCCCCCCACCCCCTCCATCACCACCATACACACTCCCACCCGTCCCATTCATGTTTCCCGCATGTCCAACATTCTCAATACTCGCCATATTAGCAGCATGTGGCTGCTGAAGCTGAATCATTTGCGAATTATTCAAGCCAGTGTTTCCTACCACCCTCTCATCCATATCGGCTACTTTATGAGATGACTGGCCAAGCTCCACCCTAAGTCCACCACCACTAACCGGAGCACCAGCCCCTCTACCAGCTCCAACATCATTAACGCTATTATTGTTATTCCCCCTAAATCCCGCATTCTGATAACCGTCTACTCTCCCAGGCACCCTCGACGAAGCTGCCTCATCTCGAAAACCTTCTCCACCACCACTCTCCACCACCTGCTGCTGCGGCGGAGTCTGAGTAGCCAACTTCGGCTGGTTCTGCACCGGCTCCTCATGTCTATGCACTAAGTTACTATCCTCGTTCTTCCGCATCGACTGCAGAAAGTTCTCACCGACATTAACATCATTATAAAGATCTTCATACTCATCATCCTCCTCGCCTAGAAAACCATCGTCGGCAACGGCGGAGATCGCTTCGTTCCTGTGGAACTGATCCACCGGATCTCCACCGTAGCCTCCACCACCAGCTTCGTTCTCATCCATTACTTAAATTCAACTCAACACTCGGAACCTAAAATTGGGGATTAGGGTTAGGGTTCACTACAATTTTTTTGTTCTTGTTACATTAAACTGGAGACATAATTAAGACGAGTGAGTAAAAGATTAAGAACGTACCAGAAGTTGCCAATTCCCAATTTGAAGTTTGAAACCCTAATCTGGAAGCTTGTGTTTGCTGTGCTACTTCTCCCGAATTGTCGATAACAGAGAAGAGAAGATTGGGGCTGGCTTATTTCATTTTCTCTCTCTTCCTTTTATATATAAATAATAAATAAATAATGTTACACTTTAACAAAAAAAAAAATAACAATTAACAGGTATGTTTTTATAATTCGATAAACCTCAAAAAAATGTAATAATGAAATATAGTGCACAAATGTAATACATCCATCTACTTAGTGTTTGAAAACTTTTAGAAGCTTATTATAATTAAATTTTCAAACAAAGAGTAGATGAATACTTCCCTTGAGTGAACTAGGTATAAAAAGGTTTTGGATATATTTAAATATTATATTTAGTTTGTTGTTATACAGTGTTTTCGAAGCATGCTTGATATTTTCTATTGTATTATTTAGGTTTGTTAGGTTGGTAGTCCAATTATCTGTAGTATATAATGTTTCGTGTGTGTATTTCAGGTATAAAAGTCAGAACATAAGGATAATTTTTGGTAAAAGAAAAAAGTATTAAATGCTTCATTGTCTGTTACTTACACTATTACTTTTGGTGTACCGCTATTGGTTAGTTACACCTCGTTAAGTGAATAAATCCCGCAAGTTTAACTATTGTAAGGACTACATATTTTGGCGGCACATGTACTCTTTGATCCTTCTCTTGTAACATATATGTCATAGATATTGTGGTCTTAATTGTTAGGAAATGTCCTTGCCAACGTCAATCACTTTTGGTTCTATTATTGTTGTGAGACATTATAATGAGCTATTAATAAACATTCCTTTGCAGGAATAGTTGCACAAGACCGGTTTAAGCCATTGGGTGTGGTTGTCTCTTCACTCAACGGTGAGACGTAATGAAAAACTAAATTATGTATGATAAAAACAAATATTCCGCATGGATCTCTCATCTTCGTCCTTTAATGAATGAGACACAAGATTTTATCAAAGATTCTAATCTAATGAAGTGTATTTCAGAATGTATTTTTGTTTGACATGTATGCACAATACTTTTTTAATAATGGTTCGAGTAGCCAAAAGTGTGCATTTTGTCTGGTATGTGTAGTCATTGGGTCTTTTTTTAGAATGACTTAAAAATGACTTATTCTTCAATCACCGCCATTTCTCGTCTTCTCAAGCTCTTCAACTACAAAATTAGAACTCTACGATGCAGTTGCGTCCTATATTGAATTTTACCTACATAAAATCATGTACTTATCACTTATGGAGTTGCGTCATATATTATTATCACAAGCGTTTGAACGAATGGAAACCTTTTTCTTCTTTGTTGATTTGAAAAAAAACCAAATAAATTGACTTAAGGGCCCGTTTTTCTGCGCCAATCCAGTTCTCTCCAAATTTTGGCTACCGCAACGGGAAAGCTACGAAAACGGGGCAGGCCAACACAATCATGTTTTCTTTCTCTTTCTTTTATTTTTACTTTTTATTTAAACTAGTTATAAGCCCTATATTTTAATTTTGAAAACATATAATTAGTAAACTTCAAAATAATTGAACTCTCTTGTATAAGGGTAAAAATGACATTTTGCTACAAGTCAAAGCGAAAAATCATTTTGGATGGAATATGCTAATTATCAACTAACATAGGGTTTTTTTTGGCAATTAAAATTATAGAGGGTTTTTTTTTGGCCAATTAGAGATTACACATGTGAAGTTTTTTGCATTTAACTCACTTAAAAATAACAAGAATATAAAGAACTTTAGTTCTCAAGATTATTACGAGTCATTGCATTTTTTTTTTTTTTTTTCATTTTATTGTGGTAATGTGCAGTTGAGGAGTTTGACTCGTCTTATAGCAACCTGTAATGAGAATCGTTTGCGATAACTTCACGAATTCTAAATATATATTTTCAAGGTTGCTCTCATTCAAGTCATCTCACTCATCTTGATGTAGAGAAATGTTACACATTTTCTTAAGTTATGTTTCACACCGGCAACAGAAAATGTATGGTAAAAAACCTGATTTCCAACACCAAGCTCACCCTTCATATAATACATATATTCATGTGCAAAAAAGTTGCATATCTCCCTTAAATCAACCCAAACGAAGAGGTTTTGAATTTCTCTATAAAAAAGAATTTAGTTTCTAACTTTGGCATGGCAATATTCAAACGTTTATGTATAAAATAATAGTTTTTCTCACTCGATGTTACTCCTCATACTAAACATAGGTATGCATAAATAAAAATTGCATACTTATCTTAATTCAACTAGAAAGAGAAAGGTGTACAACATGCATGGTAAGGGATATCCGATATTCTTTTGCGTAGGTATGGTTGCCCATATGGGATTTTTTTTTTTTGTTAACAAATTGCCCATATGGGATTGAGTCATATATTCAGACTATTTTATTGTTTAATGCATTGGTACTAGCAATTGGTTAGCAGTTTGGTTGTAATGACATAGTGCCTTTGATGACGTATATTTCTCAATGAAAAATACGCTTGCACAATAAGTAGAGAATTTCGAGTAATTGTTGATTCACCAGTGTGTATAATTTCCTGGAATTAAATAGTGCCTAGCAGCTTACATTTCTCAAAGTTATTGGATTAATGTGGTCAATCCATTGTTGAGTTTGATCTGAAAACATAGCATGGAGAAGCTAAGCGTTGAGGCATTTTTTGTCAATCTCTAACTAGTTTTGTGTATGCTAGAAATTCTTATCATTCAATCTTTTAGATAAAATGACAAGAGAGTCATTATGTCAAAAAGATTATGAAGCATGGTCAGGCCTCACATTAGTGGCACCATTTTTCTTTTTACATTACAGGATTTCTTGTTGCGTTCCTTCAATTCTATCATCATGTATATGATTGACAAGAATGTAGCGATCTGCTATCATCATCATCAGCCTTGTATATACAATACTGACTTGAATGGGTCTTTGTTAATTGATTTATCCAACGAGAGCCTTCGGAGCACATCAAGAATGAGAATATAAAGAAAGCTGATGCATCCTTCTGGTGGGAGATATGGCAAGTATCTCTAATGTTCTCTACTACCAAAGTAAGGTTTCTGTCATCCTTCTTTGCTTTTGTTTGCTTTTGTTTGTTTATTTGCATTACGTGCAACATTCCCCCTATCTAATGGCATTTCGGTGCAGATCAAGTATAATAGGAAAATAGCATTTCAGCACTTGACTGGTTATCTACATCATTTTTTGTGCATATTTGGATTCGGGACTTGTATTTTTTGCGCATGCAAAGGTCGGCGGAGCGAGGATGAATGAGAAAGCTAGAAAAGGACATAGCATAGAACTCTCACAAGGCAGATTTTGATTTTAAATTTTTGATGTTGAGCATAGTTTAGATAACAGGTTGCATGACGAGAGAAATATACAAAAGGGAACCGATATGCTAACTCCAATTTTGCTGTTCGCACGTCACGTGATTCATTCATTCCTTTTACTTTTGGTAAGCAAAGAATTTACTAAGAAGAAATAAAGTACCAGGACCACAATGACAACAAGCAAATTATGGGTAAAGAAGCCCCATCATAAGAATAACAAAAATCTTTCCTATTTGATTTAATCCATTTCTGGGTCCTAAATTTGAGGCGATCGATTTCTGCTAATTTGTTCACTTGTTCCCCATTAAACAACACCTTGTTTCGCAGCAACCAAATAGACCAGAGAGTGATAAACCAAATACCTCTCCATTGCTTTCGACGATTCTTAAAAGGATGAAATGGTACTTCAGACATTTTGGGAGAGCAGTAGCAAGGCCAAACCAGTTGTAAATCTCCATCCATATTCCCGAAACAACCTTGCATTCGAGGAAAAGGTGATCGATGGTCTCGTCTCCTGAACCACAGAGGACAACAACTCATACTGCCAATGTTTGAAATTCCCCTTCTAAACAGGTTAGCTTTCTTCCGAATACGATAGCGTGCTGCTTTCCAACCGTGAGAAATTGCTTTCAATAGAGTGCTTGTATCCCATATCAGTTTGTAAAGGTGACAAGCTTCTGAATTGGTCTCTTGGTGGATTTGCGTGTATGCCAATTTTAACTGTAAATTTCCCGGAGTTATCCCGCATTCATTTCCAACTGTCGTATTGCTCTTGTTGATCTGAACCACTTCAAGAGTTTGTGTAAGCTTGCAACCATCTCGACCTCCCACGAATAGAGCTCTCTCTTCCATGTTAGGTTCCATTCCCATGTCTCTCCAGTTTCAGCCACAATAGATTCTCTACTTGTTGAAATTGAGAACAATCTATTGAAGCTTACCTTCAGAAGTTCATCGCTGATCCAACCATCATACCAAAACATGGTATTCTCACTGTTTTCACTTGTTCTTCTCAAACCTTTAGAGAACTAGTTCTTAGTTGAGCTGTCAGACCTGAGATTTTGCAGGTCTCTTCATCATATTGATGCTTGGTTTCGAGAGTTGGTCGACCTTATTTGGCTGACTAACTGATGGTCAATTCTGTAGAATTTGGAAATAAGAACCTTCATCCAGAGCTTGCCCTTCTCATTTAGAAATCTCCATTTCCACTTAAAGAGTAAAGCTCGTTTGACATCCTCCAGATCCTTAATCCCAAGACGACCATCCTCTTTTCTTTTACACACTTCAGCCTAATTGACCCAATAGATTTTTCTAGCTTCTTCTATAGCATCCCCGAGAACAAATTTTTGAATTTGGGTCATCTTTTTGAAAATATGCTTCAACACTTTCTAGAGGGAGAAAATGTACACCGGCAAGCCTGGAAAAACAGCATTTGTATGAACAATCCTGCGAGCAGAAGAGATAAATGTTCTCTTCCAGCTTGGTGCTTGAAAGATATCCCAAACATATCAACAAGTGGTTTCCAAAACTAGATCCTTCTAGAATTTGCAAGGTACGACAAGGTACTTGAAAGAGATCTGACCAAACATACAGTTAAGAGAGCTAGCATATGAAGAGAGTTCAAAGTTAACATATGAAGAGTTCAGAGTAAACATATGAAGAGAGTTCAGAGTTAGCATATTAATTCCCTGTTCAGTTATCTTTATAAATAAAATGTGTAATGGATATGCAGTAGCATACTTGAGCAACCTCAGTATAGATATTCTCTATTTACAGCTTAATAATGAGTGGTATATAGGTGAACCATGTATTTTTCACATTTATTTAATCAGGCACTTGTGTTTGCAACTGGTATCCAAGTACAATCCATTCATCAATTCATTTATTTTCATCTTCAGTATTGTGTAAACTATTCCAGCTTGTAAGTCTTCAAAGATTTGTACAATAACCAACAAAAACCTCACTGTCTTGCACAATTCTTTTGTTCCACACAGAACAGACGTGTCCAATTCCATGATGACCACATTATATTGTTAATGAAGATGCATACAATTCCTTATATAATCTATGCACGTCTCAAATTTCTATTATAAAACAACAACGTTGCTTTCTCGAGTATCCTAACGAGCAATCTATTCCTTTAAGATAGCCTTATAGTTTAGTCTCAACTTCTTTTGAAGTACAACTTGTTGCGTGGAGTACCTACTAGATTCTCTATCCATTAACCAGAAGGTCATTAACCATAAATGGAATCAAGCCCAATGCCCCTCAAGTCTAAGATTCAATATTTATATTCATCTAGAATTTCAGCATCATGAGAGCTCATTCCACGCTTTCTTTCAGTTATGTAGACAATAATGATTTTTAGTATATTTTGACATCAACATTACATAAATGAGAAATTCAAAGAACCAAGTATATGTTAGGCAATCGTTTTGCCTTAGTTTGCACTTTGTAACAATAATAAACTTATTGGTCAGAACCTTGAAAATGTCACTTTGTAACAATAATAAACTTATTGGTCAGAACCCTTAAAATGTCACTAAAGTAGTCTACTACAAGAAACCATTCCATATGTTGAAGTTCCTTAAAGGCATGATCAGTAGCCAATTCATCTACTAGGAATCAATTGCGTATTCTCAATAATGGGGATTAACATCATAATTGCACAGCTAATGATTTTACAGGCGTTCAAATTTGTTAGGCAATTATTTTGCCTTTGCACTTGATCACAATAATAAACCTTATGGTCAGTAGCCTTACTACTAGGAATCACAATATGTGACCAATAGTCTACTACTAGTAACCAAATTTTTATTTGCCTTTCAACTTTTTTATAAGCATGGGCAGTAGCCTTTTATCTGCTAGGAACCATTACATGATCTCAACGTCGTGACTTAAACATCATCATTCCATAAAATACGAGTCCATAAGCTATTGTTTTGCCTTCATTCAACTCTATCATAGTAAAAAACATAATGGTCAGTAGCCTTACTACTAGGAATCACAAAATGTGACCAATAGTCTACTACTAGGAACCATTTTTTATTTGCCCTCCAACTTTTTTCTAAACATGGTCAGTAGCCTTATCATCTACTAGGAACCATTACATGTTCTCAACGATGTAACTTCGACATCATCATCCGTAAAAGATGAGTTCATAGGCATCAGAATTTGTTTTTGGTAATTGTTTTGCCTTCATTCCAACTATCATAATAAAAGCGACAACCGTCCGTAGCCTTACTAAAAGGAATCACAAAATGTCACCAATAGTTTACTACTAGGAACCATTATCTGTAGCCCTTTTAACTTTTTTGACATGATTTGATGACGGGACTCCTTCATTACCAATATTCCTCACACTTACTAAGAGTCATATATAACGTTATATGCATCACAACAATAGCATCATAAACCATTCACATACACCATAAAAAGGGACATGATACTTGTAATTCCGTTCCGTCACAAATATCCCGTTCACAAGTCTTTTGATGCAGTGGTCAAAACCAAAAGCTAGCAAAACATATCTGTCCAGATCACTGAAAATCAAAAGATATATTTTGCAGTATTCATCCCACTTAGTGAAAATAGTACAACATCACTAGCAACCTTTTCATGTAATTTCCACGTAGGAAAAGGGAACAAGTAAACCTATCACAAACCAGCAATTTCGGATTCAATTCTATATTCCGGCACGTAACTTTTAGTTCACACATATAATTACTCGAACAGAATCAAAAATACACTGAATCTACCCGCAACTACACCTATTAAATCCACAGAAATCTTGATAGAACCAGCCGCATGATCAAGATTTAACGAAACACAATCGATAAAATCCCACACATTCTTGCATCTTTAAATTTGTTTTTACATATACGAGTAACATAGAGAGTAATTGAAAAGAATAGGACTTTTCACCGATACTGCAGAGACTCGTTAAATTCTTGAAGATTCGACGCCACATTCAAGATAAATTACGCTCATATTCAACAAGAAACAACACCCAATTCAAATATCACAAAACCCTAGAAACAGATTCTACAAATTAGATCAACTTACATCCAATTAAATCCGCAGAAATCTTGATGAAACCAGCCCCAAGATTCAAGATTTAACGAAAACGATCGATGACAGACCAAAAGTCTTCGAGTGATTTCTACAGATTTGAGAGCAAGTGAGAAAATTAGGGTTTTTTCAAATAGAATTTGCCCTTTTCCTTTGTCCTCTTTCTATTGAGTTCCCAACGGATATAAATAATTCACATATAAGCCGCGTTTTTTATCCGCTACTCTATGGTGGTTATGTTTTTATAGTGGGTCGCGCTCTTTTTTGGGCCCAATCTATTATGGACTTTATTAGCAGAAGGGCCCAACTTAATTTTACATAACCCAATGTGTGCTTTTATTGTTTATTTATACGCTCTGCTTGTGTAATTAAATCGTTAATTCTCTGTTTTAAGAGTTAAAAGAAAAAGTAAAATTAGTCTTATTTCTTGTTCTTATTTGTTATTTTTGATAGTATGTATGTCTGAAAGGAGCCAAGTTGAATATAAAATCCAGTGAGATCTAGTTTTAGTTATTATTTTTAAGATTAGGCGAATAATTAATTCATATTAGCACACAATCACACGTGACTAGCTCTGATTTTACTAGAAATAGAATGAGTTGCAAAATGTACTTCGGTGTGTTATGACTTATGAGTATGACTAATGAGTAGTTTTTGCATAATCTTTTAGATTTGTGCACTAGTAGCATTATTTTAAATATTTTTGGAAAAATGCATAAAATCTCACATGTTTCAGAGAATCTACACTAAATTCTCTCATGATACTCTTTTTGCACTAAATTTTCATGTGTTTTCGAAAACCACCTACCAAATCCTGCATTTTTTGTACCAAATTTTCTTGTGTTTTCAAGAACCATGTATCGATTCTCTCGTATTTTAAAAAACTGATGCACAAACTCCTATTTAAATATAAATTGTCAATTTTATCCTCTTAATAAGAGGAATTTGATTAAAATTATGATGGGATAATGGTGCATAGTTTTGATAATAGGAGGAGATTTTGTGCACAAAAACTTTGTATTATTCTTTCCTTTACAAAATTCGCACGAAATCTTCAGGTGTGTACATAGTTTTTGATAATATGAGGAGATTTCTTGCACAAAAACAGTGTATTATTCTTTCTTTTTCAAAATTACAAGGTTTGGGGCAAATTATGAATAATTCAAAGAAACATAGTTCAAAGAATTAGACATATCGTTGTATGATCAAGAAAAGAGAGAAAAACAATAAGTAATATTGAATTAAACGCATTAACACCAATCACTACACCATGTCTGATCAGCCGTCGTTTGGTAATAAGAGGAAAGCACTTGTAATAGAAGAATCCGATTTTGAGAGTTCTTCAAATACTAGTGATAATGATGATGATGAAGATCAAAATAAGATAATAATGAAATGGACGAGAATGCTCTTTCATCTTTGGTCGCACTTGAAAAATCTCTCCCAATGAAGTGAGTAATTACTTTGTTTTTATATGAATAAATTGAGTAATTAATTACTTAATGCAAAAAACGAAGAACTCTTAAATAACTGTACTTAGAGATGGTGTTCTTGTTTCATTTTCGTGTATGATGTTCGTACATTTCTTGCTTTTAGGGGTTTGATTGAACTTCTTAGCAATTACTATCTCTAAACATATGGAAAATTGCAATTTTAATCCATGAACATTGGGGAAAAAAAATCTATTCAGTTAATTGTATAAGTGTGAGAGTAGACTGTAACTTAGGAGATAAATAAATAATTGAACCACAAATAAACTAAAACTCAAATCCTTTTCTCTTTCATTGTTAGCTAGTGCTACACCTTTAATTGTCTAAATATTTTAAAGAAAATTAATACAAGTTTCTAAATTCTAATCAAGCGACAAACAAAAACAATAGAGCAACCGAAGTAGCCGGTCATGTCCTTCATGTAACGGTTATGTGACCGCCTACAACCGGGTTTATTTGTTCCGACAAAAAAATCCCCAACGGTCACATTTGTTCAAAGCAACGTTTCCTTTTAGATCCTCCTATATATTCTTCCCGTTGATCACTCTCCATGTTCATCGCTACAACAACACAACAAAAATCAATTATTACATCATTAATTATCTCACTCGCCGGAATATTCTCCCACCCGCCAAAATGATCAACAAACTGTCACTCGCCGTCGCTTTTCTCATATTCTCCGTCCCTTATTCCGGCCATGCTCAAATCACTCACGCGCCTTCTCAGTCACCAACCCACGCGCCGCCGCCCACCGTCCATTCTCCGGCAAGTCCTCACCCATCGCCGGTCAACTCTCCTGCGCCGACAAATTCTCCGGCAAGCCCTCACGCATCCCCGGCAAAGTCTCCGGTGTCTACGCCGCCTTCAAACGTTTCTCCGGCAGTGCCGACTGCTTCTCCGGCGCACGCGCCGGCAGCAGCGCCAACCACTCCGTCGGCCAACGTGTCCGCTCCGAGCCCTTCTCCGGCGAGTCCGACGCCTGTTCCGGTGAGCAGCCCTACTCCGGCGAGTTCGCCGGCGGCAGATGTTCCGTCGGTACCGTCGGCGGGCGTTCCCTCGAGTTCGGCTACACCATCAGGGTCGCCGGGTGTTTTCCCGTCGACCGGTGCTCCGGCGAGTTTCTCGCCGGAAAGTTCACAAGGACCGGTTGCCGATGATACGACTTCGGGTTCAGATTCGGTGTATGGGACTTTTGTTGTTTTATCCGGACTTACTCTTTGTGCCACATTAGCCTTTTAAAGAGGATAGAATAGAGTATGTTCATTATTTATTCTTTTTTAGTTACAACTTGCTATGTTAAGTTTTTACTAGATTTGTTGTACTGTAAGTGTAACACTCTTTATTCTTATTGAATCTTAGTTTTATATAGTACATTATTCTATTCAATTGAAATTTTGTCATGTCTACTCTGTTATGAATTAGTTAATATAGTAGCCTTTTTTGGTATATAAGTTTTAAAACTATTGTATCTGACATTTAATCTTGCATGCAAAGTACTATTCTTTCTACTTGTAGGGATCACAGAATTTACCACCAATTCCATTGACTTGTATTTTCCAATTTCATTGAAGTAATCACACAAAACATCACTCATTTGGTTTTTTTTTTTTTTTTTAACAACATCACTCATTTGGATGAATTTCTCCATTTAAATTCAAACAATTGAAAAAAAAAAAAAAAACTCCTGTGTCAAGATCACAAATGGTTAGCAGAGTTGGCCAATTTGGCAATTAAGCAGCACTCCAGCAGATGGTATGATGTTTCTCAACATGGAAGCTGGTCTTGCAACCATGCTTGATGCCTTAGCATAACTTCCCAAACTTCCATCACCGGACGTCGTAAATTGAGCTCCATTCACCATCAAATCCCCATCTGATCTCCAGTTCCAGTTCTTCCACTCATCGTCTCCTTCGGCAAGCTCACGTTTCGTCACCTGAATTAACGTAGTATCGTGCATTAGAAAATGTCACAACTTTATGTTCATTGTGTGTGTCATTAGTAAAAGTAGATAGCATATGTTGAATATATACCTCTTTTATATCTGCTGCAATAAAAACATTCCCTTGACTATTAATAGTAGGATTTGCACTTCCACCAATTGCATACATCTGCCAACCAGTGTACACATTGTTCACAACATGAAAGTACCCATGTCTACACCTGCATCATCAGTTACAAAAATCATCTCAACTTTAACCAATTTTAGCACTTTTATCATGAAGCTTAAAAGTTTTAGTTAATTACCTGGGAATTCTCTGAACTAGGCCTTCTCCAAAGTAATTAAAAGCAATTGTCACTTGCATAATCTTGTCAGCAACATAATCATCACTATGTCCCATGAGCATAACCTCATTGTGCTGAAACATGTAATTGTTTGATATGGTAATGGCCGTCGATCCCTCAACGACATCAATTAGGCCGTCCTTGCACGATGACAAAGTACAATGGTCCACCCAAATGTCACGAGCCGCGAATATCGACACCCCATCTCCATCCGATATGCCTCTTAGTTGATAATGATTTGGCGCATCCGTCACGACAGAGTTCCCGGCCTGGACACAATCATGTATGTAAATTCCATGTATGATGATGTTAGTAACATTTGTTATGGTTATGCATGGACCATTGGAAATTTCTATGCTGAAGCCTCTACCATCAATGGTCTTGTAGGAATTCATCATGAGTTCTTGTTTAAGCTTTATGTTCATGTCATGATCAAATATGATCCACAGTGGTTCTTCTTGGATCACCGCGTGGCGGAGCATGCCTTGCGTGGGGTTCATATGATCATCGTCGTCTGATGTGACTGTGTAGAATTTGCCCTCTTTGCCGCCAATGGCATTGCGTCCAAACCCGATCGCACAATCGGCTAGTAACTTGCGGTTGCTCTCCCAATTGGGATCGCACCTCCAACAGTCGTCGATGGAGTTTCCCGTGCTACATGATCCGGTAGCCGATTGATTCGTCGAGTCCTTCAACGTTCTCCTACAAACATAGACATAGTTTAGATAAGAATAATTGATTAAAATTACCTAGTCAAGTAACATTTTTGAATTGAACAAACAAAAATTCTAAGTAGAGAGGGATATTTACCATTCATTTGGGTCTAATAGTGATGTCGGCCTTGGCCGTGCTGAGAATTTATGAGCTTGTAAGAACATGACAAAGCATATGAAGAAGAATATTGACATTGTTAATTTAGCAACTTGGAATTGGATTAGATGATTTGTGGTACGTACAAAGGTGCAAAAGGGTACAAATAGAAAGGCTATAGAGGGTTGTGATAATAAATTGAAGCTACTAAAAGTGGGTGGAATTCAAGGCAATTATTCCAAGGTCGCCAAAGCTGTTAGAGGTAGGACTTAGGAGTGGGTGTTAAACTCTAATGTTTCAGAATTAAGTGCTATTGTATTTTGGAACCTTTTTCTTTTCCTATAGAAGATGAATATATACTGAACTAACTTAAAGGAATAATTTTAGAATAGGAAGAGAAATATAATTTTACTACAAAGAGTAGGGAGAACGAGAAGTACGTGATACAACAGCATAAATATCGTAAAGGAACAACTATTGTAACCAAGTCGAACAGTTTGATAGATTGGCTCGACAAGTCCGTCGTGGAACGAAACGAGGCTCCAAAATTTGATTAGGAAATTATAGTTGTGTGATCGATCTGGGTAGCAAAAAGATCCCGTGATCGCCAGAAAGGTTTTGAGACCTTTCGCGTTTATTAGAAGGACAATAAAATGGGACAAGACTCCTTTATTCCAGAACCACAAGAAGGACCAATGTCTTTATGGTAAATGTTTTAATTTTTGGCTGTTTTTTACAGCATTGATAAAGCTCTTAGTCCATTCTTTCAGTGAAAATATTCACCTGATGAAAACTGAGTTGATTAAAACTATAACAATGAAAAATGTGAAACATCTGTTACTAGTTATATGTGGCCTGTAAAATCTCCATAGTTGATTAAGTTAACTTTGTATATATTCAGTTCAATAATGCTGATCAAGTTTGTCTCATATTGCTGCACAAATGCTTTGAGTTATATTTTCTTATCTCTTGAACAAGATCTTTTGAGGGCTATTTAGATAAGTTTCTAATTTGTTTTGTAATAATATTTCTTAAAAATTCCTATTAATTATTGTGCCGTGTTTCGAAATTTAATTCTTGCAAGCAAAATAATTAAGCAAGTTATTGTCAATTCTAGAGCTTTTGAAGCCAGTGAAATGTTCTGTCGGTATTGCTGTCAAGGGGCCTTTTTCTAAATGTTGCATTGCGTTAGCTTGCTAAAAGCCCAATTGTCTTATCACATAATTCACATTAAACCTTCATTATTTAACTACACGTGACAAGTTACATCATTCATTAAAATTTCGTCTTAGTGCCTAATAAATTTGCTTCACCTCAATATGGAATAGAGAATTCATCAGTATATATTGTTAGGTGGATGTCATTGTATAAGGGTACATACTTTCCTTTTCAAGATGAAAAATTAGAGCAGTGCATACGTTCAATTTTAATCTAATAACTTTTAGCAATTTTGTTCGTAGTACTTTGATCCCTTCATCTGATGGTCCATGGTCTAAAATCTAAAGCCATACATTGTCCATGTTTTTATGACAGTATAACAGTCATTTTTTAAGATATGAAACATGTCAAATCTTCTATGGCAAAGATTATGTCTCAAATGTTTTTATAGTTGTTGAGTTTGTATCACATGGTAGTTTCTTCTGCCAAATTTTATGACATTTCCTAGTTTAATGACATAAACCTTACAAAGAGATTTTCAAGATAATGTAGATATAATGAAAATTAGTAAAATAAATATCTACACCATTATTTTGAAAAGTTCTGTTAGAATTCATTTTTCATGTAAAAGGAAATGACAAATTCCCTAATAAACTAGGGATAATGAGTGTTTGGGTACGAACGAAATAGGCTGGTTTAGGAGTAGCCACGTCGCTACAACCCCAATCAGTCGAAAAAATATTTTATGCAATCGATGTATGATGACGTAGTATAGCAACCAAGTGTTGAGATTGTATATATTTTTTAAATCATAGGGCAATAATCTCGAAACACTCAATCGAAATTACTCATTTACACCAATAATTGAATTGATTGCACTACCTCATTGTGCAATTGTTGCACTTAATAATCTTTTTGATCCCAGCTCTATAACTGCTTTTTCTGTTATGGTAACAAAATAGAAAGAAAAAAGAAAAGCACAAGACAAAAATTTCATATAGGTAAAAGTTCTGATGCATTTTTTGTGTAAGTAGCAAAGAAATCCTATTGTGAAAGATAAATAGGAAAAACGCTTTTATGTGTAAAATATAAGAGGACGGTGTCCGGCTCTTTTGAAAAATCATAATCACGGGGTTAGTTTTTGTTTAGTTATCTTTTCACATTTTATTTTGTTTAGCATCTTGTGCAAAACACATATCACTTTTTACCAATCCTTTTTCATGATGGTTTTTTGCGCCTAAAGCATAATACATTTCTTTTGCTATTAGTTTTTGTATTAATGTTATTTTGATATAAATTTAAGATCACAGTTTGAATTTATGTTGAAAACAATTTTTTTATCACTTACTCCACTTTATAGTTTATACATACACACACACACACACACACACACACATATATATATATATATATATATATATATATATATACATATATATAACTATACATGTATATAACTATATATATAACTATACATAAATATAAATATATATGTGTGTGTTGGTAATAGTACACAAATACATACATAACACGGTGATACGAACATGACACAACATGCAAATGACAAAAATTTCTCAAAAGTTATGGTGCGACTCCGGACTTTATAATATTTTCGATGGTACATCGTCAAGAAATTATATGAACTAGTAAAATTTTAAACTCGAGCAGAAATTAACATAAATATATTTAAGTTCAATAATAACTAAAGTAAAGTCTAAACAACAATCATAAACTCATTATTTAATGCAAGCATAAGTAGATGAGTGAATATTCGATTTAGATCAGGCACTATGGTCCTTTTCTTTTTCTTTTTTTTTCTTTCCCTTTTTGAGATTTAGAACTGTTAATTACACCATGGTCATTAAGTGGTTCTTCAATAATTTGAGCAACGAAAAGAAGACTGACCAATATTCGGATTCCTTAAAAGTGAGGGATTCCAATTTATAGAATGTCAACATTATTTTAAGGATTCAAAGACATTCTCTATCACATTTCACATATGAAGCCTCCCTTACGGATAATATGAAGATTTTCTTAAATAAAGAGGATGTCTAGGTGTTGGAGATTATATACATAAATATATAAATGTCAATCATCTCTACAAGTTTGAGCTTTTAGTGAGAACGGCATTCAATACTAGGTAGCAAATGTGCTCCTCCTCTTTTAAATATTTTTAGTTTTCATGTTAATTTTTGTGAACCGTGGATAAAAGAATATAATGAAAGATGTAAATGAGGCGATAAATTGTTGAAAGAAAAAAGAGTTGCACATAGGGAGAAAATAATGGAATATGATTTTTATACTTAGAGTTAAAATGGCTAAGAGAAACTATATTTAGCAAGCTCGGACACGAGAAAATGGAACGAGCTATTATTGCCTTCTGGTTTTGACGTTTTGATACTTTGCCATTTCCTTCTCTAATTTTTAGTTTACATTATTTAGATTTTATAGAGGATTTTACTGACTATTAAGTTTTAGTATCATAATTTATCGAAAAAATTTCGACATTAGTACTCTATAATTTGGCCTCGATTCGAAAATCGTTACATAACTTGATAATACATAAATTTTGTCACATGACTTGACAAAAAAATCAATCTAAGTCATGTGACACTGAAAATTACTAAAACTCACCAGATTTTAGCATGTGATTGGTCACCTGACATCGATTTGGGGATTTAGGGCTTGGATTTTGAGATAAGTGTGGTCTCACATGTGCAGAGACACCTGGTGAAATCGCATTTTGCGATTTTGCTCCCAAAATTAAAGCTTTTCTCTTCTCTCCACACTTAACGATTTTAATAATAGGTATCTAATTGATTTCCATATCATGTGGATCTTTTTCTATTATTTTACTTAAATTTTCTTGTAACTATTAAATAATTTTATAATATATGGAAAAGATGTGACAACCAGCATTTGTGTGAAATCTTGGTAGTGCGTGTGATGTAGAAAATTAAAGAATTAACTTTTATCTGTGCTATTTATAATTGGTATTATAACTCATATACTTTTGAACATTTTCCAAACATCTTAATTTATTATATGTATTTATACCATTTTATGTTTACTTTTTAAAATTAATATTAATATAATATTTTAAAAATATAAATGCCGAAATCTGTGGAATACATCCCGTGCCTCAAAGCATACGCATCGTCTACGAAAGAAGCGAAACACCCCCTCTTACATCCCGCGCCTTTTAAAATATGATTAATGACCTTTTACGACACTATGGAAAAGGAATAAATAAATATGAGAGAATTACACAAACTACCCCTGAATTATGGGCAAATTACACAAACCACCCCTCATCTTTGAGAAATTACACAAACTACCGATGTAGTTAACTTCTGTTAAAAAAACCCAGAGTTGGTAAAATTCCATCCATACCCTTTCATGAAATTTGTGGAGAAATAAAAACTATTTCTAAATAAATAATAATAGTAATAATAATAATAATAATAATAATAATAATATTTAAAAAAAAAGGAAAAAGAAAAAGAAAACGAAACCCAACCCACCCCCATCCCTCCACCGCCCACCCCCACCTATCCCTGGCAAACCCTTCCCCGTGCCATCGTTACCAGGTCAGCCTCGACCTGGTCGCGATGAAGCTCCGGCCACTGTGGTCGCTTGTGGCCGGGAAACTTGCACCACAACGCCGATTTTCGCCGTGGTGCAAGCAAAATTGAAGTCGGTCGCCGCCAGCGGTCCACCACCCATGGTCGTGCGACGGCGTGACCATCCCAGTGGGGGCCGTTATGTGACCGATTCCGGCGAATTGTTGAGTTTTTTTTTAATTATTTTTTTTTTTCTGTTTATATTATTAAGAAAAAAAACCTATTAAAATATTTTCAAAAATATAAATTAGGTCACCTGAAGTAATAAATATAACTACATGTAACCTTTTTCTTATAAAAGAATTCCTTTTTGTTTTTTTTTTAAATAATTTAATTAGAAATATATAGTGTTTAAAATTAAATAATAGTTTATTTTAGGGCAATTTTGGAATTTCAAGAATTTTTTTAGATGACTACACATTTCTCCGTTAGATTTTACACCGTAAGGGGTAACTGTATTGACAAACATAAAATAGGGGTAGTTTGTGTAATTTCCCAAAGATGAAGGGTGTTTGTGTAATTTGCCCATAGTTCAGGGGTAGTTTGTATGATTCTCCCAATACATACATATTTAAAAATAAACTATGAGGTATAAAAGTTCAATAATAAATTGCATAAATGATATTTGGTTTGACCGGACCCGTACATAACTTTTTTCAACAAAATAGAAGCTTAAAATTATTAGCAACAGAAACGTTAAAAGTAAAACTATAAATAGTTGAGAGTTCATTATTACTCTAAAACCCTACTCAAGTCAATAGCCGAAGACTCTTTTACTACATCACCACTGTAAAAAAATTGAATTTGAAGAACCCTAAAAAAACACCGCTGTTCAATTTGGGGCTTTATCATGGGACGCAAAAGTACAACTGCGGGAGCTTTGTCCAAGCCCGTTGATAAGCCGCAACTGTATGTAATAATGTATATCTATGTGTTTTTGTGTGTGTCTGTGTTTTGTTAATCTCGAGCTATTGTTACAGTTGCTTAGATGGTGAAAACCTCGCCCCTTTTCTCAAATCAATCCAAAGGTGCAAAAGATTCAAACTTTTCAATGTTTTATACTTGATATCAGTTTCTGTTTGATTTCTTTATACTAGTTTTGATTGTTTGAGCAGGGAGATTGAATTAGCAAGAGCAAAAGAAACAGCTTTGCCCGATAAATTTTGGATCAAGGTTTTGTTTGTTTCTTGCTCTATTTAGTTCCTTGTTTAGATCTTCTATAACGGCCAAGACGACATAATTCAAACGAGTGTTTCTGTTGTGTATCAGCAACAATTTTCAGTGGGAGTAAATGAAGTCACGCGTGTGCTTGAGCGGATGCAGCGTGATAAGATCCCTTCCGACGTTGATAGTAAATCCCCTGCTATTCCCCTTCAGGTTGAATTTTGGGATACGAATTTGGTATTTGTTGTGGGTGTTGGCTTCATGAGAGTCGTTGATTTTCTATGTTTGTGCTGTGAATTGATGGAGAGTTGTTTATTGGATGTAGGCGATATTGATAGCGTCTGATTGCAATCCTCGGTGGCTGACGAAACATCTCCCTGGTTTAGCAGCTTCGAGGAATGTACCACTCATCTTCATCAAAGACAGAAAGGGAGGTTCTCTGAGATTAGGTGAGCTCATCAAGATAAAAACAGCAATAGCTATCGGTATTAAGGTGAGTGTCTATATTGCTTGTGATTTACGCAAGTGTTTCTTGGGTTTTTCTCACTTCTCTCTTTCCAGATAGCCTTTTTGATTTACTGCAAATTTCCACAGGATAAAGGAAATGCTATTAACCAAGTTATAAAGGAGTTCCTTATTTGCGACAAGATTGACAGTTGAGACCTAAGGCTGTGAGAACTGTATTCCATTGACAAACACCGAGGGCTTCCACAATGCTTGACTGGAAGATAGTAGTCCTCTAACTTATGTTGGTGCTGTATCATAGTATTGATGATTTAATTTATTGTTTTGCCATGGAAGCACAAACAAGCTACTGGCAAGTGGCAACATAAATAGATGAAGAAATTGATGGCTTTGTATTTTGATGGCGTTCTTTGGTTTTGAGGTCAACGTAACTGGAGGTGGTTAGGTTTGCATATGCACAACTGAATCAGTTGTGCTGGTTATTCTTCAACACTATGTACATTATTACATTTACACTGATTTAGGTCGTAACTATAGTTGTTTCATGAGATGATGATTTTGTTTACATTCCAGTCCTCGGTGTATGTTCCTTTGTGGACTGAACTTTTGAAACTTCACCATGAAATTAGATTTTTTTCCCGCTGAACAATGGTGACATAAGGTCCAATTTGAAAAGTCCTGATTCTCTGCCTGAAACATCTAGCTTAAATTGCAGCTCCATATTTTCTATATAACTCTTTTTGGTTATCCGCTCTACTTCCAATCCAGTATTTTGACATATAACTGTCTCCAGTTAGAGGATATGGCTACCTTCATCTCATTAAGTATTGAACCATACTGTTATATAGCTTCTACACATGCATAGGCATAGTTATCGACATAACCTGGTAAATAGAAAATAACACTATTTGCAAGGAGAATTGACAGCAGAAGACGAGGCAATGAACGCATGCAAGTATTTGCTAGTTGCAGACTAGTTGAAAAGAGTGATGGTATAGTGCTTCATAACGCGTGGTTGATTCACTTTTTTCTTAAGTCAGATGTTTATGAAGGACGCTTGTTGGCTTCTTGATGGAAGTTACATCTCAATATGGAGCATCTGTTTTTAGACTAAATTATTATCAAGATCTCGCCATTACTTGTATCTTTACAAAGAATTCTTTCTTCGGGTGAGTTAATAATATAGACATAGTGACCACAATTTACGAACATAAACGAGGTAAACTATGGTCGTAAGGTGTAAAGGTTTTTGGACTAGATAAAAACCACTCTTGACGAACTACATAGAAATTTAAACACGCAAGGATTTTTTCATTTTTTTATTTGCGAGTTCTGACCTCTGGGCCAGAATTAAGAAAATGGGTCAAGGCCCATCAAGAAACGGCCCACGAAATCCATGATCTTACTACCTCGTGGAACTGAGAGCTGGTAGTTGATTCAAGTGATTCTGCAATCTCCAACACAACACTCCTCTCATCATTCAGCTCTTTGCCACCCTCACAATTCAACACAGGGATGGCAATGAACAATCTTCTATTATCCACAATCCCATCAAAGACACCATTTTTCTGCTCAATCTCTTCTCAAAATCCAATCTTTAAACACCCCACATCACCTCATTTTCACATCCCAATTCAACCCTCAACAAAATCAAGAACCACCAAAAAACCCACCTTCACAATCACACACTCAAAGGGCAGCGATTCAGCTGACGCACCTGACCGTCTAATCTCCGCCATAACTTACTTCTACCCATTTTTCGACGGCATACAGTACGGCAAATACGTCATAACCCAGTTCACGCCCATTCAGACCCTTCTCCAGCCGCTATTCCCGGCTATAAAGGTGTTCAAAAGCTTCCCCTTTAATGGGTTCTTGGTGTTTTTGACCCTCTACTTTGTTGTCGTGAGGAACAACAATTTCAGTAGGTACGTGAGGTTCAACACTATGCAGGCTATAGTTCTTGATGTGCTCTTGATATTCCCTGATTTGTTGGAGAGGTCGTTTAATCCGAGAGATGGGGTGGGGCTGGATTTGTTGATGAGCCTGGATAGTACTGTGTTCTTGTTCCTCTTGGTTTGTTTGGTGTACGGCTCGTCGTCGTGTTTGTTGGGGCAGTTGCCGAGGTTGCCCATCGTTGCGGATGCTGCTGATAGGCAGGTCATGTGAAGGGAGGCTTTTGATTGGTATAGTTGTTTTTAGTCGATAGCTAATCGATGTGTAATTTTAGATTTTGATAAAATGTGAATGAATGATATTGATGATTATTAAAGTTTCAATGATAAGCTTTTTATATTCTGTCGTGGTATGGCGTTTGGACCGGTGGTTAGTGAATGCTGACTTATGTGTTTTGGATAGTTAGATGGTGTTTTAATTGGTGAAGGAATTTGATTGAGTAGTTGAACAATGTAGTGGAGTACATATATAATTTTGTTTGAGCTCCTCGAGATTCTGAAAAGTCTCTGGTATTCATGAGGTGATTTAGCTTAGTTACCTTGCGGGGAAATCCAGCAGTTTCTCCTGGCGGTTGCTTATTGCAATTTAAGTTTGATCAGCTAAGTTTGAGTCTAATGCGTCGATCATAGTTGGGAATTCAGGCGTGGAAGCTAGCTTGAATTGCAATGCCTCATTTCTAAGGTTTATAGGAGAAATCTAATTGAGAACCTTTGGGTTCGATTGGCTTAGTACATTCTTAGTTCGACTTTTGTCGACCTTCACTGGACTGGGTAGAGCAATCAGAATTATATAGTCTGCTTCTGTTTTGTAAAATAAAGCAGCTTATCACCCAAATGTTGAAGTTCCAAAAGAATACCAAAGATGTCATAAGTTGATTACTCATTGCATGATAGAGATTGTAGATATTTCATGTTGTCCTTCAGAAGATGAGAAAACCTTATGTTGATTAGACCTTGTGAATTAAATTCATAGCTATGGCTTGAGTCAGCTGAGGTCAATATGTATAATTCATCTTCAGGTAGCTCTTCAGATAATGAAAGCTACGGTGTCCACAGATGTAATTTTGAGATTATTCTTCCCAAAATAATTCTTACCTCAAAGTTTTAGCAGTAGTCAGCAGAGTAATTGTTAATCAAGGCGATGAGAATTGGAACATGCACATCTATGCTTTACTTTGTTAAATAGTAAATAACTTCAAATCATGGTAGTCTAGATTTAACATTTTTAACTGTGAGAATTTGTTTTCTGGTCTCTACTCTTTAAATATTCAGCATCATGGAGTTCTTAATCAAACTAGCGACGAATTTGAGAATGTCCATTCGCAGGAGAGGAGAAGTTATATGCTCTCACCCCAAAGTTTGAGTGGTAGTATTTATTTCTTGTAGAACTGACTTGCTTTGCAGTGTTACTAGCTCTAAACGGTATTATTCATAAATCTCTTTTACCAACTTAGTATTTATATGATGTTGGAGTGGATAACTGTACAGATGTGTGCTTGGGCTACTGGCGAAGTTGTTTGAATCCCAGTTCACCACATGAGAACGCTCATTTCTATGTTTCGAAGCACATCGTGTTATGTTGTTGGGTGAATGCTGAGATTGCCACATGTATCCATGCGGTGTCCATTTGATTATCTATTTTTCATTTCTTTAGTGTTGGATAGTTAAAATGCTTTAGCTACTAAACTGTTTATTCCTTAGAGCTATGTCTGAGCTTTCCTGTGCAGTTAGCTTTCGGTTGTACGTCAAGGCCTCAAATGATGTTTTGGTACTTATTCAATGATGAAATGTCTGAAATATTTTGCCTAGTTTATGAAAATAATCAGTAACTGCCTACTGTTAAACAAGCTATATGCTGTAAGCCTAAAATGTTGACCTTGAAAGAGTTACCCTACAGTATATCAGCTAGTTCCTAAAGCCATCACAATCTGTATAGGTAAGTATTACGTATACTTCAAAGCTGAGAAATTGATTTTAATGTAACTTCAAGTTCATAGAAGCATGTTTACTAGTCTGATGCAGAACAAGCATAAATAGCTTCTTTCTGTCTTCTGCTTTGTTTGCTTTGGTTAAACAACAGGTTTTGCATTTTAATATTATATTGTGTGGGCATGTGTATGTTTATGATGCACCCAATGATCATGGTTAGCGTCGTTTCAACAACTCTCCCAGCTGCTGTAGCTTGTGCTCTTAAGAGTTTGAAAGTTGAAAGTTAATTTTATGCAACCGCTGCATAACAACGTGGTCATATAGCGCGAATAAGGATTGAGATGATAAAAATCTCTTAAAATATATATATAGTACTAATTTAACATTTTATCTCATCAATATTTGAATTGCCTCCATTAGTTTATCGGGCGGTAGTTGCATGCAATAATTTCTCAAAAAGTTTGCGGAAAGTTTAGCCGTCAAAAAAGGGAAAGGGTATAATTTCTTGTGGAGTTTAATGGGAAGTTGGTCCTTGTAAGTAATAACATTCAATATCAACTCGTCGTGCAGCATTTATTACCATGTACTTAAATTTTACACTATAATTGTAATACATGTTTAAAACATTTAGACATCCGAAAAAATAGTTGTAACATTTGAAAAGACTTAGATATGTAAAAAGTTATTCCCTATACTCCAATTCACAATGATTTAGAAAGTAAAAAATAAAACTTCAATAATTAGTTGGTAAGGGCCGGCCTTCATTACACGGGCTGGCCCACAACGCAATATTGGCCGACATATCAAACACACGTGAATTGATTTGGGTCAATGCCACTTAGTGGGCTCCAATAAAATGGTCCGTTAAAATTCAAATAATACTGTACACAAACTAGTGGGAGTAAATGAAAGCACGCTACATAAAATTAAGAGCTTTCATAAAACGAGACGGCTCGGTTCAGTAAATACTAAGTAGCACGTTAATGTAATTGTCACGTGCTCAAAGCCTCAAAGTAATTAATGTAGCATTTATGGCTTAATATTTCTAGTTATATTTCACTATTGAGGAATTGTTTTTAATTTTTGGTTGATCTAATTATTCATCTAAACTGAAACTTTAGTCCATCATATTTCCTAGTAAAATGTCGAGGCGGTGTGGCCGTATGGGAACATCAACAGTTTAATTTATACACCAGTCCTTATCCAAGTTATAATGTAACAAATAGATTAGCTCAGCTCGAGTCTACATCAAGACGAACATTTAATTTTTCCTATAGTTTTAATAATAGTCTCATCGAGCCAACTCAATTTGAAGTTTCTAATAGGCACAGTAAGTAAAATAATAAATAGATAAAAATTAATTTTAGTTCGAGTAGTGTTGAATTATACCTGACCGATCGAATCGTAACCGTCAACCTCCAACCAATGGTAATAACCTCGTTCAACAAAGCCACAGAATTTATCCTGTGTGTCGGTGATGCGGTGGGAACTTGGGATCCTCTGTGTTGTCGCATACCTTCCCCAGCCACGTGGCGCCTCATTATTGGATGATTCCAGCTGTACACTGCATATGGCTGTCCCACGCTTTCTAATCTCCAAATGCCACCACTATTTCCAGTATAATACGAAATTGCCCTTCTTTTTAACACATTTCTAATTATGTTGTTTTTCTTGGGCAGCGTACTCTTGATTTTGAGTCAGTAAGTGATGATATAAATATGCTTCTTTTTTATTTATGAAATGATATTAAATATGCTTTTGGTATGAGAATATTAGTGTCATTATTTGTAAATGAAAAATAGAATCAATTATTACACTAAAAGTGTTGCGCCAATTCGTCTTGTATAAAGTGAGAAGTGACAATTTCGCCACTACCTCCGTAACATAAGATTTACATGCGCACTCAAAATTCATATTGTGTCTAATTACGGTGATATATTCTTTTGTATTTGTTGTAATATCCCAAATGCTGTTCAAATTTTAACAATGTCGGTAATATCCCCATATAGAGTCAAGAGATATGATAAAGCCATCTGGTTTATTTTTAGGATACTGTCATTTAGTTACTAATATAAGTTAGTTTTAACTATTTGATTTTATTTGATTTACAAACGTAAATTTCCTAACAATTTTTATTTTCTGTAATAAATTCAATATGCTGTCACATTTAGAATACGTGGGAAAATGATATAAACATATAATTCACACATTTAATATCCGTGCTACTAAGTCACATTTTTTTATTGAATAAAACTGAGTGGCAGCCTATGAAATAATTATTTTTCTTGTTTTGGTTGAAAGGTTAAAACTTTGATTATTTAGAAAAAATAATAGTTTTGTTAACTCTTTGAGATATTATTAATCATGGAATATCCTCAATTGATCGAAAATCATCAAGACTGTTAATTTTAGAAAATAAGCTTGTTTCTATCTTTTCCAAGGTTTCTTGTGTTTTCCAAGAAATTTTAACTATGTAACTAATGAAAATTTCCTTATTTTTTTCTTACTTCCTTCCATATTCCTGATAGCAAGTTTAGCATTA
Source organism: Misopates orontium (assembly GCA_946800315.1). Taxonomy (NCBI): domain Eukaryota; kingdom Viridiplantae; phylum Streptophyta; class Magnoliopsida; order Lamiales; family Plantaginaceae; genus Misopates; species Misopates orontium. The sequence continues at coordinate 7,997,135 of OX326946.1, read as the reverse complement.
ATATGTACATGTGGGTGTATCCGACGCTCATTATATCATTGTAAGGTAACTTACATTGATAAATGTTACAAGTTTGATGTGTCATAATTAGTCATGACATGTGGCATGATCTGAATATGTCATAGAAAGTAAAGGAGAACGGTTCAACTCAAAGATTCGAAGCTCGAGCACAAAATAATGAGCTCTCGATCATAGTCCTCAACCTCACTATCCAAACACCTAACGAAGCTAACAACTGAATGTGATCGATCACTTGGTTCTAAGTTCTCAATTGGCCGGCCATCTAAGTAAATATGACATGGGTCACTTAATTTGAAGTATTTATAATGTGTGGGAATCTCAAACCTAATTACCTATAGATACTATGTACTATGAACATCAAACGGGCAAAGATATGTTACTTAATTAGAGTGAGTCATTTGAGGAGTTTGATCTAATAAACGTACATTGATCAATTGTTGGATGACGCTCTTAACAACTCCATTTTCTTGACATAGGCATTGGAGTGTTTATGCCAAAAAGCTGTTCACTCAGTCTATTATGCACTATTTGAGTGCATGTTATTCTAAACTTAATTTGAAGATGAATCTTAGACAACATAATTCAACATTATGTAGAGTAAGTAGTGGTTTAATATATAATTATATTGTAGATTTGTTTCTATTACATTTTAACTATGGACTATCATATATTTTAGTTACCACAATATATAAACTCTAAAATGGCAAAATAAATTGACAACATAGTTTCATTAATCATAACACGAAAATCACTATCTCACTTGACACAAAATTATTTGGGCCGAATGGACGGAGAGCTGCATGAAGTTCTCCGTTAACTGCTCAAACGAATAAACGTCAGCTCATAAATATATACATGCACCATGTGCTAGACCAATGGTTCACATGAGTTGAGTTGCACACACACACACAAATACATACACAAACACTCGCGCAGATACATACATATGTTTATATATCACTCTCAATATATATATATATATATATATATATATATATATATATATATATATATATATATATATTGTTGGATACCACGTAGTGATTAAATCATAACATAAACATAAACATATAATTTCCAGGTTAACACGTAATTGCATGACATATTACAACGAAACAATACAAAAGAACAAGTGTGCAGAAAATTAAATAAGATGAACCTCAATAGCAATTTTGCAGAATTTTAATTGATGTAAAGACGAGGCAATGGTTGGACCATCTTTCCTTAAGATCAATATGTCCGGCCTTTAGCTTCGAGCCCTCCCGTGGACACTGACCTCCAAGATACAACGTCTATCGCTTAGACCAGCTTTGAAGCAGAAGCTCGCCCCTCGTTCGAACTCTAGTGATATTTGCAAGAACTCTAAAAGAATGCTAATGCTATGAAGAATGTAGAAAAACTTTTTTTTTATTTCATTATTTTACCCAAGCCTATAGAGCTCTATTTATAGGCTTCAAAACATGAGAGCCATTACACTCATTCAAAGGAGAATTGATTTCCATCATTACAAGACAATAAAATCCTCTTGTAACATTTTTTCCATTATGGGGTTTTAAGCACCTACTAAATAGGTCTTTAAACACCCACTAAATTGGTCTTCAATACCAATTTATATCCCACACTAAATTGGTCTACACCAATTTCAAAATGGTCTTCAATACCATTTTAATTTCATGAAAATTCTCCAACAATCCCCCACATGAGTGTAATTAGCAAAAAAATGCACGTGAGCCTAACAATGCTATATGCAACTTAAGAGTCTTGCAGGAACTTGTTGCCTCAGGAGAGGTGGTTATCAGCCTTGAACCTTCCTTAGTGAAATACCATCGGATATACTTGCCAATCAGTGGACGCGATGCCTTGAACTGCTCAGCGTTTTGTGTATACCAAGACAATGATACTCACACAACTCATTCCAATATCACTTTGGTCCTTTCGTTGTTGTCCATTTTGGCCGTGGACTGTCTTGGAATGTTTCATCGAACGCTCTAGAGATTTATCCCTTTAACTCATCTCATAGAAGTGGCCCCCTTCACATTCGATATAGGTGATCTCTCATAAGAGGTATCCTGTCATACCCCACTTGTACTCACAAGTCATAAGGATCATTAAAACTTTAAGTTTTCCTCACCATGTACAGGTCTATCACTCTTTCATCGTAGGAATAGGGTAGGAACTCAATTTCCCGAGTGCTTGGTTCGACCTCAATCTCACAATTCGGTTGTCCCTTTGAACTTGCAAATTGGGGTTTCCAATTCAAGTAGGGTTGCCATCATGGATTTAAGTCTTTCGTGGGCTTCAATCCCATTCCCCTCGATGAATTCACTACTCGGTCTCTCGCAAGACCTTTCGTCAATGAATATGTTAGATTCTCTTTAGATCTCACAAAATCTAAAGATATCGCCCTGGTTTTCATCAGTTGACGATCGCTTTTGTGTCTTCGACGAATATGTCGAGACTTCCTATTTTATACATTATTTTGTGCTCTTCTTATAGCTGTGGTACTATCCAATGTGCGCTAATAGGAGGCACAGGTTTTGGCCACATCAGAATATCTTGAAGAAAATTCCGAAGCCAATCCGCCTCATCTGCAGAAAGATTCAACGCTATGAACTCAAATTCCATAGTTGATCTTGCTATGCAGGTTTGCTTACACGATTTTCAAGAAATCGAAGCCCCTCCAATAGTGAATGTGTATCCACTCGTAGATCTTATATTCTTGGAGTCGTCAATCCAGTTTGCATCAGAATATCCTTCTATAACAGCTGGATCTCGGGTATAGTGCAAGCCATAGTTAGCAGTATGTCTTAGATATCTAAGTACTCTAACTATCGTTTTCCGGTGCTCTTCACTGGGATTGATTGTATACATACTCAGTCTATTCGCTGAGTTTGTAATATCAAGTCTAGTGCAATTCATAAGGTACATGAGACTGCCTATGATCCTTGAATATTCCAATTGTCGCACACCTTCTCCAAGGTTCTTGTGCGTATTGGACACCACTTCAACTTGTGTTTTCGCTATGGCCTCACTTCCTTTGTCAAACTTATCAAGACTTTTCTCGATGTAATGACTTTGGGAGAGTGCATACCCATCTGAAGTTTTGGTGATTTTTCATCCTAAATATTACCTCAGCAAGACCCAAGTCTTTCATGTCAGCATCATCTCGATAATCATGTCATCTACGTAGAGACAAACTATTACATAGTCTTTCTTATCTCCTTTCACGTAGACGCATTTATCGCAGTGATTTATACGAAAGCCATTTGACATCATTACATTGTCAAATCTTTCATGCCACAGTTTAGGTGCTTGTTTCAATCCATATAAGGATTTTACAAGTTTACACACCTGGTGCTCTTTACTTGGAACCACAAACACTTTATGTTATTCCATGTAAATCTCCTCTTCAAGGTCTCCATTTAGAAACGACGTTTTCACATCCATTTGATGGATCTCAAGATCAAACAATGCCGCAAAAGCAATGATCAACCTGATTGACGCTTTACTAGAAACATGAGCATAGGTATCAAAATAGTTGACACCCTTTGTTTGTCTATACCCCTTGACTACAAGCCTCGCTTTGTGTTTGTCAATGGTACCAACAACTTTCATCTTCCTCTTGAAGATCCACTTATTACCTAATGGTTTACTTCCCTCTGGAAGATCCACTAGTTCCCAAGTTAGGTTTTGTAAGATAGAATCTCTCTTACTGTTAACCGCTTCTTTCCAAAGAGCTGAGTCCGGTTATAAGACATTGCTTCTTCAAAAGTAGCCAGATCCTTTTCTAACACGTATGTCAGAAAATATGAGCCAAAAGATTTCTCTTTTCTAGCTCTTACTCCTTCTCGAATTTTCTTCTTCTTTGTCTTGAGAGTCACTCTCCCCCACATTCCTTTCATATTCCTTCACGGATCGAGTTTTGTGGGGAAATATCTCCTCGAAGAAAGAAGCATCTCGAGCCTCAATGATAGTATTTACGCTCATTTCAGAGTTGTATGACTTGTGTACAAAAAATCGATAGGCGCTAATATCCTGCGCATAACCGATGAATACACAGTCTACTGTCTTAGGTCCTATCCTTGTCCTTTTAGGGGGAGGAATGGGAACCTTGGCAAGATAGCCCCAAACCCTTAAGAACTTATAGCTAGGCGCGTGACCTTTCCCCAATTCAAAAGGCGTTTAATCCAACTTTTTGTGCGGTAGTCTATTTAGCACATAGTTGGCGGAGAAAATAATTTTCCCCCACATGTTCTGCGTTAAGCCAGAACTAATGAGCATAGCATTCATCATTTCATTAAGCGTTCTATTCTTCCTTTCTGCAATACCATTTTGCTCGGGAGTATATGGCGCTGTGGTTTGATGAATGATTCCATTCTCAGCACGAAGTTGTGCAAATGATTACTCATATTCACCTTCTTGGTCACTTCGAAGATTTTATATCTTCTTTCCAAGTTGGTTCTCAACTTCATTCTTATAATGAATGAACATGTCAATTGCTTCGTCTTTACTTCTCATTAAGTAGACATAGCAATATCTAGTACAATCATCAATAAACGTTATAAAATAACCTTTACTGACTCTAGATTGCACAGATTATAGATCACATACATCAGTATGAATCAAACTCAACGGTTCAGTGCTTCTTTCTATAGAGTGAAGACTTGACCAACTGTCTCTAACAGTTACACATCAACAAAAGTACTAGCCTCATTACTAGACTTATTTTTAGGCGCTATAGTCGTAGACATCTTAAAAGAATACTAGACGAATAGCCCTTGCTACAAGCATACCACCCCCAGATAGGATGACTTTATACGAGTCAGACACAAGTCTGAATCTCGAGATTCTTTCAGATCTCTGGGACATGAAGCACCTCTTTAAGAGTTAAAACCTTTTGACGAGGTCAACTTCATTACCATTTTTCTCTTGCCTTCAACTTTAGAGACTGCAGAGTCTCCCATGTAACACTGCTCCTTCTCCACTAGTTGATAGGTCTTAAATGTCTATCGAGTAGCCCCATCGTCTACCCGACATGAGTTGAAGTTTCCTCCAACCTGACTCATTCTTGACACAACTGCACTCCAATTGCACGCTATTATCAGAGTTATTGGCTCGCTTATGCAACATTTTCATGTGCACGCTTGCCCTTCTTATCCTTCACTGCTTTTTACTTCTCATACGATGCCCAAAGATCCCTTGCGGATTCTTTTGGGGAATACACATGAAAAAGTGCATCGTTCAGAGAGTTGAAAACATAGATTCGACAGAGGTTGACTCTATTGAGCCAAATCTCTATTATTGCAGCAGATTGAGGATCATCTTGATCTTCCCCTGATTTCTCCTCATTAAGAAACCTTTCCAAGTTTAGGGCAGTCAGAAAGAACATCATCTTCTGTTGCCAACGTTGAAAGTTGGGACACTTCAACTTTTTCGGTTTCTCTATTTGAGAATACTGCATAGTGGTCCTCATGACCAGCATAACGACCTCAACACCGTTAGCTTTCTTTTGTGGGGTTTCCACGTTCACAGTGTTCATTTTGTTTGAACTTACTTCAGCTATTTAAGCTGAAAAATTCTCAACTCAAATACTTATACAGATATTCCCGGTTTTTTCTGGTGGGTTTATTAAGCCCATGTTAGAACCAGAATCCTGACAGAATATTAAGTTCCCAGGCCGGTGGCGGGACGAATCCTCTTAAGTACCACTTTTCTAGACAGAACAATCCGTATATGTATTCTCACTTTGAATTTTATTCACAATAATTCACAAGTCTCAGTACTTGGAATAATTTCGCAAAACTTCACAATAATCCAAGTCTCAATACTTGAAATTTCATTGCAAAAATTTACAACAAATCACAAGTCTAAAAAACTTGGAATACTTTTTTGCAAAAGAAAAAATCACAAGTCTCAATACTTGGAATTTTCTTCACAATAATTCACAAGTCTCAATACTTGGAATATTCTTCACAATAATTCACAAGCCTCAATACTTGGATTTATTATTAATTCACAAGTCTCAAAACTTGGAATTTTTCTTCTTTTCCTTGAATAATTCACAAGTCTCAATACTTGGAATAAAAATTTTTTTTTCTTTCCTCTTGTCTCAATACTTGGAATTTTCACAATTCTATTCCTCAGAATTATATTTCCGCATGAAAGGCTCCTTTTTGCAAATTTTTTTTCAAAACTTGTGGGCCACAATTCTAATTTTCATATAAGCATGTGAAAACTCTTCACAAGTTAAATCACATAAACGTGTATATAACTACAAATGTTCACATAGACATGAATAACATAAAAAGCATGTGAACATATAGAAGTGTGGGATATAATTAATTCATGTAAGCATGTAATAGCATTACTAATTAATCACTAGCATAAATAAAATATAAATTGCTAGAAAGTATAACAGCCCTATCAGTCAAAGCAATAAATATACAAACCGTTCACAATAAACAATAACTACAAGTAGACCAATTGGTAACGGCAAGGGTGAGGATAAATGAGGTTTGAGGTTCGAATCTTTGACAAGAGTCAGAAAACAGGCTTTTAATTTTGAAACTGATTTGGAAATAAAACTTTAAAAAACCAAAGACTTTAAAACCTGAAACTTTAAGGCAGAACATAAAACCATCAGCTAAACAAAAGTTAGAACAGAAACTAATAAACTCCAGAATCTTTTACCAATCAAACTAATACAGAGAGGAACTACAGCAGACTATAATTACCAGATATAGGCTTAAACATATGAACTAAAGGAGAACAGTTAAGCTAATCACAGAAATTATGAAGATACACTGTAAATCACATGAACATGAATATCATCTACAAATTCTGGAAATCATATGAATATAGGCAGAAACTTTTAAGCATATGAATAGATAACAGATTTAAACACCTAGGAACGCATATTGATCTTAAGCTGTTGGATACCACGTAGTGATTAAATCATAACATAAACATAAACATATAATTTCCAGGTTAACACGTAATTGCATGACATATTACAACGAAACAATACAAAAGAACAAGTGTGCAGAAAATTAAATAAGATGAACCTCAATAGCAATTTTGCAGAATTTTAATTGATGTAAAGACGAGGCAATGGTTGGACCATCTTTCCTTAAGATCAATATGTCCGGCCTTTAGCTTCGAGCCCTCCCGTGGACACTGACCTCCAAGATACAACGTCTATCGCTTAGACCAGCTTTGAAGCAGAAGCTCGCCCCTCGTTCGAACTCTAGTGATATTTGCAAGAACTCTAAAAGAATGCTAATGCTATGAAGAATGTAGAAAAACTTTTTTTTTATTTCATTATTTTACCCAAGCCTATAGAGCTCTATTTATAGGCTTCAAAACATGAGAGCCATTACACTCATTCAAAGGAGAATTGATTTCCATCATTACAAGACAATAAAATCCTCTTGTAACATTTTTTCCATTATGGGGTTTTAAGCACCTACTAAATAGGTCTTTAAACACCCACTAAATTGGTCTTCAATACCAATTTATATCCCACACTAAATTGGTCTACACCAATTTCAAAATGGTCTTCAATACCATTTTAATTTCATGAAAATTCTCCAACATATATATATATATATATATATATATATATATATATATATATATATTTTATATACTTGCCTTAATTTCCTGCTGGAATGATGCTGAATACACGTGACATGTTTCCATCACTTTAACTTTTAACCGTTACAAGCAAAACAAATGCACCGAGTCCCTGACACCTCCAACTGCCTTTATTTTATTATGTCTATGTTTAATGTTTAATTAACTACATTACCCCTCTACAGAACATTTGTTTTCTTTTAATCCAAGTTACCACATTTCACTCCCCAAAAACATACACTAGTTTCTAACTGCACTAATAAATTTAACCAGTCTTAAGTTTTCAAGTATCTTAACTACTGACATATTTAATTAGTAGGAAAACTAAGTAGTTTGTGTTATTTTCTGAAGTGGTGAACGTTTGCGCATAGAAATATGTAGATTATTCGAATGTGATTTTTATAATTGTGACAAGAATAATATTATTATTAATGACGGTGAATTGGAGCATTGCTGTATAGTTTTTAATATTTGATTCTGGTACGAATTATGGGACCAATGTCAGCTGTCGGTCCCATGCCAGTTGTCGCATTAGCTAGCACCAACCCGATTTTGTTAACTTATTTGAAGAGTTTGTGTACCGTATGTTTTTCGCGTATATAATTTACATTAGTACGAAGAAATTGCCTGAATAGAGACAATGAAGCAAATTCAGATCTTTTAACATGGCCCATATAATTCCATCAATATCAGATGATACAACAGAAGATGCATGTATAAAGAAGCAATTAACAACCTTCTACGTCAAAAAGTATCTAATTATTAGATTTTTTGTCCATTTGTTGGTATGATGAGATTAAATTTAACAATTCCAATCTCTATTGTAACTTGGTGAGAAATATATTCTTGGTATGAGTATGTACCAATGATGGTTTGATAATGTTTGCTTTGGACTTTAAACTCGTGGATTTGTTAACAAATCCATGAATTACAAAAGAACAATTACTTCTTACTCTATATCAGTCGACAACTTCATCTTTTTGACGTGGACTGTGGTTCATTTAACTAATCATCTCCTTAATAATAGATTATCGTTAATCCTCTGCATGCATGTGGCTAGGGTTTTCACCACTATTTCATTCGTTTATGTAATATTATTTGTTTTAACAACTCTTTTTTCGAACTAAGGACCACATAATCCCATGAGCGTCCGTCACTTGCGAGCCATTCCTTAATCCGTAAACTCATATTCCTTTCCCGTACACTCTAGGATACCCACATACACTAAAACACCCGACTCTGATACTGGTTGTTAAAAACATATGAAGGCGAACATAACTATATTACGTTCTCATAAAAAACAAAATACCAATTAATTTTATTTTCCATGTCACGTTTGATGATAACACCAAAAAATGTCTCACCAAAAAGAAAAAAAGACGTGCCATAATAATATTTCCTTTTTCAATCACAAAAAGAAGTGTCGGTTCATCACCAGTTATCCGACAAACTAAACTAAAACATTAATTACACTTAACGACTAACCCTAAACCCTAATCACAACGTGTAAAGTAAATCCCACCAAAACATGCAAACACCAATTATCACTCAATCATAACCCCCCAGTGGCATCACCCGTAATTTACCCCAATCCCAGTGTCACTTCTATAAACCCCCTCTTCAATTACACCTCTTCACCTCCTTCACTCTTCACTCTGCAACTCTCAGCTCCAACAAAAATCTTCATTCAACTCAAATTCATCACAATGCAGCTCCGTCGCACCGCCGCCGTAGCTGCGGTGGCACTAGCAATCTCTCTCCTCACACTCTCCTCCACAATCGAAGCTCACAACATCACCAGAATCCTCGCGAAGTACCCCGAGTTCTCCACGTTCAACCACTACCTCACGGTCACGCAGCTCGCGCCGGAGATCAATCGCCGCGAAACGATCACCGTCTGCGCCGTCGACAACTCCGGCATGTCAGATCTGCTCTCGAAGCATCTATCCATCGGCGCGATCAAAAACGTGCTCTCGCTCCACGTTCTCCTCGACTACTTCGACGCGAAGAAGCTCCACCAGATCACCGACGGCACCGCGCTCGCCGCCACAATGTACCAGGCCACCGGATCCGCCGCCGGATCGTCCGGATTCGTCAACATTACAGATCTAAAAGGCGGTAAAGTCGGATTCGCTCCGCAGGACAGCGGCGTCGTTTCGGCGACATTTTTGAAAACGATCGATGCGATTCCGTACAATATCTCAGTGATTCAGATCTCGAGCATTTTGCCGTCGAGCGAAGCTGAGGCTCCGGCGCCTGGACCTAGCGAGACGAATCTGACGGCTCTGATGTCCGCTCACGGTTGTAAAGTGTTCGCTGAGACTCTGTTGGCGAGTCCTGCGGAAGACACTTTTCAGAGCAATGTCGAGAGCGGATTGACGGTGTTTTGCCCCGGCGATGATGCGATGAAGGCGTTTTTGCCTAAGTATAGGAATTTAACGGCGAGTGGTAAACAGTCGCTGTTGGAGTATCACGGCATGCCGATTTACCAGTCGTTGTCAGGATTGAAATCGAGTAACGGTTTGACCAACAGTTTGGCGACTGACGGCGCTAGCAAGTACGATTTCACGGTGCAGAACGACGGCACCGACGTGACGATCAGGACGAGAGTTGTGGTGGCGAAGATTGTTAACACTCTGGTTGATGAGCAGCCGCTCGCGATTTTTGAAGTGGATAAGGTTTTGATGCCGCCGGAGCTGTTCAAGGGAGCTTTGCCTCCGGCTCCTGCGCCGGCGCCGGCGAAGCATAAGGCTCCGAAGAAGCATAAGTCGCCGCCGGCGCCTTCAGCGCCGTCGGACTCGCCGGCGGATGCGCCTGACGGTGATGTGGCGGATCAGACTGCGGATGGTAACGGTGCCGTTAGATTTGACGGTGGGAGGTTTGTGGCTGTGAGTTTGGGTTTGTTGTTTGTGTTTCTACAGATGTGAGTTTGAGTTTTTTCTGTTGGGTCTTTGATTTTTCCTTTTTGATTTTTTTAGTTTTTTGTTTCTTTTTTTTTTTTTGTGTGTGTGAAATAATTAAGGCCTTGTTGTAATTTAATTTATTTGTATTACACAGTTAGGTACGTCTTAATTTTATTTTTACAGATTTTTGTTCGATTTTGTTTGTGTGTTTTGTGTGGAGTTTTCAGCATTGGTATTTGTATATTTTTGTCTTGAATTTGCGTCCATAGAATATTTAATGTATAAACCACTTATGAAAAAGGAAAAAGATTATCTATTCTATTGTATCGCATTAAAGTTTCGAGCTGCGAGTAGCCAGCTAGAGCTTGTTCATTAATTGATCAAAGTTTCGATTTTCGAGTATTCTTTGGTTTGTTAATTTTTAGATATTCTTTTTTTCGCAACACTTTTAAAGCTTTTGGATATGATTCAAAAAGCTCGTATTAAATGTTTTTTCAAAAACCTTGTAAAAATATTTTTATGTTTAGTTTGTATACATACAGTTGGAAATGAACATTTGGACACTTTTTGAAAATACTTTTAGATACCTTCAATAAGCAAGGTAGCTTTTATTTATATAAAAAAAAAACATGGTAGCTTTTATTAATTCATTCAGTTATTTGTGACAAATTTGTAGATTTTTTTGTAGATTTAGAGCATAAAACCACAACTAAAGACAACTTCAATATTCTTCCAAAAAAAAAAAAGACAACTTTAATTTCATTTGTTTTCTTGCATTTTAATTCATATACATTAAATCTATAAAATTCAAAATTACCTGTAACATTTCTACAAATATTACGAATACATAGCTTTAGCTCGGATCAATGTGTAATGCTTGTGCAAGCTTGCATAAGCCGAATCGTCCGCGTACAGCTTGAGTTCACGTAAAGTAGAGGATAAAATTACAGAGGTTTTGCAAGGTATATAACAATACGAGGAATTTTTTTTAATAAAGTTCCATCTTTTGGAATTTACTTGTCTTGCATTTAATATTCTCTCATAAAATACATTAATATATTACACAAGACTCCATTTGTTTTTTACGACGCCGCGAATTTTCGGGAGGGTCTTACGGGCGTCACCGATTTCTGTTCGAACGTCAATCCCGACCTAAGATGCCTCTGGACCCGACAAGCTCTGAGAGAAAAGGGAAGCGTTGAGGGCTCGCTGACGTGACTCAAGCAGCTCTTCACTAAATCAGACCCTGGCTTTCCTTCGAGCTATTCTCCGCGTCTGCTCTGACCCGTTGGGCTTGGGGCACTGCCTATCTTGCTCTTTCTCCAGATCTCTCTACTTGGCTCCTGCTTGTCCTTGCATTTATGATGAGCGTGCCTCCCTTTATATAGGGCGAGGTGAGAGTATAGGTGTAATTTGCCCGGGGCACGTGTCAGCGTGCATCTTATTTCGAAGGTGCTAGGGCACTTGAGTGCTTTTGTAGAGTAAGGCACGTGGTGCCTGCATGTGATCCTTAGTGTATGCGGTGCTCCGTTCACACACTACAATCCCTCATATCCTCACTTCTACATTGGGGAGAGAGGACGGTCGTAGCTTGAGCTTGTGACAACGCATTCAGAAAGTGGAGGGTGACGTAGAGGCCTTAGGTCACCAAGTGACGTTGATTGGCCAGATGGATCGGTGGTTATAAAATATAACTTAGTGACCAAGCAATACATCTGCACGTGAAAAATACGACCCCTTACTTCGTTTACCACGAGGGGTTGGGGGAGTTAGCTTTGAAGAAGGCACGAGGTTTTACCTATCTACTTGGGGTTCGAGAGAGGAGGTAGGGGGTCGTGGGAAAGATTAGGATTAAAATATCAGGCCACGTGGACGAGTACGACCCTAGGGAAGTATGCATCATATTTTTTAATTCGTTTCCAAAGTAAAGAATCATTTGGGTATCTAATACCTGGCTTCCGAATAACATGCTTTTTATGGAGAAGGTGTGTTTGCTTAAGCATTTTCACGTGGCTCTTTAATCATGCTCACATGGCCATCAGTTCAGCTCCAAATTTTTGATTTTGTCTTTTTCAGAATAAATATCAATACCGACAAAGAGGGATTTGTTTACTAATTAGTATTAATCATTTCTAACATCTTTTTAAGGTTCCTTCGCTCTGCATACCTGTTCAGGTTCTTTTTTTTTATCTGAGGGACTTCTAACTTAAAGAAAGTAAAAGAAAAAACACCAACAAAGAAAGAACTATTTCATGCAAAAAAAGAAAAAATGACAAGTGCAGACGTGTAAACGTAAAACTGATTCTTTAGCCATATCCAATTATCTGTTCTTAATTCTTATATATATATATATAAGTACTTGCGCTGAACACATCTGAAAATTACCAGCCCACAATAATTTCTGTCAATAATGACTCTATGAATCAGAGAATTTCATATATTAAGATCCTTCTTGTTCACATAAAAGTAGCTGATCTGATCTTCAAAAGCCGAAGTTATCGGCAGCGGAGTAAATCCAACGTAGCCCTTGTCCATCTTTGCGAGGCAGAGGTCGCCAACATACTTGAAAACGGAGTGTTTCTCAGCAAAAGGTTGGGCGGCATATTCTTCAATCGGCATCCACTGCATTCATTTTAAAAGCCAAAATTTGTCAGATATATCTCCCATTACACGCTCAGAAAGGCAAGTAACCGCGGGGGGGGGGGGGGGGGGGGAGTACCTGAGCTGCCTCAATTTCTGAGTCTTGCGTTTTGATGTCAAAGGATAAAGGTCGCAATGTGCATAGGAAAAACAAGTCTGACTTCTCGAAAAAGGATTTATGCATTTGCCTGTCGACACAAGTGAGCAGATCTCATAAGATATATATGATTTGCAAAGTCTACAATCTGCGACTTCGAAGAGTTTTGCATCGCGTTGCTCATTATTCGCTGAACTATCACAATTAAGTTACTGTCACAAGACACAAATCCAGATAATAAGAAATGGTATAAAACAGTGAGTCTAAAGTGTGTCTGGAACAAACATCAAATGAACAGAATCCAATTCGAAATTATTCTCATGTGCTATTAAAAACGGAATCCATCTACTCTTTTTTAGTTAGGAGAAGTATTGAAGGTGATATACTTCAGTATTGAATACAAAGGTGAATCATGGGTAAATTTACCATCTGTGACCATATAACATCTGTGTAGCCAGTCAATCTTATAATATGATCCAAAATTGCTGGGTAAATGGACTTTAGAACATAAGAAAATTCAAGTCTTTCATGCAAACCCTTACTTAAATGCAGGCACATCCATGAATTCTGTATCAATCTGCAATAACAGATACCAATCACTTTCAGAATATTACCAACTCCAAAATTCATTATGTATGGATACTTCTAATGAATTTTCCATTACTTACTCCTGTTTCCTCTTTTACTTCCCTTTTTGCACCTTCAAAAATGTCCTCCCCCTGGATATTACACAACGATGTATTGGTCAAATGAGTGCAATGTGTGATCTCAGAACTTTATCTCCAATTAACTTACAAACCTCGTCAACTATTCCAGTAGGGATCTTCCATATACCGGTTCCTTTAAAGCAGCCATGCTTTTCCAGAACAACAAGCAACTGTGCAAGATAAGTTTCATGAGTTCAAAACCGAAATAGATACTCAACGATCACTTAAAGTAAATATTTATGCCTAAAATTTAACGATGAAAAGTTTGTTAAAACTGAAGACCACTTTGTACTTCACTCAGCATAACAAGAAATTGCCTTCTACAACAATTAGCAAACGACAAATTAAAGTAGAAAAGCATAAATACCCCACCCCCCCCCTCCCCCCCCCCCCCAAAAAAAAAAAAAATTGACAATCAGGAAAAAGGAACAAATTTCTACGGCAGACAATTCCATTATGGAAGGAACACTAGAAAGAAATAAAGAAGTAGCACCAAAGTTGAGCATAAATTAGGAAAATTTAGAGTTACACCAATTTTCACCGCCCAACAAAAGTATAGTTCCAAAAGGTATTTACCGTTTCTCTAAAACAGACACAATCATCAGCAAGAAGCAACTAAATTCACTTTGAATTCGTGTGTGTATGGATACTTTACATCATATGCATACTGGGGATACTATTTTCCTAGCCTGGTTTTGACATTATTTACTATCACTGAATCCGAGTACCATAAAGAACAGTGCTATCAGAAGTATTTGGGTAGAAGCATGCGACACAATTAAGAAGATCTTCCCAGGGATTCATTTGATGCATTCTTTTGAAACCCACTTTATAACAACGAGATATGGATGAGCACTCTGGTTATCTTACTGAAGGGAGGAAAATACTAGTTACGAGTCAATCAAAGTGTATGTACATCATGCCGCATGTATAAATCTGGAGAAGAAAATTGCATCAAAGGAATAACAAAGACAGCAACCAAAATAACATCACGGAACCTCTTTCTTATCGTTCATAACAATAGCCCCAATGCGGAGTCGGTGTGTTGCATTTGCAGGGATGGTACTAGGAGTATCAGGGATCCAGCATACAAGCATGACGAAATTAGGCTCGGCATGGTGATACAAAAATCCTTCCTGAAACATGTAGTGTCTTATAAGACTACATATGCAAAAAGTATTGATTCACCCAAACTAAACGGTGCAACGTACAATATAATGGTTTAAGGCAGACTGGACTTAATGCTAATTTCTAAGCTCAATTAATAGGGAAATCAACTGAATCATCATTATCAACATTTAGCAACAATATCTTTCTTCTTCCTGGATTTGTTGAACTTTGATATATGATAAAGCATACTCTGGACGCAAGGGATGTATTCTTACTTCTGCTCATTGTGCACTTGGAGGTCAGGCTTTCTAGACTAATAACCATGCTGAGGTCCAGCCGACCCCTTTCTTGGCTAGGTGATTATAATCAAAAGTAAGGCATACCCAACATATTAATACTTATGAGCATCTATAAAATATAACGCGAATGAAACTTTGGGGAATCATGGGCCCACTAATCGATAACATGCATCTCAAAAAAAAGTTCTAAACAATTTGACATGAACCAAATGAGAAATTATTTCTCAAGGTAACTTCTCAGGAGTTGATAACATGCATCTCAAATAATCATATATTGCTAAAGTGTCAAAGCTCTTCAAGTTTCATAAACCAAAGGAGAAATTACCTTGACAACAATTTCAACTAGATTTACGAGCCGAATAGGTATCTTGATCCACACTCCCTTCTTGCCCTGCAACATAATTTTGACAAAAAAGGACAAAGTCAAAACAAAATATTGATACTAAACTGATGTAGACAACAATATCTTCGAGCTTCAATCATCCAAAGTTCGGAAACTTGAAATCAGTTGACACTGTAATCTCATATAGATAAACGATATTTAACACAAAAGCAGCCACTTACTGCACATTAAACAACAGTCATCTTAAGAGGCTGATTTAACTTCTCTTCAGACTGTATAATCATCTAGAAGGACATCAAAAGACAGGACAACAGTGCACGTGTAATCATATATACTAGGTGAGTATAAGGTAAAAGATTCTAATATAAAGTCAAAACTTAAGCTACTTATACGCAAATTACACAAATATAAAAATTGGACCACTAGAATTACATCTCTAACTCAGACATGCTGGCAAGCATAACAATCTCGAGAGTCCCAGTTTATTGCTTCAGCTCACATAAGTAGATGAAGAGTTTTCTTAATAATCTTTGCTGCTCTTCAGATGCTAGTACTTACAAAATAAATGGAACAAACCCAAAGATGGTTGTTTTAACTCTGCTGTCCCAATAAAAGTAAAATGACTTTGCTCAAATTTAGTTTCCTTGAGAAAACTTTTACCAGCTCCTCAGAAAATGAAACAGCAAAGACTAATCCCTCTCCCAGATAGTTATCCTCTCAGCTGCATTTGTACTATATCATAAGGACGTGCTAGATGTCATGACCGAGTGTGCAAAATAATGCCGAAGGATGATGGAAATGAATTGCATAGGTACCTGCAGTTTCCATTGTGAAATTGAGTATCTGAGAACAACACCAAACTCGTTGGGATCCATAGGCTCCTCCAGTTCCACTATGACACCTCCATGATCATCCTCACAAGCAGGAAGCAGCTGCATCTCTTTGACTCCATTTTCAGGAACGGTTGGATCCATTAAATCTGAATTCAAGATACCACATTAGCGGATCACGAAAACCCCAATATACAATGAACTATGTGCTGTTATACGCTACCGAAGTATCACACATTAACGTCTAGATATTCAAAAGCAGGGTTGAAATTCACGTAACGTTCTTTGGTACCGAATATCCCACACTTACCAAATGAAAACTTTCAAACGCGAAAGAAAACAAGATTTATCTGTTCTTGATTCGAAGCTATGCATTTTGTACCGGCCCCAAAAATCGAAAACCAACCAGAGCCACTAGTCAAACACCCTTCAACACATAATCTGAGAAATCGAACTTCAACCATAGATAACGGAACAGAGTCCACAAAATCGAAGCTACTATTCGACATGTAAACAAGAAACTTAATGCATACAAGATCAAAGTGAACACTCAATGCACAAAGCCACCAAAAACACATGAGCTGGCATTGGAACATCCATATAAAAACTACAATCAAACTCTCTAATAGCTTACATAAACAGAGTAAACTCACTGCATAAACTTCAATCTAAAACATATAGCAAAAATGACTTGAGGGTTCAGTACCAAGGATGATTAAATTTAAAACCCATAACCAAAATCCAAAACTAGAATCAAACACAATAATAAAACGGTTAATTAAATCCATAATAACAAGATTTTACCAGTTACAGAGCTGCAAGTGACAGTTTAAAAAGCAAAAAGATCACATTTTTATACAATCAGCCACCTGATGATCGAAACCTAAGATGATGGTATGTGATGATTCAGCATGTGGGGTCCATCTCACGTAGCCGCTGACGTAAGAATTTGTTAACGCGTCGCCAATTTGAAGGTTCGGGCCTGGAGGGGCCCGTAATCGCGAGTGAACTTTCGGCCACATATATAATAAAGCGATCGAATAAATTCAAATTCCAATTTGTCGTTTTCGTTTTTGGTTTATTGTAAATTATTAATATCGCGATGAATCTCTGATGAGTCTTTGACGGTGATGAAATAATTTTGTCCACCAAGACATAGAGTGAATGTACAATGTACTATGTGACTTTTAAATAATACATGAATATACTATTACAAGGTAGTAAATTTGTTGATAGAGAGAATATATATTATTTAAGTGTGGTTTTAACTTTGAAGGGGAAACACTTTTTCTACTCTAATGGGGAGTAAATATATTTTATCTTGAAGTATCCTCTAGTCGAAATGATCAAATTGGGCAAATAGATCGACGTTAGTGAAATAATCAATTTCGTCGAAACTGATCGATATTGGTGGGAAAAATGATCGAACTTGTGGGAATAGATCGAATGATTGAAACTTAGTTAGTATACAATGTTCGAAATGATCAAACTCCTAGAGATGAATAATCGAACAGTCGAACTCTAAAGTGATGGATTAAAATAGCATACCATTTTGGAATCTGATGGTGTATAGATGGTGTCCTCCACATATTAGTGTGGTTTTAATATGGATTCGACAGATGACACGCGTTGTTCAAGATGAGCTATTTAGGATCCATCGTGTCAAATTTTAGATACGAAGTGATAGTTTATCAGAAATCAAACGTAGTTTGATCAAAAGCTTGATTGAAGCTCTAAAGGAAATCTTTGTTGGAAACAATCAATAATAATTGATCCGGCAAAAAATGATCAACGTGGGACTTTTAGTGATCGATTCAAACAACATTGTAGCCAATTAATAACATAATTTTTGAGTATGACCATTAATGATCAATTTTGCCCATTATGGTCAACTTCGATTGCTCCAACCTTCATACCTAACATCACTTGGTCGGACATATCTTTGTATTCAAATTACCTAGTGGTTATCTCGAAATGTGGTATTTTGGTATTTTTACTCTTTTAAGCTCAAGCTATGATACTTCACTCTTTTATTACACTTAGTCGGTAAAAATATGCACTATTTTAGCTACAGGATACTATTGTGGAAAAAAGTACTTCAATTATTGCACAACAACAACAACCAAGCCTGTAATCCCAATATACGAACCAAACAATTATTGCACCATATCATCACAAAAAAAAAAAAAAAAAAAATTAAATACTGGTTTTGAAAATTATTGCACCATGTCAGCACCAAGTCAAGAAACGAATCCATTTGGACACTCAATACGATGAGTTCGACAACAACTATTGTATGACATGATACATTTTGCAACCCATTTCAAAGTTTATAAACCCAATATGATGTCAAGTATAATTTTTCTATTAAAGTTTGTACATTGTGATCAAGAAGTTTAGTGGTACTTGATCGAACTTTAGAAGGCAGATTTTAAGTTCGTTCATGAGTGCTTGAAACAACAAACCATGGGAAAAGTGATTCAATGCATAGTGCATGCAATAAGGACGAAAGCGATGGGCATAATTTTATCCCTTAATTTGAAGTCGACATGAAATAAAGACACTCTCTTTTATTCAAATCATCCGAACTATTTATGGTAATGCAATTCCTATATAGATTATTGATCACGCTTTACCTTTGAAGTTTCAATCAATCTTTCAAAAGAATGGGATTGACAAGGAGTTATATATATTATTGATTATTGAAATATTCCCCCAAAATTGTGCGGGCATAGAATCAAATAAAATGATGTATAATTGAAGAACACACGTCCAAGAAGTAATAAAACAATTTGTTTACTCGATTCGTCAGATTCCCTATGCTTCAGAGGGTCCCCGCGCTAAGATTTGTTACTACTTTTGATAAATAAATTAAAATTAGACATTAATAAATTATTTATATTGAAGAATGACGATGTCGGTATAATTTAGCAACGCTCAAAAATCAACAACTAGGTTTGCTTTGATATGTAAGTGGCTAATATTCCTTATAATTAGATGGTGATAGGATCAATTGCAAAAGTCAAAGTAGAAATAATCCATCACAATATCTGAGAATTCCCGCACGTAATCATTACGATCGTCGAATATACATAGCTTAACACCGACTTTTTTTTTTAGGCGGTCTTTTAAAAGTTAAAATTGACTTGACTATGAGATTTTTATAGCTGAATATTACTGCAACAAACTTATGGTTATGCAAAAAAGGTGGAAAAAAAAAAACCCTTTTCCTGCGTTCTAAAATAGCAAACGACTCTTTTTTATACGAGAGTTTAATTCACCCGTAAAAAATAGAGAGTAATCTTGCATATTTTGTACTTACAACATATATGTATAAAGTACGAAAAGTTAATATTCAATCTGATGAAATTAACGCAAAAATTTAAAAAAAAAATGGACGGAATTTAAAACACCAATGGTCAATTGATAAAATATGTCTTTTATTTTATGTTAACTTCAACAATTTATTAACACAAATCTCTTAAAATGTCACGAGACAATTAATATACATTATCTTTTCTTTTTTCCTTTTTTCTCTTTTCTTTTTTCTTTTTCGCTTTACCGTGTGTTTGGTGCTCCATAGTTGTTTAGATGAAATGATTTGTTTGAAAACACAAACATACAGTTTTTCAGTAAGACCGATTACTTAACCATGTCTAAAGTATATCTATCATCTACTTTACTATTGTTGAAACTTTAATTAAGTGTTTGCAAGTTAAATAGAGGAACTAATAATTCTCCAAACTCTATAAAGTGTTTGATAGGATTTTCAATGCCTAGCAAGAAGCCAACGCCACACCTACAAAAGCCTACTGCTCCTTTAAAATCTTATTCAAGTTAAATAATGTTATTGCTCAAACTAAATTTTACACATTGGCTTTAGCATATGAAACGAATATGCACACTTAATACTCTTCTTATTCCGCCACGTCAACGTGTTACCCACTAAAATAAATGGTATATTCAGAAAGTTAATATGCACTAGACCAAACCAAATAAATTTTTTTTTTCTCAAAACACAAATCTTTAACTGGACATAAAAACTATATCACAAAGTACATAATGTTCAAAGATAAACGTAAATTACATAGCATTAGTATAGGGAGCAAAAATGCTATTTAAGTTGTGGGCAACAATGCTTAATAGAGTATAAATCATCAACTATTGAATGAGAGTCCATATTTTCTGCCAACTCTCCTTACTTAATTCATATAGAATTATCAAATAAGGCAAGAATAAAATTAATTAATGCCTAAAAAGCCAAACACTAAATGAAAAATAACAAAATAAATAAATGGATCACATAGTCTTTAACTTTTAACCACACTTGTAATCTCAATATTAACTGACGTTATCTCAACTTAATCTTATTATATATTAACAATTCAATATAATCACACTCACATACGTAGGTTTATATTATTTCAAAAAGAAAAAGATAAGTAAGATTATATAAATGTAAATACACCTATTGTATTTAAAGTTTTGAACTCCGAATATAGTCCAAAAGTTATTTTTATTTTTCCAAAAATCCTATTGCATTGGAATTTGAATTTTTTTAGAAGCTTTGTTTTGTACCGGATAAAAATATTAAAGGGTGTACTTTTAGTTTGCGCTTGGTACGTGGATTTAAGGTTTGGACTTTGAAGGGAGACAAAATATTTCTTATTTGGGCCTTAAAATTTCTTTTATTGTTGGACTTGTAAGTTTATTTTGGCAAAACTAGTTTTTTTTTTTTTTTTTTTTTTTTTTTTTTCTCTCTTATATATTCATATATATAAAGGTAATAATTTTTTCCAAAAAAATCGAACTTTGCCATTTTTTTCTCGTGATGGTTGAGAGTTAGTGATGTCATTTATTAACCTTGAATAAGACGATGGTCTCTTTGAGTCTCGAGTTTGGCTTTTGACGAATCCTACTGTTTGATGCGATGTACATACTCATTATACCATAGAAAAGCTAGCTACAATAATCCACCGTTAACAGTCATCATCAGTAATACTATTAACTGTATATATGCTCGAAAATATCTCTTTGTTGTTCATATAATATGCGTTGACATAAATAGGGTGAAAATAAATTCCACACGCGATATGCCCAGTCCGCATTCAAAATATAATTTATTATTCCTATAAAAGATATGTATAATATATTGCATGTATACACGTAAAAAGTTGTGTTCATTTGTTACCATTACCAATGTCTTAAAATAGTAGTTGGTACGAACTATTATGTTTTATTTTTAAAGGTAAAGTTTTTGATTAGTAGTTTAATATTAATTTATTATATTGTATATGGATTATTAATTTGTCCATTATTTGAGACTAAAAACTTTTGTCTTAATTAACTTACAAAAGCATGAGATTTATTTACTCCTTTTAATATTTTGTAATAATTTGTCAACTAAAATAATTATTTTTTATAATTTATTTGAACTAGACTGTTTATTTTTAAGCAGCACAACAACTTGTCTATCCGGTACATGCTTGATCCAAATTGCATAGTTTTGCCAGATTTGATTGTGCAATGTGCCTAATTTAAATAATTTAAGTTTTTGACAATCTGATAGATATTCCGGATTTCATTTTTCCAACAAAATCTCTAATGCCATTAAATTATCCATTTTCCTTTCATTTACCATTTCAAGTCAATAAGTCACATCACATCATCATATTTTTGTGATTAAATACCTTTACTAAAAAGATCGTGTGCCACGTATAATATTTTAAAACTACAAAAAAGAGCCTAGAAATGTAAACTGAAATACTAGTTCGATTATTTTAAAATCACATGGTTGAATCAGTACATAAATATTTAGATTCTGATATTGAGAATTAATATAATTGCTTTCATAAAAGGAATGTGCTAACCCTTTTCAACAGCTTATTGAAACGGTTATGTCAATACTTTTTTCAATAGTGTTTTCAAATATTTTTAAAAATTACTTAAAGTATTGATTCTCTGTTTGCAATGTCTGATGAGAAATAAATTGTTGTGCTTCAATTCACTTATTTTTGAATTACCATACTTTTAAAAACAATTTGAAAGGCGCCACAACCTCAGTTTCTTGAGCTTGTGTCTTTTTATGACTTTTAAAAATAAAGATAAAAATTATTCTTTCCTTGGATAACTTTGAATTTACAAACTATTCAAAATTAAAATTCGTAATTTAATTTAAGTTTATGAGAAGTCATAATTCATAAGTTGGAGGAATTCTACAAGTTGAATATCTTAAATATTCTATTCTAAAAAGGTTACCACGACAAAAAGCAAATTTTACCAACTATGAATTGTGGAATAAACTTAACAAAAGTTTTCTAACCGCACAAACACTCCAAAAGTACTTATTTGCAGCATGGGATGGTCTTGTCCACTTCGCGGAAGAATCAAAATTAATGTTGATGGTAGTGCGCTTGGTAACCCAGGAGTTATTGCTTGTGGTGAAGTACCAAGGGATCACTGTGGCCAATGGATTTTTGCTTTCTCTGCTAACGTTGGCTTTGGTAGCATCACCACGGCGGAACTTTGGGGCATTTATCATGGTCTATCTCAAGCCATCCTTCACGACTTTACACACGTCTCTATTGCTTGCGACTCCAAAGTTGTTGTTCACCTCTTAACCTCTTCTTCTGTCGATACTCATCCCCGTCGTGGCCTTATCGACTCATGCAAATCTCTCATGTCGATCTTACCCTCCTGCATGATCAACCATGAATACAGAGAAACAAACTTTGCGGCGGATAAACTCGCTTCTATTGGGCACTCACATCCTTTTAGCATGCAGCTCTTCAATCATCCTCCTGCGAGTGTTGCTCCTTATATTTTGTTTGACGTTGTTGGCGGCATTAGTTACCGTAACATTATTGCTTAATTTTCTTGGATTTTTCCCTTCCTCTGTAATGAAAAAAAAAAGTGTTAGGATTTTGTTAAAGCTATAATACTCTATATCTCAAAATTGACGTGGACATATTTTTGGCTTGTGATACCATTTTCAAACAAAATAATTTAAGTTTTTCAGCTTCTAATGCAACATTTATTTATGACTTTTGTTGTTTTTGAAATTTGACTCATAATATGAATTTCTACTTTTTGAAAAGCGTTTGCATAAACCATTGCAAAGATTTATGCATAAGCTAAGCTCACGAGCGTTTGCAAACAAGACATGTACGAAATTTCACAAGATAAGAGCGATTTGCTGGTCATAAATGCAAGAAATTTTCTGAATTTAGGTGGGGACAAATTGATAATAAATTAAAAAAGGAAACTTAATCGTCTCATTAACTTAAACATATCACAATCAAATTTTGTCAAAATATTACTTTGATCAATGATCATACAAAATCTACATAATAAAAACAACATACATACAACAACTTAACCATCACCCTCACCACAAAACACCACCACCTAAATAGACCTCATTATTTGCAAGAAGAAAAATATGGCAAGAATCATTCACTTTTTCTGATTGTAACCGAAGAATCAATTTTCACTTTTAATTTCGCCATTATGGCCTTCACCACCTAAGTTCAGTAACTCATAATTAGCCTCACCAATATGGGCAGTTTTGTAATTTCACACGCAATAAATCCTTTTGCCAAGTTTATGCAAAATTCCCTTTTTGGGTCTCCTTAAAAGAACCAAACACTCATAATTATTATTAGTACACATTCAGAGCAAATAAGACTCCTCAAATTTTTCATTTGATCATCACAAAGTCTCAGAGAATTTTATTTTTTTTTTTTGAAAAAGGCGATGTCTTTAGGGTATGCTGAGAAGCTCTCGTTCATAGAAGATGTGGGCAACGTTGGAATGGCCGAGTTTTTTGACCCGCCTCATGTTTTGCAGGAGAAAGTATAAAGATCCTTTTTTTATTTTTTTTATTCATTGTGTTGTTGGTTACATTTTCATATATAGTTGTGTTTAATTGTTTTGTGTGAAGGGTTGTGAGTGTTATTAGTTGTGGGGTTTGATGATCGTATGTTTTTATTTTTAGCATTGTTTTGAATTAGTTGTTTGTTTGTTTTTTTTTTTTTTTTTTTATGGTTTAATCTGGTGGTGTGTTGTATATTTTTGTGATGCTTTTAAACTAATTTGTCGAGTTCATAGATGAGATCTGATTTCTGGGTTTTTGCAGTTGGACATTTTGAAGTTAAGTTTTCGTTTATCGAGTAGTTTGTTGGGGTTGAAGTTATTTTGGGTGCCTAGTTTTTGATATTCTGAAATTCTTGGTGCATATGAGTGTATGCGAATGGACTGCCTGCGTAGGCAAGTTTTATGTAAGGCTTAATTCTCAGGAGCTTCCGTTGACGTATTTGATTGAAATAACAAGACTTTGCAGATAAATTCTGTGATGATGTAATGAATTAGAATGTGAGTCATCTGCTTGGTAAAGAGAGTTTGTTGATTCTGAAAGAAATATGGGAGTTTGTCGTAAAAAAAGAATGCTAGTGTATATTTGTGTATATGCAAGAAATTCTTAATGTAGTTTCCTTTCAACTCAACTTACGATGTTTTAGTTCAGTTCTCGCCAAAGGCATCTACTAGCTTTCTATCTTGGAAGAATTTTGATGTCCACATTCGTAAGAAGGGGTGGACCAATTCCGTAACTACTTATTCGCCACATGCTTTAAAATTGCATCATAATTTTAACCCCGTACAACATCAACTAACTAGTGCATCTGAAGTGTAAATTGGTTCTCTTTTTATCTTACTGTGAATATGGACTCGGCAGTAACATCCTATATTACAAGGAGTTGAATTGGGTCGTTTTGTAGTCTTAACAACTATTGGCTACTAAGAGTTTTATTTTCATTCAAGGTTCTCATAATAGTCTCTACTCTGATCTAAAGATAAAATTAGTTATGTGTTTTTCTATTTTTGGCATTCGTCTGTTGTTTCATACTCTCCTTTTTGACATTTGAAATTGAAAGTCATTAGAGTATAATGAACTGTTTAACAACGGAAGGCCATTGCTCTCTGATTACCTGACATTTGTCAGTTTTGTTTATTTTTCGAATAAGCATTCTTGTGAAAGTGGCTGGTGAATTCTATAATAATATGTCCTAATCATAAGAAGCTGCCAAAACTACCTTGAAATTACGCTGATGGCTGACTGGTGTGAGCTTTTCTTGAGTGGTACTGCTCGTGTGGCTTGATTTTCATCTTTCCATCTGCACATCCCGCAGGATATTTTCTGGTCTCATCGAGTTACAGATGAAGATAGCCAACTTATCACAACCTTTCTTTTTTTTGTTTCCATTTTCAGTTCATAAATGTGTATTATTTAGTTAAATTTTTAATTAACATTGAAATACTTGATTAATCTTGGGGAGTGTTGCTGCAGTATTTTCTGTTTGACTCAAACTTTAGTGTTGTAGACAACCATTTGCCCACTGCAGAATGGTCATGATTTCATTGGCTGAAAGCTTTTATGAGTCTTCCATTTCAACATTCCGAAGTTGATTATTTGTAGTTTGAGTGCTTATTTTAAGCTCTATGTCTATGTATGCAGGTTGAACGGCTTGCAAAGATGATAGAAAAGGTCTAACCCACAAATTTTCTATAATCATCCAGCTTGAATCTCACAATTTAACTCTGGATCTTTTCCGTCTATGCAGAGCAAGCACTTGGTGGTATTTACAGGAGCAGGAATATCCACTTCTTGTGGTATACCCGATTTTCGTGGCCCAAAAGGCATTTGGACTCTTCAGGTAACACTGCTAGCCGCCCAATGACTTTATGGTTAATTTTCCTTAAACTATAAAGAGTTGCAATTCAAGAACTGTTATTGGCATACTTTAGAAAAGGTCTCCACCATTCTATGCATGCTAAAAAGTTTCTGTACCTGATGATGGAAACTGTTGACACTATCATATCAAAAGTATATTTGTAGCGCATTCCATAAATTGAATAACTCTTTTCTCAAAATAGTTTCTAAAAGAACATGTTTGCTCCTACGACCTGAGTTTTTGATCACATCCTTATCAGAGTATGGTTGTAATATTTTGGACATATCATGTCAATTATCACATCTTGTCATTCAGCCTTTGCCTGTTAAAGGACCAGAAAAATTGTCACTGGTTTAAACTTTTACCTATTTGCAGCGGCAAGGTAAAGCACTACCTGAAGCATCGCTACCTTTCCATCGTGCGACGCCAAGCATAACCCATATGGCATTGGTTGAACTAGAGAAAGCTGGTATTTTGAAGTTTCTCATTAGCCAGGTAAGGCATTACAAGTGCCTCCACTTCTTTCAGCCAAAGTATCATTCAGAGTGTTACTGCTTTGGAAGCAATAAACTTAGCATCATACTCTTAATACTTCCATCTTGTTCTACTATCTCAACGGATAACAACTTATATTGTTGAGTGCTCTGATTATTGGCTTTGCTTTTATTTAATGAATCTGCACAAGTATTATTATTCTTGATATTAAGCTATGCTACTCAAACTATGCCAGTTGTAATATAGATTTGTCCCCTATATCAAAAGTTGTTTTAACTTTGGTACATGGTGTTCACTTGTCTGAATCTGCTAGAAT
The DNA here is from genome assembly GCA_946800315.1 of Misopates orontium. Taxonomy (NCBI): domain Eukaryota; kingdom Viridiplantae; phylum Streptophyta; class Magnoliopsida; order Lamiales; family Plantaginaceae; genus Misopates; species Misopates orontium. Next base: position 7,970,008 of record OX326946.1, on the reverse strand, counting down.
GTTGACGGACTTCATCTTCGCTCTGGAATATCACGGGATAAACTCTCTGAGTTACATGGAAACTCCTTCTTGGAACTATGTCCGTCCTGTGGAGCCGAGTAAGAAATTGCAATATTAATAATATCTTAGTTTTTCTTAAACCAATCTAACGGTGCATCTTTGAGTTGGTGCATTTAGAACGTTGACTAAACAGTTTGGTCACAGAAGTTTAATGGCTATCACTGTGAAGGTATTTGCGGGACTTTGAGGTTGAGACTATTGGATTGAAGGAGTCTACACGTCGATGTACCAAGACAGGCTGCAGCTCAAAATTGAGGGACACTGTTCTTGACTGGGAGGTAAAGTTTTTTAATCTTGGAAATTCTTTGTGAATTCGTCATATGGCATAAGCATATGATCCCTGATTCTCCTGCTCTCTGTACTGGGAGGTACATGTTTTTCATTTGGAAAGTTCTTTGTTTTTGGGTTCGTCAAAGATGAGGGACACTGTTCTTGACTGGGAGGTAAAGTTTTTTAATCTTGGAAATTCTTTGTGAATTCGTCATATAGCATAAGCATATGATCCCTGATTCTCCTGCTCTCTGTACTGGGAGGTACATGTTTTTCATTTGGAAAGTTCTTTGTTTTGGGGTTCGTCAAAGATCTATATATGCGTCCTGATCCCTGATCTATTCTGTGTGGCTCAGGAGGCTTACTGAAAATAAGTCAATTGGAGGATTAATTACCCAAAAAACCTTAAAGTATGAAAATCAATTGAAAAGAAGTATGTAACTTCTGCTTTAAGGTCTATTCCAAAATTGTCAGGCTTTGAAGTCTGATATCAAACCAGATACAAATTGGATGCCGAGATCTGGTACTAACTTGAGCTGGTTATTACACTTAAAATAATTGATGAGATGCTATATACTCTTGCAAATGTTGAGAACTACCCTCAAGAGGCTAATAAAAACACTTGAACCAAGAGCATATATCACTTGATACACATATAATTATGGGTGTCTTTAGCTTTGTGAAAAAGCAAGGAGAATAATTCTCTGCATCACGGGTCTATGGAAGAGAGTTAGTTGTAGCTACTTCTCATGCAAACGTCTTACTATTCTGATTTCATATCTTTAGTTGTTGACCATGTTATCTCAAAATGTATGCTATTAGGATATGATGTGCATTTACGTACATTATCTTCATCGAGCCTCGCACCTGAAACTTTTTTCTGTAAAAGGTTGGTGCAAAGATGAATGGCCACTTCATCTAAAGTTTAAGCTATTAGAGACGAAATTCCTTTTATATTTAATATATCTGATGATCTTGTTAGGGACAAATACTTTTTTTTTGTGAATAGAGTAAGTTGTAAGAGTTATAAATTCTTTTTGTCAAGTTTGTGAACTGGCCAACTAACGAAGCTTTGGAAAATCCGGGGTCCCTCTTCAATAAAATTATCTCACACTTCTTGACATCCTAAAAGCTTTTAGATATAAGATGTCTAAACTATATCATATGCTTATGGAAGCACGTGTGACATTAGACTGTACTGTAGTAGTTTGTGTCAGGAAACAGAATTTCATTTGGAGTACTAAATTGCTACAATGCAAATAGGTCAGCCATATGATTTTAATTATGAGTACTGAAAGGGTAACTTTTATTATGAGATTTTGCGCAGTCAGGTCATTTTTCACTTTGTTAATCTAAATGTAAATTCTTTTTGGTCTCTCAGGATGCTCTGCCGCCTAAAGAGATGAATCCTGCTGAGAAGCACTGCAAAATGGCTGATGTTGTATTATGTCTAGGAACAAGGTGATTACAGATACCAGAATATAAATTGTTATACCGCCTCTTTTGTTTTCGGTTGTCATTTCAATTCACTAAGGATTTGCCAACGTGGTTGTTTTTGCTTCCATCTGTTTTGTGCGAGAAGTCGTTCCATCAGAAGATCGTGGTTCCTGTGAGACAATTAACAATTGCAGTATTTTATGTGTATCTTATCTTAGGAATGAAACAATTCAAAGATAAAGAGCCTCAGATACTGGTAAAGTAACATGACCTATGAGTTTCCAGCTTCTAGGCCTCGAGCTAATCAATTCAGTTGGAGACAGCAATTGAACGCTCTATAATCAGAACCATAATATAATGAAGATACGTGTCGGAATTATCATCAGCAAGTGATATTTTCTTATCATTACAAAACTGTACTCTACACAGTAGGATATTTCGCCCATTCCAAAGTTGTGATCTCTTGCTGGTGGTCTGACGTGTAATGAGTAAAGTGGCGGAATACGTGTCCTTAAAATTGATTACTGCTACAGAAAGTTGGATATATTGAATAAGTTGAAGTTCGCATGGTTCATTGGTTCACTGTCAATGCTAAAAGATATCTTTTTTAATTCTCATGCTTGTGAAACAATGAACTAGAACACCTATTTTTAGTGTGGGAGACTGTAACTCTAGCTGTATGTTCCGTTATTAGCCTTGTTCGAATTTTTTGTATTATGCATATGATACTGTAGAATTGTCAATAATTGTATGTCTATCATTGAGCACCTGTTCCTTGATATATAAATCAACTTCTCTTTTCTATTCTTGGTGGAAAAGGTCCTTCATTTGTTATATAGAGCCATATCTGCTTCATATTTTTAAATCTTTTTTACTTTACGCAGTTTGCAGATTACGCCTGCGTGTAACTTGCCCCTAAAATGTTTGAAGGGTGGTGGAAAGATCGCTATTGTAAATCTTCAGGTGTTTTGCACTCTTCGCCTAACATTTAGGCTCTATCTTGTCAACAAATAAGTATACATACGGAATATATGATTCCAGAACATGGTAGAACAAATTACATGGGTTTAAACTGAAATCTTAGACAGGCCAGCAATCTCATCATCACTTTATCATGCCTTCAACTTTTCTTTTTGATTTTACAGAAAACCCCCAAGGACAAGAATGCAAGTCTGGTGATCCATGGACGTGCTGACAAGGTGAATTGTACAGCTGCTAAACATTGTTTTTTTTATCTGAGTTTGTTAACCTAGGGAATGCTTTAGACTTCTTTTGCCCACATACCATGGTCGATTAAATTCTGTATCATAGTGCACATAAATCAGCTATAGTACATAGCCAAGTCATTTGAAAGTTCATGTTGAAGTTATTAAGAATGCTTTCCATGTTTCAGAATCAAGGAAGAAAAACAACAAAGTCTTTAGTCGCATGTCTCACTCCTATCCTTAAGATGCCTTGTTTACTTAGTCTGTCCATAGCAGTCACATTAAATTGTTAGGTTGATTAAGTATTCCTTTTTATTGCTTCTCGACCACCACAAATCAAGATATATGTGTGTCTCACACTGCCCGTGGCTTTAGCAAATGAGCTCCACTCAAGCAAAGTTCAAGAAATTCAAATTTGATATGCTTATTCTCTTTCACCTCGCACGCCCATTTGATTTGGGTCACAAGCTACACATGTTACAGAGAAGAAGCTTTTCTGTCAAGAATATCTCCTTCTGCTTAATTTGTTGAGTATCATTATGATATTCTTATGTGTATACATGTGTTAATGTATTGCAACTGTTGTTTCTTTGCCTAACGATGTAGCTTCTGGCTAAAATGACCTTAAAACAGGTGGTTGCAGGAGTTATGAACATGCTCAATATGCGTATCCCTCCTTTTGTTAGAGTCGATCTTTTTCAGATCATTTTAACTCAGGCCTTAAGTCTAGGTATATTCTCTTTATTTGCTTAATGTTATTCTTCTTTCCTTATATTTCCTTACTCTTTTTTCTTTTCACTTTTCAATATATAATTTTATACATGTAGTGGGACCAGAAGATGACCCGTGATCACTTATATTTGCTGGCTACCTTTTCATTTAGTTTCATATAGCAATTTTCAGTGAGATAAAAAAGATTCTACGGATGAATGGACTTTGATCTTTTCTATCTCTGCAGGTTATTTATTTCTGAAAGGGCGGTGCCTTTTCACTGTTCTGATAACATTCTAAAATATCTATATTCTTACTAGCTTATCTTACTCCTAGTTTATGCTTACGTGATCTAAGCGCACCAACTATTGAAACCCCTTTAAAATTTCTTGTATCTGATCGTTTTCACTTCTGTTGAACAAATATTGCTAAATAAAAATTTATTTGTAGGAGATGATTCATTGGCATTTATGCGTGATCACTTCTTTTATAGTAATCCATTTACTCTTCTTTTTTTTTTTTCAGACAAAAAGTATGTGAACTGGACTCTAAAGATCGCAAGTGTGCATGGGAAGCAAGCGCCATTGCCTTTCATTAAAACAGTTGAGGTGAACCCATGTATTGCATAATTAGAAAAGGAAAAGAACCCATGTATGGCATGTTTGTTATTTCCCTGTGGTTCCCGATTGACCACCGATTCTTGTGCTAGTTATACATATGTCCGTGTTTCCGTTTCTTGTTCTAAAATATGCATTCTACTCAATTTTTACAAACAGAAAAATATGTGCATTGCTGGTTTCGTGATATTTAATTATACAATTTAATTAGTCTTTATGTCTATTAACGGAGATGCTTACTGTATCCATCATTTTAGGCCCCTCGATTTTTTAATTTGTGCCTTTCATATTTCATCTCTGTGTTTTGAAGAATTGGATTTAAGGTGGACATTAGTTTCATGTTCTGAAACGTGCTGTTTTGAAACATCTTGTATTTCCTGTGTCATCTCCTTCTTATCCTTTGGAGTTGTCAGTAACTTTTCATTATATGTTAATCATAGATCGCCTTCCCTGAAAGTTTAAACATGAAGGAAGCAGTTCTTGATAAGAATCCTCTTTATCTAAAAAGGTAACTCATTTCTTTCCCATTTAGATATAATTATGACGTAGTTGGCTTGGTTTCAGCTTGTAAATCATGATACGGAGTTCTTATGTTTGTGTCATGTAATATATGGATTTTTGCTGATGAAATACAACAACAACAACGACCAAGCCTATAATTCTCTTTCATTCTTTATAATCTTCTCTATCATTTAAGATTTATGCTATAGAGTATAGATGTTTAACGAGCTTTAAGATGGATGTTTTTCATTTTTTAGTGGAATTCTCGTTACTCGTATCTCAATAAACGTGTTTTTACATAAAAATATTGAATATTTGGGAAAAAGCCTCTGTGAGTGTGAAAAGTAGCCAGTAGAGCTTATCCTGATTGTGTTTTGTTATATGTCTCTCTGATTCTTTTGCCTAGCAGGAGGACTGCGAGGACCACAAAACCTTTTGATGTTTCGTTGAAGCTGAATTTTGGCGCTGGTTGCAAGTGTTCATCTACTCAAATCAAGATCCCAGTTGATTTTGAGGTGAGCATATACCTGCTATTGTCTTCTTGGTTATAACTAATTTTCCTTTCAAGTATTAGTTTATCTCTCCGCCTCTGGTTGTGAATAGAATCAGATTGTCTGCTGTTGACCTGTAAGAAAGAATAGGTTTCCTATTGCTTGTTTAAGTGTAGGTTATCAAGATGCACGCAGTAGTCTTTCGTTCTGAATACCTAAGGCCTTTCTTTGTCACTGTAAGAACGACCAAATATTTACGAAAATCCAGTCTTTAGATGCTAAGTAGTGCAGAATGTTTGGAATTGAGCATACTTAAGAGACCTTTCTTTCCCATAATGAATATATCCAGCACTTATTTGGAATACCATTTTCTTAAAATCTTTACCTTTTGAAGAAGATTTAACAGTGAAAAATCTTCCTCAGATTTCAACAGACTGCCTTAAAGAAGACAAGGATTCCATCATGCAGAACCTTAAAGACAAAGCCATCGAGAATCCGCTTTGTGGACAGACAGCCATAATTGAGAGAAAAATCGTTTTAGTTCCCAAAAGCGACGTTACTGTCCATGCAATCGTGACAAATGTTATTGAATATTCTTCAGGGGAACTTGAAACTTCTTCTCTCGAGGATGGCTCGCTTAAGAGGAGAATCGAGCTTGATAGCGGGATTACTTGGAAATTAACTAAGGCTAGAAAGCATAATAGTAGGAATAGAAGGTAACAAACTAGTGATTAGTTAAGCTTCTTGTAAATATGCAGTTGGAACTGACAAAACTTGTTGCTAGATTTTTATTTTTTATTTTTTTGTTTCACCGTTTCTTCTCTTATGAGTAGCAGGGAGAAGAACTTAAAATTATGGGTGAGAGTATTTTTGGTAGATGGCTCATACTCAGTTCGTTCGATTATAGGAAACTTGAAAAATCAGATTAAGTGCTGCAGTTTTGTAGATTTAACACTTTTTTAGTGTACAAATTGTCTATATATAACATAGCTTCTCTGTTTTTAAGTATTTTGTGTGTGTTTTGAAGCCCTTCAGTTGTCTTTGACTGCATACTCTGGTCTGCACTGGGTAAGAGTTTTGGGGGTCAATTTCTTTTTCTGTTTTAACTAAAAGTTCCAGGCATAACTGTAATAGACCAAAACTGTAAAAAAGAAGATATGAAATGAACAGATTATGTACTATATAGTGTGTAAAACCTGCATCCATTTACTAGTCAAATGACTTCAAATAAAAATTGCAATGGATTTTCAGTTCAGACACATGCAATGAGTGACTGAGTTGTGGGAGGCATGAAAAATGTCTGATATAAACTGAAGATTATGGATATAGAATTGCTAATCTTTTTATTTATTCTTCAAACTGAAATATGGTTAACTTATTTAGAATTAAGAGCACAAAACACATATTTTTATCATTGCCAGTGAATTGACACGTGCTTAGATCAATAAACTTTTATATGGGCACATCATTTTTTTGAAAATTTTCCACAATGTGTACCATGAAGAAAATTAGTCATATAATGTGCACCTCAATTTTTGAGTCCCTTATTATGTACAAAATTCCGAGTTAGTCCTTTTTTGCCGGAATTCACTGTTTCACACCGGAAAAAAACACGTGACGGGCATGTGGTTGCCTGAAGCCTCCTGGCACATGACACAGAACAGAGACGCATCTTTATAAATAAAAAAAATATTCTTTTAAAAATGAAATCGCCAACAAAATACATTTCAGGCAGTGCACCTCCTGCCAATATTGATATGTTTGAAGACAAAGAAAACCCTCAATTCCATACACTTCTTCTTATGCGAATCTTACTCCGTCGCCATTCGCCATCTCAGTTGCTGCCTCAATCTCCACTATGAATCGTTCTTTGGTTAGGATAAAATCATTTTCATACCATAACTCGACACGATTTTCATACCTTAATCTGATATCATCAATTTGCATACCATAAGTTGAACACTTCTTCACATGGGGTACTCCGGTGCCGGAAAGTACACATTGACATCCGTTGACCCTAAATTTGGGGATTTTGGTCATTTTTGACCCACATCAACACTCAACCTCAACAATTTTTGACGTAAATGCCAACGTTTCTAATTGCCAAAATGTTCCATATCCACCATAAAACGGAGTGTTGAAATGAAATTTTTTGAGGTGGAGTGTTGACGCATATCAAAATTGGTCAAGATCTTCAGATTTGAGGTCAAGAGATGTAAACATGTACTTTCTCTATAGTGTGGAGTATCCAATGCAAAGAAAGTGTTCATATTATGTATATAAATTGATGATGGTCAAATTAATGTATGGAAATGTATGAAATGATTTTATCTCTTCTCTTGCTCTCTATGCCACTGCCTCAATCTCCATGCCGCCGTCGCCCGTCGCCTTCGAAGGGATGCATTTCAACCTAACGTTATGATTTGGGGAAGAATGACCGATTTGCAAATTTAATTTGGAAATATAATTTCTAAAATTAAAGATAAGTGGTACTAGGTAATTTTACAAAATTGACAACTTGGGTCCCAATTGTGTAATTGTCCAAATTAAGGTATAAATGTGGAAAACGTGTTAAGTTAAGGTATGAATAGTAATTTTTTTTCCTTAGAAAAATACTTAAAATGGACATTAACTTTTTTGTAGAGCCCGAATTGGCACATATATGAATAGTGATTTTTTTTCCCGTAGAAAAATAGTTAAAATTTGACATTAACTTTTCTGTAGAGTTCGGAAAAATATGCGAAAAATGCGCACCAAAAATTATTATGGCTCCAATTGTTTCCAAGGAAAATGAGGGAAAAGGAAAAAAATATTGACAAAATTTATTTTCCAAGTGATTGGTACCAAGGAAAATTGTGGAAAATATAGGAAAAGATGGGAAAACATAGGAAAAGATAGGAATATCTCTTTTGAATCTTTATCTAACATTTTTACAATTCAGAAACTTTGATTTCCCTCCAAAAATTATCTAAAACTTATGCTAATCCTCAAAATTTTCATATTTCCCTCCAATACAAAAGGTGGGAAAATTCAATCATCTTTGAAAAAATTTCAAGTTCTCAAAATTTCATATTGCCACCAATTTAGAATCTATATAAGTACTTGTAAGATCAATGTTTTCCACCAACACATCTTCTTCAACTCTCACGTAATACTTTTTTATTTATTTTTTATTTTTTATTCTAGTTATTTATCATCTTTAATAAATTATTATTATTTTAATTTAATCTATAATCTTGTTTAATGTTTTAGGTACTGTATTTTTTCTTCTTTAGGGCGTCATTTGAACAATAATATTATTTGAAGGTTCTCTTGATTAAATTTATTTTGTTTGTGTTATTTCGTTTCAAATATATTAATAGTACTTGCAAATTTTAATTATATTTAAATAAACTAACTTTACTCTTCAAGAAGATATAAAGGATATTTTAAAATAAAAAAATAAAACTTAAAATTAATCTTAAGAAAAAATATAAACTTAATATGAGTTTTATTGGAAAAAATAAGTTTTAAAGAATAATAACAGTTTTTACATTGTTCAATATGATGAGTACAAAAATATGAAAAAAGAACATGTTGTTCAATATGATGAGTACAAAAATATGAAAAAAGAACATGTGAAAAATGTAGTACAAAAATAAGTACTTTACATGTAGAGGAAGAGGAATCATTAATGCTGTTAAGCAGTAATTAAAATGGACATTAACTTGCTTAACAAAAAAAAAAGTACAGTAACTTTTAAGAAAGTCAAAAGATGAAAAAAAACTCGTGAAAAATAAGTACTTTACATGTATAGAGAGAGAAGAATCATTAGTGTTGGTAAGTATTAGTTAAAATGGAGATTAACTTTTAAGAAAGTTAAAAATATGAAAAAATCACGTGAGAAAAAACAGTATAAAAATAAGTATTCTACATGTAAACTTCACTCGATTTAACACACTTAAGAAGATGGCACATACTATGAGGTTCTACATCTTCCTTTGCCTCATTATTGCAGCCAAAGTTAGTGCTTTTAATCCACAAAGTCTTGTGCCCGAATCCAAGAGGCAGTGCGTCACAGAAATCCCAGAATGTAGTGGTGCCGACCGGTGCGATGCGACTTGTTGCAAGAACAAGTGCGCCACACAATATGCGAACCGAAACTCAAAGTCGTTTTGTAGAGAAATACACATTGGAATTGTGCTACAAGCATGCATGTGTAGTTACAATTGTTAAAAGTACTATTGAGTAGTGGTAAGTATTAATCCCAAGTAATTCAATTGAGTTATGTACTGCTATATATGTCTGAAAAACAAAATTAAAAGAGTGCATAATACAATGATCTCATTGAGTTATGTACTGCTATATATGTTTGAAAAATAAACTTAAAAGAGTGCATAATAAATGATCTCGTTTATTTGAAGTGATGACTAGTTTTGTTGTTGAGTTTTTCAATTACTACACCATGGTTTGACATTTTAATCAATTTCAGAGAGCTTGAATCCAATCGAAATAGACTACTTTTAATGTGACTGAGTATGAGAGAATACGCAAAATATTAAATTGTTATAATATATGAATCCGGTAGTAGATGAATTAACAAAAAACTCAAGCCAGTCCAACGAGATTTAGATGTATACAATCAAGTAAATATCAGAGAATTTTTGTATGTTGTCAAAAGATTTGCAAAGTATTTTGCAGTTCTGTAGATTAGATATCATATAAATACTTTCTCTACATAAAAACTATTTTTGCAAAGAAATTAAAAATATCTTTAATATTTTTTTGTTTAATTAAAAATAGAAATATTTTATTATTTTATAGTGAAATATTTAGAAACTTTGATCATATCGTTTCACACACACACACATACACACACACACACACACACACACATATATATATATATATATATATATATATTAATTTCAACTTTTAAATTATTTAAATGAACAAGAAATAATTACCATCATACTATTATTAATTATAATTTTGTAGGAAACATTAGTCCATAGCAAGTGGAAAACCATTTCCGCTACTACTAAGGGATGAAATATTAGTAGCTAAAATTAATATGTCCTAACTCCTAACAAACCTCATCTCTACAGATATTAGATACATAAAACATCACTCCCTAAATTTAGGTTTAAAGTTAATCTGTACTCAGATTCAGGTGGAGAGGTTATATATAGGGGTGGGCATTGGCGGGTACCCGACATGTTGGGTAGTGAAAAATCATTTCCTGATCCCGACCCCGAAATACGCGGGTACCCGTTAAGATAGGGTACCCATGAAGGCGGGTAGCGGGTACCCAAATATCTCATTTTTTTAGCTTTGGTGTTGGAAAAAGTTGATATTTTTCTATTTTCAATCTTCCATGCAATGTGATCTTACGTTTTTTGGCACTATGGTGAAAATCTCTTGAATAATTACAAATTAGAAAGATTACTTATTTTATTTTTTGTGTGATATTCGAAGTTTAGTGAATGTCCATTTTGGAACTCTTAGTTGTTAGTCTTTTTTCTTTATCAGTAACCCCAAGATACTCTAATATAAGTATTTTTTTTTTTGCTTCATTAAACCAAAAGACTAGTACTATAGTATGAGTATAGTTTTTTCTCCTTTTATTGTTAAGCACAAAGATTAATAATATGACTATAATAAGTATAATGATACTATATATATATATATATATATATATATATATATATATATATATATATATATATCGAGTGGGTACCCAATTGGGTTCGGGAATTTGGTTAGCAATACCCGAACCCTACCCCGAACCCGACTCTTTCAAAGCGGGTACTCGTCATTTGGGTACCCATACCCATATTTCCCGTTCCGAATGGGAAATACCCGATTGGGACGGGTTTGGGTATGAGTACCCAAATTTTTTGCCCACCCCTAGTTATATATGTACCTAAATTTATGAACATATTCTTGTTTGTACCTAAACTTAGATATCATGAACTATGTTCGTGCCAAAATGTAGGTACATATATTTCCACCTTACAAGGACTTTTGCTTTAAAAGAATTAAATAGAGAAACCATTCTTTAGGTACGTACGAATAAATTATTCGTTACTAGAAGAAGTCCATAAATAAAAAGCCAATTTTTTGGTTTTGCACGGAACGGAGCCCTACCTAAATTGAAGAAAAAAAAATACAGAAATAATTGTAGTGATAGTCGCATTCTGTACTTGTATTAAAAATCATAAAAATCTTTGTAGCGAAACTAAAAGTCATAAAAATCTAGAACGAAACATTCAATCCCAAAATTTAGTGAAACTTTTTTTTGGGAGAATGGCAGCAGTAAACGCTGCTTTTAAAAACCATAACTAATTGTTAAATGATCTTCCTAATATTAGAATATGTATATACATACTTAATTTTGAACATTAGATAAATAAAAAATTATACCTACATAAGTAATAATAAATGTAAGTTTCAATAAACAAAACAAAATGTAACTAACTATTTATGTATAAGTAAAAAATAGAAGAATAAGTCAGTTAACATATTTTTATAATGCAGAGAGAAAATATATAAGATATATAGATATATATATATATATATATGTATGTATATATAAATCATAATAAAAACATTGTAAGATAGTAATTTTGAATGAGGTAGAAGAAGAACAAGAAGAGAATAATAATAAATTAATGGATTGAGAAGATGAGTATAAAATATTAGGGACCTGATAATCCTCCCTACATTTTTTGTTGGACAAAGAAATAAACGCATAGTAGATCGATATGAACATCATGAGTTGTCCCGTAATAAAACCAGTTGTTGCTAATGCCTTCGTCTCCGTTCCTTCTTCCATCATCTGAGCTCGGAGAAGGAAGAGCTTGAAATGTAAGGACGGGTAGCATTTGTCCTAAACCTTTTCTGTTGGACTTAATATTTGGGGACAGAATGCCCTTTCTATATTATAGGGATGAAGTTAATTTGTCCCTGCATCTTGGGAAGGAGTTCAAGGACGAATATAATCCTTTTATACAATTTAAAGATAGATTATTTATCATTCCCTATAGTTAGAGACGAGTTTGATATGTCCCAACACGAGATTTTAGTACCTAAAATACCCCTACAACTCAAGAACAAACTTTAAAATTTGTTCCTGAAGTGTAGGGAGATATTGTGGAGATTGATAATCCTTTCCTAATTTTTTTTATTACAGTAGGTGAGTTATTTTCTACTACCTTGTAAAATACTTGTTCTTCAATATCAAACACATGCCAAACGAAAAAGTTTACAATTCAAACATTCAGTCTCTGCAAAACCCGCATTAAAGAGATATGCGTTATTCTCAACTAAATATTGAAGTTCTAAACATATCTCAGTAATTTGTTGAATAATTATCTTTATATGTAGACCAACTTATAGAAGTAGTAAATACAAACTCCACAGTTAAGGTATGTCTTATTTTTCTGTAGTTGTTATTAATTATTTTGTGATTTGTACGTTATTCCTAATAAGTACGAGTAGATGAAGTTTGGAGATATTGATGTCTAACAATTGTTACATTACCGTCTAGCTATAAGATGTGCTCCAATGAAGATTAAAGTTGGATGTATGATTTCTTAAGTGATAGAGGTTATGTGAATATCCATTTTGTGTATGGCGTCAACGAAATTCTATGGTTTATTTTTTCTCAATTCTCAATTATTAGACGTTGCAAAGGCTACATGTCCCTCCAAACAATGTGACGACATTATGTTCATGATGAGTGGGGGTCTGTTCACACTCCACAATAACATGTAAGGATAGTCCATGATGAGACACGTAAACCTTTACATATTGTCTAACCAAGTAGGACAATCATGTGGTTATAATATAGCGGGTTGATATATAAACATGGTTAATGATGCATTTGGCAATAAATTTAAACACAAAAATTATAAAAATTATAAAGATGATGAAGAGCCAAATAATGAGGCTCAATTTTGTTTTTGAATGCCATGGTCCTGACTTATGAGAGGTGCACATGCACCTCACAAGGGCAAAGTGCTAGATTTTCAATAGGTTGGAGTCAAGTTGCTAAAATTTGTAAAATAAAAGGTGCACTGAAAATGGAAGGCATACTATAGGAGGTTTGACTCTTCTATTCAAATTTTGAAATTAAAGTTAAAAATTACTTATACTTAAAGACATTTATGATATTTTATCATTAGTCAAAGTAAAGGATAAAATAAAGTAAATGTGCTAATACATTTATCAGAACAAAGGTTATTGTTAATTGAAATTAAAACGGTATTTTTTTTACCAATTTACACTGGATCCCAACCCGCATCATTAATTTGGCCGACCCGGATCCGACTTAACTCAACCCGTCTCTATTGCCCGATTCAATTCTAAACGTTAAACAATCAGTCAAATTACAAAATTGTCATTTTCCCCAAAAAAATTTGAAATCCCTATCCGCGCTCAACACCACGTGATCTCAGCCGTTGATCCGTCGATCTCACACGCACACACACACTCACTCACCGAACGAATACTTCTCCGATGAATCTACTCAATTAGCAGCGCTTTTTTTTCTCGATTCGCATTCGGAAGATGACGACGGTGGAGAAGCTGTTGGTTCAGATCTTCGATCGGAAGAATTGGATAATCGAACAGGTGAAGCAGCGAACGGCGTCGTACGATCAGCAACTCGCGTCGAAACTACTAATTGACGGAATCGCCCCTCCGTCTTGGCTATGGAGCCCTAACGAGTCCACGGAATTAGGTAAAATCAAAATATTTTGAGTTAATCGAGATGATGCTTAGTTTGATATGGTGATAATAGTCGATTTTGTGCTGCATTGTTTTCAGAGTGTAGTTTGACTTGCCTTTTGAGATTTGTAGTCTCTGAAAATTAAACCTATAGGTGTTTAGGGAAATGGTGTTGCTACAGAAGCTAGGTTTGATAATAGATGGGAAACGTATCTTGTTGGAATCGTAATTTGGTATTTGGTATTTGTGTTTGCTAGATAGAACCTGCAGTGGCCTAATTGTTTAACGGAGTTCAGTTCTTCGAAATTTCGTTGTATACATCTGTTTATCAGTTGTTTTCGGTTCGCGTTTCGTGTTTTCCATGTATGCGGTAGTTGAGTTTTCGTTTTTCTTTTCATTCGCGATTTGGCATTGACGTTGAGGATTTAAGTGAATTGTTTGGTGGGGATTTTATTTTAGTGGCTTGTGTAGCAGCATATATTACCGACTGTTTTTTTTTTTTTTTTTTTTTTTTTTTATTTCTTTCAGTAGAGCTAAACAAGGAAGAGTTGGTCTCGAGATTGCTCGATCAGTATCCACAAGCTTCCGTACGTTGCTCCAGTGCAAAGTACCCCTTTTACAATTATCCAGTTGTCAGTAGAGATGATGGAGATATTTCTGATGGATTTTTCATGGAAACTCTTACTTCTAGTAAAGGTCTGAACAGACAGTATTGTCCAAAAGTACAATCTATCGATGGTGAGGAGCATGCTGGATGCACCCATGTAACTGCTCCTGAGCCAGAAGTTAGTATTAACTCGCCTGAAGATCAAACAGATGAAAGGATCTTGAATACTTCTAATGCACCTGATCAGTCACTAGCTAAAATCCAGAGATCCAAATCCAGACAAAAAGCTCTTGAGCTTCGCAGTAGTGGAAAGGCACGAGCTAGGACTGATTTAAGCCTTGAGAATAGCAGTGATGTTTTCTCTTGCAGGATTAAACTGTCTAGTTTTGATACTGAGCAGGCTCCCCAGAAAGACCAGCTTCCAGAGTTGGTGGAAGGCCGTGTTATTGGTGCAAAAAGTAAGGACCAGGATTTTGGTGAATCACATTGTCAAAATAAAGCAAAGGGTATTGGTACTTACACCGGTAGAGTTACTAGATCTAGAAGTCATGCCAAAGTCCCAGGTTTTATTGGAGATTCTTTGGAACTAGGTTGCTCAGCTGGTGATTATGTCTGCTCCCGTGGTGCTAAAGCAACGAAAAGGAGTTCTGCGTCTATTTTAGATTCTGAGTGGGATGATTATGTTAATAAATTGCGGAAGTCAACTGGACCTTCAACCTGTTATGAAAGTTGTGGAGGTAGGAAAATAGTAGGATCAGGCAAAGATATGGAGAACAATTTTGATACTGGCAGAATATTTCAGTCAAAATCTTCTAGCAAACGTGCTAGTGGTTCTTCAAAAGCTGATAGTTCTTTTGATGACGCACGGAGTATAGACAATGCCGTGATGGGACTAGCAGATAATTTGCCTGCAGACCATGTTGATGGGTTACGGGTAAAGGTTAATTCATCCGATGTCCTTGATGATGGCTGCAGGGACCAACAATCAATCTCAGCGGATAGTGAAAGTCAAAAGGGGATGGATGCTATCTTTTCCTGTGGTAGGATGACGAGGTCGTCAAGTTCAAGCCGACGTAATACTTGTATAGATGATACTCCAGATCGGGATTTACCTTTGCACTCTGCCAAGGCTGACGTTGGCGTTCTTCCTCAATCGCATGGGAGATCAGTGGGACATGGTAAAGCTGCAGAATGGTTGGGGTCAGTATCAAGTTTATGCCAACATAATGCTTGTATAGATGATACTCCAGATCCGGATTTACCTTTGCACTTTGCCGAGGCTGATGTTGGCGTTCTTCCTCAATCGCATGACAGATCAGTGGGACATGGTAAAGCTGCAGAAGGTTTGGGGTCAGTATCAAGTTCTGATTGTGTAGATGATACTCCAGATGAGGATTTACCTTTGCACTCTGCTGAGGCTATTGTTGGCGTTCTTCCTCAATCGCATAGGAGATCAGTGGGAAATGGTAACTCCGCAGATGACTTGGGGTCAGTTAAACCTTCTTTAGCAGCAGTACATCGAGTGACTATGTCACATACACAGAGTATAGATAATCCCGTGATGGGATTAACAGATAATTTGCCTGCAGACCATGTCGATGGGTCACCAGTAAAGGTTAATTCATCCGAAGTCCTTCATGAAGGCTGTGGCGACCAACGATCAGTCTCAGGGGAGTACAAAAGTCAAAAGGGGATGGATTCTAACTTTTCATATGGTAGGATAGTGAGGTCATCAAGTTCAAGCCAACATAATGCTTGTACAGATGATACTCTTGATCAGGAATTACCTTTGCGCTCTACTGAGGCTGATGATGGCGTTCTTCTCCAATCTCATGGGAGATCAGCTGGACACAGTAAAGCTGTAGACAGGGTGGGGTCAGTTATACCTTCTTTTGCATCGGTACATCGAGTGACAAGGTCACAAACTCATGCTAACGACCAAGACATATCCTACCCTGTACACTCTCTTGGACTTCCTCCTTTTGTGGAAGAGGGGTCAAGATCTACTGAAAATGATGAACTTCTGAATGCTTCAGCTGCACAAGTTATTATCCCTTCTTATGAGATCAGTTGTATGCCTGATGAACAGGAAGATGCTGATTTTGTTGTGGGTAGTGTGCTTGATACGCAAGATCTCCTTGAACAGTCTATTAGTTCTAGTTTTAGTGATGTTGAGAAAAAAAGAGAGTTGCAATCTTTAGTTGCATTGCCCCTGTCAAATCCGGTGGAACCAGAGGAATTAGACTTCGACATACTTGAAGAGTGTAACTTGAAAACCTCTACTTCCGGTTCTGGAAAGAAAATGCTAGATAATTTTTCTGAGAAGATGGTTTCGTCTTCTTCAGATGCTGCTGTATCAATAGATAAAAGAATCTCTGGTGGCATCAATCACGTTTCTACTGGTGAGGAGTCACCAAACATGTTGGACGTATTAAGTGAAAGAGAGAAAGTTCCAATGGATTCTCTTGTCTCCATTGTCCAGAATAATCTTGATACCTGGGCTGTAGAGAATGCACTTAGTGTAAGTGAACATAATAAGTCAAAGAGTTCTCAAGTGAATTTAGAGACTGGGCTGAATTGCGAAAATTCTGACGTCCAAGAGGAGGCAGATATTATGATGTCAAAATTGGTTGACACAACTAATTCACAAATTCATCCAGTTCATTTGGAAGAAGGCCATGACTCGTCGCTGAAGCAGCAAACTGACGAGGTATTATTCTCATAAGAACTTTTCTTTGTTCTGTATAGTATAATTCATATTTACTACTTCTGGCCATTTTATATTTTAGTTTCAAGCACATTTGCCATAATAGCACCCCACTTTAGGTGAAGCCACCACCTATTGTGCACTTCTTCTTCAACCTGTATAACATTGGGCCCTCATGAAAACGGAAAGTAAGCATGCATATATGGGTGGACAGTATCAGTTAGACTCATATCTCATATTTTTGTATCGTTCATGCACTTGTTCCACAATTTAATCCTAGTGAATGATATCAATACAAATAATTTCATGCTGCATAACACAGTTCCTGCCCCCTGCTTCCCCGTCATCACTTGAAAACCACGACAAAACCCAGTCTGAAAACATTTTCAAGTTCACACAGAAACATAGGAAAAACCATTTATCACTTGTTCCGTGTGTTTTTTTATTTATTTATTTCTTTCGATTTTTTCCTTCTTTAGATAAAACCAAAGCAAATTCTTGCTGAAGGGTAAAGATACTGTCCTTTTAGCTAAATATCAACTTAGGCAAGTGCAATTTTTATTTTCTGTTAATTATTACCCTTCTTGAAGTAATACTCATCCTGAAATGGATACTTTAGTCATTACAAAAGAAACGTTGATATGTTGAGTAAAACAATGTGGTGTTTTCGGGTGGCAGAAGAAAAAGAGAGGCAACATAAGAGAGTCCAACTTTTCATATATTGTATAGCATAGTTTAGATGTTGATTTCTTTGTTTTTTCCAGTATCGGAGATTCAGTCTTCTTGTCTGTGCTCATCTGTTTTGACAGGGAAATTGGAGTGGTGACAATGAGAATAAGGGTTTGCTGGTGCCAAATGTTTCAAGTAGCGGAGAGTCGTTTGATTGTTTGATGGAGAAAGTGGAAGTGGAGATTTCAACTAGTAATGTTCGTGACACAAATGCGCTGATTACAGCACAGAAATTTCATGAACCATGCCTTGAAGATATCATTTCCAGTCAGCATGCAGGTTTGCCTCTGAGAGAGAAGGGTTTAGGAACAATTAGTTATGGGTCTCCACAGGTTGAAGACTTGTCACTTGAGAGAAGACTGAGGCCGTCCAGCATCGAATCATGGCCACAGCTAAAAAGAAGGAAACTTGAACACCAACAAACTAAGAGTTGTAGCAGTTTCCCCAGTCTTAGGGTGGAAAAACCTAATACAATTCAAAGAAGTCTTGCAAGAACATGTTTGCAGACTATAGAAATGGATGTAGATGCTAATGCATTAGGACTAACGGAGAGTTCTAATACCGAAATCTGCCAAGGGATGGATTCTCATTTGACAGAAGGACTTGAAAGTACTTTCGAAGCTCAAAATGAAGAGGTATATTTTACTTTTGTACGTAGTGTTCTGTTACAAGTCTGAAATGTTTAATTGCTCTGTCAAGAAATTATTCTCTCTTCATTTTTGTGTTAATGATTGAAATTTCTGAGATTAAGACAGTGAATGCCATCTCAAGTATGTTTTATAGATCATTGCAACATACATGATTCACGACGTATTGGTTGGTCTTTCGAGATCATTAAGATTGCCTTCAATTTGAATGACTCTGCTATTGCTTTTTTAGCTTTCTGGATCTGCAATTGCAATCATTCATTAGCTGTAGTGCAAGGAAAAATAAGCTTTCATGGGTTTGACAGATAACTGCACCAGGCTGTGTTTGATGTTCTACAATCTGGGTGCTTTAGAGGCAGTGCAGTACTAAAGCATCTTACATTGTTGCTCTCAATTAATTTCCCTTATCATGAGGCTTAAGGTCAAAAAAATGATACCAAATAAACATGCTCTAAAATTCTTTTTGGTCGCAAAGATGCAGTCCAGTAGAAGAGAATTCTAATAAAAAAGATTGCTGTTGTTGTTTGTTTTTTTAAACCTGCGAACAGAAATAGTTGCATTGGATATGGTCCTTCATCTATGCTAACTGACTTGAAAATGAATAAGTGAGGAGCAGTAATAAATTATCACCGGCCCTCAAATTTCTTCGGGATGCCATCTTTGTGTATGGCCTGCTTAAATAATTATTTCATCAGACTCCTATGTGATTTCATGAGGTCTTTTGTGATTTGACTAAACAAGCAACGCTGCATTGATATGGAGTAGAAACCCTGAAATATCATGTATTGCCTACCCATACCTTAATCTCCATAGGATTTGGAGTTTTGTCAGGCCATCCTTCAGATTTCCTGATGGACCATCATTTATGTTAACGTTTGATGCAGGTCCCATCCCGCTTTAAGGAGCTCAATGAACAGAAAATGTCCCCAACAATTATCAGTGGCAAACAGTTAGGGGTACCTCTTGTATCGAGCGCAACTAAAAAGAAAGCTAGAAACTCCGAAGGAGGGCTTTTTGAGGGAATGAGATCTTCAGATTCAAGTTGTACCGATTTTGATGCAGTTGACGCTGGACACTGTTTCCAGCACTCAGGTTCACTTCATAGAAATGTAGATAACATCAGTTTTGAGGACTCTCCCACTACCGAAATGCTTCAAGGGACAAAATCTTCTCAGTCGGAGGATGGCCTACCGTTACAATGTTCATTACTTTCTCCTAGCAATAATGACATGGATTTAATGGGTGTCGATCAAGCTATGCCTGTGTTTGAAGGGTTCGTTGTAGATGCACAAGCAGATTGTGGGGAGATGGACTTTGCTACAGATGGTTTTGACTTTGAAAACCTGAAAAGTTCCCGGACTACAATAGAACGTGCTAGCATTCTAGCAAATATTTGCAGATCTACTAGCGTAGAAACTCCCCTGTCTGACTTCTCATCTGCTTTGCAATTTCGGGGAACACAAAATTTATTCCAGTCTGTGCCCAATGGTCTGCTTGAGTGCTTGGACTTCAGTACTACTCTACCTTCAAAAACTGATATTAGCAGACAACTTGGCTCTGGAAACAGTCTCGTGAATGATGCCAAGGATGCTTTTAAGCGGACGCCATATTCTGATTTTTTACCTTATTCTAGTCCACGTTATGGTAGGAATTTTAGAAACCAACTTGCATCTCCAGTTGGGAAGTTCTGGGAAAGGCTCTCATCACATACTGGAAGTTCAGAAAAGCGTTTGAGTTCAAATCCAGAACTTACATGCTTTACAATTGAGGAAGACTTCTGCATTGGTGAAGAGAATGAAGATGAGATTGCAGACGATTGTACAGAAGAAATTGATTCAGTGTCTGCTAATCAGGGTATGAGGCAACCATTTAAAGATTTGTCCAATTTGGGTCTAGTTCATCACACTTCAATTTCTTCTGGTGAGGACATTTTGGGGGCAGGTAGGGTGGATTTCGTCAGTGCAACCCAAGATAAGGTCCAACAGTGTATAAAAAATGGGTACAGGAATGATAGTGTGATTAGGGAAGAGAAGACTACGCCTCTAGGTAAAACTGGCGTAAAGAAAAACCAGACTTTGTCAGTTGGTGCAAATGGAATCAAGAAGGCTAAAGAATCCATTAATAACAGCGTTATGAGATCCAATTTGGCAAGTAAATCAATTCAGAAAAGACATGAACAGAAGCTTTCTTTGAAAGAGTCCAGGAGGAATAACATTGTTTCAAATGTTAGTTCATTTGTACCATTAGTACAACAAAGGCAAGCAGTCTCCATTTGTGCAGGTACCTTTTCTTTCTATGCTGCTCAAAACTGTATATGAAAATAGCCCTAACTCTACACTTACATGCTTTATTTCAGTTTTTCGCAAACGAGGCTATCATACGTTTTTGGATTACTATAGCCTTTTGTGGTTGAGATCTGCTAGGGTATACCTGCACGTGTTTTGAATAAAAATTGGCCCACCTTTTATTCTTATAACCCTTTGCAAACAGATTTTATTTTTATTCTGATCATGTAATTTTCTTTTCAATGGATCTTGCTTTAATAAGCTTTTCACTTGCAACTTTACATATAGGACTTCTGTGCGGATTTTGTTTTATTGAAAGAAGTTTAATGCAGCAGTAGTTTGAACTATAGAATCTAGGAACTACATTAGAAGTAGGAGCTCTTTCTTAATTTCTTGGTGATGGGTAAAGCTTTCAGTCGTGAACATTTGGGGGACAATGTGCCACATGTTGCGGTTTTATTGAGAAAGAGATAGATTCATACTTTTATATTAGTTTTCTGTACGTGTTTGAATTCTTGTTCTTGTAGGAAAGAGAGATGTCAAGGTGAAGGCGCTGGAGGCCGCTGAAGCTGCCAAACGTCTAGAAGAGAAAAGAGAGAATGAACGCAAGTTAAGGAAGGAAGCCATGAAACTTGAACGGGCAAAGTTGGACGAGAAAAATCTGAGACAAATGGAAGTTGAGAAGAAAAATAAAGAAATGGAACGCAAGAAGAAAGATGCTGACATTATCACTAGGAAAAGGTTGAGAGAGGAAGAAGAGAGAAAGGAGAAAGAGAGGAAAAGAATGCGAGTTGAAGCAAGGCAGCGACAGAGGGGACAAGAAGAAAAAACACGTGCCGAGAAAGCCGAAAAAGAAAAACAGCATTCCAAGGTAGCATTCCTTCCATTTGTATGTGGCATTTTTTGCTTGAAATTGGTCTGACTTTTATCTGATAATCTAGGACGAGCAAATGAACAGTAAAAAGGAATATAATAAGCCACAAAAGCAACAAAACAGGGATGTTGTTAGAGGAGAAGCTGCTGTCGCATTAAAGGAAACAGAGACTAAAGCGGTTCACTCTGGATTTGATACGAATCA
Organism: Misopates orontium; assembly: GCA_946800315.1. Lineage (NCBI taxonomy): Eukaryota > Viridiplantae > Streptophyta > Magnoliopsida > Lamiales > Plantaginaceae > Misopates > Misopates orontium. The sequence continues at coordinate 7,947,951 of OX326946.1, read as the reverse complement.
TGAAAAAGGTGGTACTTCTGGCGATTCTCTTGGAGCTGGAGAGGTAGGATACTTTTATGTGAAAGATTGAGTTTAATTTTTTATTTTTTTTTCTCGATTGAATATTTGAATGTGTGAATTATGATGCACTCTTGATGTTTGGTCAACTTACAGCAATACCTTCTCATGTTCAGTACATAAACACCTATTTTGTTTGACACATGTGTAATTTAAATTTGACTTGGCTCTTAATAATTTGATCTTAAAAAGTTCAATAATATTTTGTTTGACAAAGATTTAATTTAAATTTTATAAAAAATATTACCTTGAGTTTTTCTTTGCCTCAAAATTATGTCTTTACATTTTACTTTTTCCTCTTCGCAACTATATCATAATGAGTAATTAGATCGACATGATTCAAACTATATTTATTGTTATTATCAGTTCATCCGAGGTGTTTTTATAACTTCCGTATGGAATATTATTTGACCGAACATCATGGATTGTCATCGTATTTCACCTTACTTAAAATACTACGTAATATCAGCATGTTACAGAAGGGACAGTAGTGAGGAAGGAGTCTTAGGCTAAGAGTCACTCTTAGCTACATGCTTACATCTATTGCTTATATTCTCCTAGGCAATGCACACAGTGGATAAATCACCCTCAAAGGAGGACCAGATAGTTCGCAAAAGTCATGGGAGCTCATATGAGATATCTCCATATCAGTGTTCTGATGGTGAAGATGAAGATGAAGATGATGACGAGTTATCCACCAAGAAACATGTTCCATCATGGGCCAGGTGATTAATCAAAATTCTTTATTCCGAACTTGTCAACCAATTGATGGCACATAAAACACTTCATGTACTAGGAAATAATAAAAAGCAAAGTTAGTTATCTGGAAAGTTATGATAATAAGACTTCTTGGAAAGGGAAATGCATGCCAATAGTAAATAATAATTTACCTCGGATAAGTATTGGCAATAGCCTTTGTGCATTCTGATATTCGCTATTTGTTGGTCAGTGGTAATGACATCAAATGTCTCCAATCTTTTTTAGCTAGAATCTTCTCTTAATTAAATGTGAAAATCTGATATTGTATTTACTTTCTGCAGTAAAAGCTCTGTAGCTCTGCTTGTATCCTCACAGCAAGAAAAGGACCCTGATGTGGTATTTCCCCTAGAAAGTTTCTGCAGTATGGATGAAGGTAAAGCTCAAAATAAATAAATTTATTCGGGAGCAATCTTGCTATTTGCTGATTGAATGTGATAAATCTGTTTAGCTGACCTGAATTATTTGCATTGTTTAGTTCTACGTTCTCGCAAGTTACCCCAAAAAACGGTAGTTCGGTGAAACACTTCCCCATCACAGTTGTCATCTCTGGTCTTGCAAGTTCAAACAAGTTTTGGATTAAACCTCTTCACATGGAAAGGTTTTCTACTTTCTTTCCTTATGCTAATATTTCTATTTTTCTCCGTTTAAGTTACCCCCAGCTAACCTAGTTTATTATTTGGGACGAATTGCAGATGAAGTTCGGAGGGATGAACAAAATCTGCCTCAGGCGAAGTTCACAATGCATGTCGTGTATATACTTCATATGCAGCCGGGAAATATCCCGTTGAACTGATCACAGGCTGACAAACGATTGACAATTAGTATTGCCATGGCATTGATGGTTTATTCCGTCTGCCAGTTCAAATGGCTCCGATAGATCATTTGTTGTCTATCCAAGTCCTCGATCAAATTATCATGTAATTCATGCCTTTTAATTTTCCCCTGAAAGAGAAATGAAAATATATTTGATATGTTAGTGCAATTTTAACTCATTATTGCTATGTTTTGGTTATGTATAACGGTGCCTGATAAAAGGATTTAAGTGATTCATGCATTCATGCATTCATACGGAGTCATTCATGAAATTAGACAATGATAAAAGCTTCACAGGCTCAGTGAAATGGGAAAAATTATTTCAGGCAATTAACACATGGAGAATATAGACTGTAGAGCTGAATTTTCAGTAAATTAAAAAAAAAATAATTTGCATAGTGAGCTACAGTCAAGCGTGTCCAACGGGTCATTGAATGATTTTGGACAATAAAGATGAAACCATTGTAACCTAAAGTGAAAATTATAATATTTGATTAGTGTACTTACGAGCTAAATTTTAACTCTGCAGCCAATAAAGCAACATTTTTATAGAAGTTGTCCTCTTCCACAATTTCACGTGCGACAGATGTGGCAAATTGTCATAGTCCTTGAAACTGGGGGTTTGAAAATAGTAAATAAGAAAAAGAATATGCATGTGCATATAAATATAAATATTACTTTTGTTTCATTGTAACGGCTCTATGACATGTGATTGCATTGCACCACTCTTATTATATGATATATATATATTTGCGACCCCCTTTATATAAAAAAATAGTTATAGGAATTTGGAGCCGTGTCACATAATTTTCAGTGCGTTAGATTATTCAGTTCAGACACAAAATCCAAGATTCGTCACCTTTCCACAAGAGATCCTATTCCTACCATGTATATCGTACGATTATAGCTTCCTTTTAAACACCTAAAAAAGTTAGTTTAACGCTCCTTGGAGAATCTAAACATTCTGGTGAAAAGTGTAACATGTGAGGTTGCATCAGTGCATTATATATCTTCAAATGAAATTAACTACAAGCTTGTTCAAAAAAAACAAAAAATTAACTACAATCTTGAACAAGGGGGACATGTATTTGGTCAATTTCCATCCCCTCACCCCCTAAAACATGAGAAATTATTTTTTGCAACCGTTGCACAATGACAAAGAGTCGGTTATATGCGTAGATAAGTGGTTGGAATGAGACTATGGAGAAATTATTTACTATAATTTAGAAAAATATTTTAATCGGGATCATTGGTTCAATCAAGTCAGTAATGCGTGTATAAAAGAATTTTTCGCTGCAACATATTTCACGCAATAGTTGCGTGGTACTATCAATGATTAGATTTGTGTATATTTCTTAAGTTAACTTTCTAGCAACTCATTATAATTTATAACTATGTATTTATAAAAACAACCGAATTGGCATGCATCAACTCATCATGTAGACCTAACAACTTTACTAGATAATCACATGTTTTTTAGAAAATAGTGAATGTAACGGAAGTAAAATAAATATATTATTGAAAAATAAAACAAATAACAATCTATTATATTTTTGAACCCACGAATCTAAACAAAAACACTTCATAATTTTAGTCATTAATAACACTTGTAACTGTTAAAGTGTAAGCCTAGAACGTGTAACCGTTATTTGCTCATTAAGTAATTACCTACGTGCCATAGTGGATCAAAATTTAGGTGGTTATTCATTCTAATTTCATGACATAAATAGCCGTTTAAATTTTAATTTGTGACGTGAATGAAGCAGCTGCCGCCTTCATTTTTCGCACCATTATAGCCATTAAAAAAGAGCTCCATATGTAAACCAAGAGCAAAGAAAAAGAAAATGATTTAATATGAATATTACAGGAGAATATGAACTGGTCAAACATATGATATGACTGTACATTAATTGTCTATTTGTACAACGGCTTCTTTTGAATTATTCTGGGCGCTACAGTACCAATCCTAAAATACTACAATCCTGGACCCATAAGACATGCTCTGTCGGCCATAAACTTCTCTATCATGTTCTAAATTACTTGTAATGACTGGTACTGTGTGTGATCATTATATTATCTAAATAGTCTAACATGAATCATCAAAAAACTAAAAAAAACTCTTACATGATTTTTTTTTTTTTAATTACATAGACATATATATCACGAATTTGAGGGTTTAGTATCAATAATCCAGCCATGATCTTAGTAAAATCTGTACTCCACTTCTCTTTCTTTTCTTGCATTCATGTTGGTACTTCCAACATAAACTTTATCGACCGTATAGAAATAAGACATAAACTTCTCCATATATTATAACACATTACTTTCATGTAAAAATAACAAATTAGATGAACATAAGTGCCAAATACCCCCTTTCTAGTAAAATTTTTGCAGGTTAATATGCGACTTTTTAGAATTACAAGATACAATTTGCCTTTTATTTTTATAGAGAATAAGTTAATATAACATAAGAATTTTTCTCAAAAAGAAATAATATTACATAAGGAATAATTTTCTAATTTAGTTTTTATAGAAAGTAACGATTAACGTCCCAAATTTCCCAATTACACATAAAGCATCGAATCACAAAAATGCCAAAAACAAGTCCTAGAAAACTACAATCAAATCAATGCAACCAATGTTCTCTTCATGTCTTCATTTTGTAACTACAATATTCATCTAGCTAATTATCCAAAACACAAAATACATAAATATTCATCTAGCTCAGAATATCATCTGCTTAGGCATAGAACTAGACTCTAGTACCCCATACACTAGGGTCATAAATTCCATTAAAACCAATCATTTAGTCCTTAAATCAATCATTTATCCACCTCCCATAAATTTCAGCGGGCGCAACTTTCAATAATACCTTAGCCAATATCAAAAGTGGGACCCCACTCCCACCCCACCCACCCCCCAACTCCCCTCCAAAAATTCCCAAAATCTAATATTACCGTTATAAAGTCAGCCTCCCATACATAATCTTTGTCTCAGCCTCTTTTTATTTTCTTTTTTCTTTTTCTTTTTTTTTTTAATTTTCTCTTCAAATAAATAACCAATAACACCCACGCTCCCATTATTCTCTTAACCGTTTAAACCCCATTTTCCCACCACAATGATTCCCACTCTTCTTCATCATCACCAACTTAAAAACACTCGAGAAATCTCTCATTGACATTTTCACAAACACCTTCACACCATGAAAACAAATCACCTTTTCTTCTTCTCAATCTCTCTAATTCTTTCAAATCTCTCGTTATTAGCACTATCCCAGAACCTAAATCTTGAATTCCCATTCTTCAGCCTCAGAAACCTCACTCTCCTCGGTGATTCTTATCTCCGAAACGGCGTCGTTGGGCTCACGAGAGAGCTCGGTGTTCCGTCGTCGAGCTCGGGTTCTTTTATCTACAACTACCCAATTTCGTTCTTCGATCAAGAAACAAACACCACAGCTTCATTCTCCACAAGATTCTCCTTTTCGATCGATAACATAAACCCGTCTTCGTTTGGCGATGGATTGACTTTTTTTCTGTCTCCGAATAACCAGACGTTGGGGAGCCCCGGTGGGTACTTGGGTCTTGTGAATTCGTCGAGGTTGACGAAGAACAGGTTTATCGCGATTGAATTCGATACGAGGTTGGATTCGAGGTTTAACGATCCTGATGATAATCACGTGGGGTTGGATATCGACAGTCTTGTTTCGATCAAGACTGCGAATCCGATGCTCAGGGCGATTAATTTGAAGAGTGGGAATTTGATTACTGCTTGGATTGATTACTTGAATGACAGGAAAAAGGTGGAAGTTTTCTTGAGTTATTCGAGTTTCAAGCCCGATGAGCCGTTGTTGAGTGTGGATATCGATCTTTCCGATTATCTGAAGGAGTTTATGTTTATGGGATTTTCGGCTTCTACTGAGGGAAGCACAGAGATTCACTATGTTGAGAATTGGACATTCCAGACTCTAGGTTTTCGTCCCGCTAGGCCGAGAATTCACCCTCACAATGTTTCTGATAATACGGTAACCCCAAAGCCACCGATCCCAGTTTCTGATTCCGGGAGTAGGAATCATAAGAAGATTGGATTAGGCCTTGGGATTGGTTTTCCAGCTTTCTTTTGTGCAGCTCTTGTGGTGTTTGGTTGGGTTTCTATGAAGAAATGGAAAGGTAGTAAGGTGGAGAAAAGCTTAAAAGCTGAGCTCGTAACAGGGCCGAGACAGTTTAATTACAAAGAATTGAAGACTGCAACAAGAGGGTTTCATCAAAGTAGGATTCTTGGACATGGAGCCTTTGGTACTGTTTATAAGGCGTTTTTTGTCGAAACGGATTCGATAGCTGCTGTTAAAAGATCGAAGCACACCCACGATGGTAAAACCGAATTTCTTGCTGAATTATCGATCATAGCTTGTTTGAGGCACAAAAATTTGGTGCAGCTCCAAGGTTGGTGTGTTGAAAAGGGTGAATTGTTGCTTGTTTATGAGTTTATGCCTAATGGGAGTCTTGACAATGTGCTATACCCGGATTCTGAAAATGGTAATCCACTAAAATGGGCATATCGATACAATATTGCTGTGGGATTAGCTTCTGCTCTTACATATTTGCATCAAGAGTGTGAGATGCAAGTGATTCATAGAGACATAAAGACTAGTAACATAATGTTGGATGTGAACTACAATGCAAGATTAGGAGATTTCGGATTAGCAAGGTTGATGGATCATGGGAAAAGTCCTGTCTCAACTCTGACAGCAGGAACTATGGGATATCTTGCCCCAGAGTATCTGCAATACGGAAAAGCGACTGAGAAAACCGACGTTTTCAGTTATGGCGTCGTGATACTAGAACTGGCTTGTGGGAGGAGGCCGATTGAGAGAGAGGGCGAGTCTCAGAAAATGGTGAACTTGGTAGATTGGGTATGGAAGCTTTACTCTGAAGGAAAGATAGTATCAGCAGCTGATGAACGAATGAACGGAGAATTTGAAGAAACGGAGATAAAAAAATTGCTGCTTGTTGGCCTTAGTTGTGCTAATCCAGATAGTGCAGAAAGGCCTTCAATGAGGAGAGTTTTTCAGATTCTCAACAACGAGGCGGAGCCGGTGATCGTGCCGAAGGCGAAGCCGAGCCTTACTTTCTGTAATAGTCTTCCACTTAGTATTGATGAGATTGTTTCAGACTGTGAAGATTGTGGTTCACCAGGATCTCAGTTTGAGATTAGAGTTGATTGAAGTTTTAGACTGATGATGAGATTTGGTTCTGTGACTGACTATTCTTTTATTTGTTTCAACACGATTTGGTGTAATGTAGTTCTAAATTCTAATTAGGTGTTTAGAGAATTGTATGTGTGTTGTACAAATGAGTGTGTAGAGTTTGATGATATTCACTTGAGGTGTTGAGTTTTGCGTTGATGATGTATACAATAAATGATTTGATGAGTACAGTTCAATGCCTTTACATTGAACTATTGGTCATCTTCTGGAATTTAAGAGCAGATTCTGATTCAGATTGCTAAATGCATGCTCAGCTAGTATTTTTGGTTTAGATATTACAAATTATGTTCAAGAATCATAAATCAAAATTAAGCTTCGTGTTTAAAAAAATTCAAGCGGTCCTTGTGTGTGCAAGTTCTCGTGTGTGTTCGATTGACAGAGTGCATGAAAAAAAAAATAGTTAATCACAGTGCATGGAACTACTTGGTTAATTTTTTCCTTGAGTGAAGTAATTATTAAATTATAAACTAGTTATTGTTTTACAATTGAAGCAAACTCATAATTCCGATTTGCTGCATTCTATTTGTTCACATTGTGTTATACTTAATATTTTGATCAATTATTTCTTTCAACTTACTTAATATTGAAAGGTTAGCGTAAGAATGACGTTTTTGAAGTTTTGGTAATTTATGATAAATATATGTTATTTATTTATAAACTAACATCACATTTTATTTTTAATTTTTTATTATACTCCCAAATATATATACCGTAACAACAATTTTTAAAAACAAAGTAAAAATTAAGTTTAATTATTGTGAAAAGGAATTGTTTTATATCTTAAATGGTGAAGAGATTTATTATTATTCATGAATGTACAAATATTAATTATTGTTGAGAAACTACTGGATCAACTTATTTAGAATTTTTTTTTAACTAGTATATATAATTTTTCTTTTACTTTTAATCTAATGGTACACTCTTAATCCAAGCAAAGTAAAGTTTGCTGGAAATCAAGAAGTCCATATCAAGAAACATGAAATTAATCAAATAAATTTAATAATATTTGAGTCGAGGAAATACCCACTATTTCATCAAACTATAAATCAATTTGAGCTGAATCGGAACCCCTAAACACCGACATAACTTATTTCTGGAACTACCCCATAACAAACCTAAATGTTTTACCCCAAAAAAAAAACCTATAATAATGAGAACAAACGTTGCTAAAAGGAAGGCCTATTTCAAAACTTATTGGAAATTAAGGCCCACTTTATTCTTTTTAAACAAATTAAAATTATCTCTAGCACCAAATCTGAAATTCTCACAGGAACAATATACTCTTTGTTTATTCTGCTGTCTTTTACTTTCATTAAGCAAAAATATCAAATAAGTGAAAGGGAGTTAGCAAAACATGTCAACGTTGATTCAATAATATTTGATGAGTTTTATTTTCTAGATAACCGAATAGTTCAACTCTACTAACATTTTCGTTTCGTTCCGTTTAGTGATAAATAGTTTTTGTTACCTTATATCGAACAATGGATGTTTCTCATTGCACATTATCATTTGATATATTTTTTTATTTATTTATTCTATCAACTTAAGTTATAATTAGTAGATCCGAATGAAAAAGAAAATCCAGGTACCGCTTCTGAATGCAGCCCAGTTAATCATTCCTATTTTGTAACGATATTAGTGCACCGTACAATAGTTAATCCTAATGTATAGTAATATATCTTAATTATATTGTTGTTTGAATGCGATCATAACTTCTATAAATATATATATATATATATATATATATATATATATATATATATATATATATATATATATATATATATATATATATATATATATATATATGTATGTATATATAAAAAATATATGTTGGGTATGGTTTTCTGAATTATATATTATGTGAGAACTGCTCCGAACATGATCAAACACTAGTCAATGGAAAAAGTAGCATTTTCTGTATTATTTCTTCAAAATAGATTCCTGTCAATTCAATATAAACCAAAGCGATGCAATAATATAAGAAAAATTCAGATTATTACAATTACAAAATTATAGCTTTGATGTCGACCTCCTGAAAAGGGCAAAGCAGTGCATTTAATGTTTTTATATATATGGTTCGACTGTAACTTTTCAAATGCAACGTTTCTGCCTTACGAATGTAACCAATTATAGTCCACACTTCAAAGTAGAAGGATAAAGCGTTGGACGAAACGTACCGCATGTGAGTACGAAGTTAAAGATCTCACGCCTCAAATTTGTGTCAAATCATGTGTCGTTATTACTTATTAAATTTTCTTTATATATTATATATATTTATATGGGATTAACTATTCAGTCACGCAAGATAGTGGATTAATACATTACGTTCCGTTTCATAAATATCTAGTGCCTCATCAAGTGATTTAACAGTACTGAAGAACATGTGACGCAAATCTGCATGGAAGAAAAGGTAGCCACGAGACACAATTTTCATGCTAACTAAGTTTTTGACACCTGACGTATATCTATGGCAACGAACTGTCAACAAAATGTATTTCAAATTGCAATATATAAAAAATGTAATTAAATGAATCTACGTCTTCTGTGATTATATATATTTTGTGCACGTCCTTGGAGGAAAAGAGTCCATTCTAGATAACACTTCTCATGTGTACATATGCAGCATATGATTACATGCTAGCTACTCTTTCAATCCAAAATCATATATATATATATATATATATATCTTGGCATGCAAACATATATATTGTAGCTAGCATTAGTAAATAGTAAATACCGACGTAAAGTTTTACACTAAAAATTATAAATATTAGTGAAGGCGAAAGAAAGCGTAAAGATTAATTGATAAAGATGGAAAACAAAAATACGGCCGAAGGCAAAAATAAATACTTTGTTTAAATCAATGGCATCGGTACTTACAAATTCCATAAAATCAAAAACTTAGACTTGAAAATATTTTGTCACACTAAGGACTACTTCTGTTATTAGCTATCACAAAGGAAAAAAGGACTACTTTTGTTATTGCCCTTTACGATATTGTGAATCTACACTTACATAGGCAAGCACTATTGTGAGTGTGACACCAAAACTTTTAGAAGCAAACAAAATATACATATTCACTAATCCTACTAAATTTTTACATTAACCAAAGCCTACTTAAGTCGACAGTGGATTTGCCTACTACCCATACCTATACGTACGTGAACGAAGCTAGATACAGTTCTAGAAATATTGTAGAATCCCTAAATTTCTTAAAATAACAAATTAAATGAAAACATGACATGATGTACTTTGAAAATTTGTGCTATGTAGCCATGCATTAGTGCATCCGATATGTAAACATCTACGTCCCTATGTGTGCGCGTGTGTGCTTGTAAAAGCAGATAATATATAACAAAGGTCTTAACAACAAGCAAAGACAAGAAGAAGTGAAGAAGTACAAAACTGAGACAGGTTGTTGTACACCGTATGGATCGTTTAAGTCACTTTCTGCGTGATGGTGGTTAAGGCGGCGGCGTCGCTGACAGAAGAAGAGAGAGCACAATCCCACAAAAAGCAAACACCCTTTGCTAATGGCAGCCTGTGCTCTCTCTCTTCTGTCAACAACTATATATATGTCCCTAACCACATGAGGTTGATCCAATTCTCCAGCCTCTTTACTCATTCTCATAGTTTATTAATTACCTGCAAATTGACAAAATGAGAAGAAGAATAACATTTCAAGAAGATGAACAAACTTGTGACAATATTATTCGGCTCATGAGAGTTAAATTATTTTCAAAAGATATCTCAAGTAAAAGTACAAGAGCATGCATGATTAATGTTCATTGTCATAGTATATATATATAGTTGCACAAAGATAATTAAAATTCGTAGGAATTAAGTAGATTACCTAATGAAGTAGGCTGCGAACAAGTCCTTAAATCTCACATGAAATGACATTGTACTGGGGCACCATATAACGTGTCTGCATATGCAATTCATGTGTACATAAAGAAGATGAAATAATTTAATTTGTAGCTAGAGACGTGTGAGGAATGAAGTATTATTATTATGGAGGTACTTAAAGAGTGAAGTAGAGGTAGAGCCACATTTATAGACACTAGAGAGACGTGCCTTGTAATAGAGACTGTGACTAGCTTTGGGAGAAGTAGATAGAATGGAAAATTGTAATATTTTTTCTTTTTACTATAAATTGCATTAAAAAGAAAAAGAAAATGTAAAGGGTGTTTGCAAATGTTTTCAACTGGCCTTTTTTTTCTTTTTACTCAAAAGTTCTTTATAAGTGTTTTCAATGTGTGCTTTTGTTTTTATTTGTCATATAAATTAAAACTATTAAACACGGATTTGAGAAATTGGGTTTATATTTTTTCAAGAAAACTTAGTATTTGTTATCCTTCTAATTTGTTATAAATTTTTATTTGACGATAATCACGACATATTAATTTATTGAAATTGTAATGCATTCTCTTTTAGTGTTTAGTATTTCGAAAATGAAAAGATACATCTTATTTCATGCATTTGTTACAAAGATTTGATTTGTATGTATTTTTTTTAAAAAAAAAATAGTCTTGGAGATTAATTACGTTTTTATGTCATTTGAATTGATAGCTAGTGTTTAATGATACTATAATTTCTCTTAAGTTTGCATGTATCTAAATACAAAATGAAGATCCAAGAAAAATGTGCTTGCAAATGAAAAGACCGTGTCTACTTCACCAAGCATGGCGGGCGGGGCTGGGTATTTGGAAGTAGGCATTTAATTTTTTTAAAAGTGATAATTTATTTAGTTCTTTTTATGTGGCACATATATCGATAATTATATGTTAATCAAAATAAATATAAAGTATAAATCATAATGAGATTTTTTTGTTTAAAAACTATTCTGGAAATAACATCTTCTTTAAATCTTAAAAAAGAAGTTATTTCAATTAATTCTGTAAAATAATTGATTTCTATATAAGAAATTCAATGCTAAAGAATCAGACTTTTCTTTTCTTTTTTTGAAAAATAAGGAGATAACCAATAAAATAATAAGATTGTGTTATTACTATTTCCCCTACGTAACGTATATGCTTTCGGTGCAGAATTTGACATCACAATTGAGTGTGTTACAACTCAAATCGAAAGCGATATGTATTAAAACTCACTCGGGGTCACTAACTCACTGCTACACATAAAAATTAAATCGAATTAAATTTAGAGAATCTATAAAAAGGGCAAAAATAATTGATTGGCAAATTAAAGTAGAAAATCTGCAATTACCAAGATTGGTAATGAGGCTGTGGGCATCAATAAATGTGTTGTTTAGCTAAATTTAGTCAGATAATGACTTAATGATGCAAAGGTGACCTCGTGCTTTGTTTATTTAATTTGTCACGCTTTCTCCCATGTGAACTGGTTTTCCTCTTCAGGCAAATAAAAACACGTCTTTGTTAAGCCATTAACATTTACTAGTTGTGTGATTAGTTTTTTTGCAACACTGGCGGGTCACTACTGTTTTTCCACTGTGTCTATGTGTAAATAGATTTTATTTTAGGTATAAAAGAAGAAGGAAAAATTGACTGATAGAATGGAAAAATATTGTGAAAATTTTTAGTGAGCTGTAATTAGTTTGGTCCCTTTTTCTATATTAATGGGAAAATGAGGGTAGAAAAGTATAAATGGCAATCTTTACATACTTGTGAAGACTGCTTCTAACAAGTAAAAACTTATTAAAAATGGTAATTGTGATGGTGAAAGATTCAGTGGGAAAATCTCATGATCGATCTTCTAGATATTGTTCGATGAACGCTTGGGGGGATTAACATAAAGCTCCTCTATGTTTTTGAAAACTTTCTTATCTTACTTTGTGGTTTCTAATATTTCGGACAACATTTTCTTTCATGTGATTTTAATATAACTCCATTAACTTTTAGTATTTGATTAAGGCTTGGTTTGGCTCCCAAAAAAATGGGGCAAAGGAAAAAAGAATGGGGGAAAATATCTTTTTCCGGATGTTCGGTAACACGAGAATTTCCTGAAAAAGAAAGAAAATTTCCAGAAAAGATAAGAAAATATTTTCTTGCCTAACAAAAGGTAAAGAAGTTTATGAAATCTTTCCTTATCCTATCTTCATGTGTTCTCCTAAAGAATAGGAACAAAATATTCTACGCTTCAATTTTGGTTTTTCTAACGTGATATGTGGACAAGTTTCTCAAATTTATATTTCAACAATATAAAATAGAAGACCTTCTTCAAAAGTTAAATAGTATCTCCTAATTATATTACACACACACACACACACACACACACATATATATATATATATATATATATATATATATATATAATGTTTATTTGTATTTTCGTTGTATAGTATTCTTTTATCTTAAATGTAATAGTTTAAAACGAGTTTAACTAATTAGTAATGTACTACATTAATTCAATTATTTCAATGGTGTAGAGGATTTGCAAAAAAAAAAGGAAATATTAAAAAAAATTACATTAATAGTTTAATTGATGTCTTTTAAAATGTCCTATTACCGCATGATTTAAGTTTTTAAAATAAAAAAAATTAAAATCTAATTGCACAAAAGCATTTAGTGTAGCCATTTTCATGAAAAATTGATAATGATGTCAAACACATGGAAAACAAAGAAAATTTTTATTTTCCATAAAAGTTTTCCTGAAAAATCCTACTTTTCATCATTTTCCCCCACTTATTTTCCTTTCCCCCCATTTTTCTGGGTAACCAAACTGAGCCTAAAAGAGTGTTGCACACACAGACACACACACAAAAAAAGACGTAATAATTAACTTTCAAGTTTTAAGCATATATATATATATATATATATATATATATATATATATATATATATATATATATAAACATTTTTTTAAGTTTCGCATCACTAACATTTTTGTTTGTCAAATAAAAAACCAAGAGAAACATAATACTTAAAAATTAAAGGAGTGCTTGCAAAACATTTATGGAAAGAGTTTAGTGACATTTGAGCCAACATAAATTTTTTGTAGTATTTGCATTGACTAATATTTTGTTTTGTCTAAAAACTTAAGAAAAGAGGCAAAAAAGGCGGGGTGGTGTTCTTAGAGTAGAAGCATTTTTCTTACCTTAATTGTATTAATTAAAAATAATTATGACACAAGTAACTTCTAAAATATACTCTCGGACACTTTGAAACTAATTTAGTCTTACGTCGAGCAGCCTTTTGAGATTACAACAACTATCTACTTTTTTTAACCAACTTAAAGAAATTTTGACTTTTGTGTAAAAGCATGAAAGATACTCTCGCATTTACTCTTATTTAAGATCTCGCGATCACCTCTAGGGAGAGCTATGGCGCTTTTAAGAATAAAAGCAATTCTCTTACTTAAATTATGTCAATTAAGAGTAAATGTGAAAATAAGCAAGTGACAAATTTTATTAATCAGGGTTACAGGATATTTATATTACAAAGTAGGACTTCTAGACTAACTAGCAAATATAAGATATTTACATAAGATTATTTAATGGGACTTTGTCTCACAAAAGATACTCTCAAGTTTTTTCAAAAAATGTTTTTTTTTTCCTTATTTTAAGTAGCTTTTTGAGTCATTATTCACAATTCACAGGCACTATCATTAAATAACTCAAAGCCGCTATAAGCATAAGCATACACAAAAAGAAACTGCTTTTTCAACCTTTTAGTTACAAACAGCACCTATATAAGAACCAAATGTGTCTAGCAAAATATTCTAAAGTGTTTCAAGGGTATTTTCGCTTGTATCTAAACCGGCTTTGCAACACACTGTTGTTGAACTCTATATAACAAATTAATTTATTGGCCAATCAACGGACCAAACCCAAAGCCTGGCCCACAACTAAGTGTTTTGGGCCCGGAAGAAAGACCCGCAAATTGGAAATTAGGAAGCTGGAGAGACACATGATTACTTGGTTGATTAAAATGGACACAAGAACATTCTATCAAATCAAAACTTTATGCAATATTCCTTTTCAGTTTAGAATGTAATATTACTTCATTTTGTTGATTTTAAACGTCTATACGACCATGAGTTAAACAATCTTGAGTGTAAACTCGGTTGATATTAATATTATTCATTAAGGTCGTCTACTATTCATATCATGTGTCACCTACCTAAAGATTTGAGGAAAACAAAAAAGATCAAAAGACAAACAACGAAAATCCATTATATGTACAATTGGAAATTATTATTTATGCAATAATTTAAAAAAAAAAAAAAATTGGGATCTCCAACACTAACGAGACTTCAGTACTTGTGCGGTTGCATGGTACATAAAGTGGTTCCTGAAGTTTTATAAAATAATCTCTTTAGATTTTAGAAAGTCTTCAAAGGTTTTAAAAAAAAAAAAAAACGTTATTACTCATAATTAAACTATTCAGGAAAAATGAAAAGATCGAATAACATCAAGAATAAAAAAGAAATATATAAGTCAATAGTCTTTCTCTAAAACTTATAAAATGATTATATTAAATTAAAAACCAAAAAGAGGACAAGTCGACAATAAGTAGGATCAAAGTGGTGCAAGTGCAACTAATTAACATAATTAAGTTTTAATAATATATATTTTAGAATTAAATCACGAAGTATATGTAGTTTTCCATAATTTTAAAAGTATTATCTATTTTAGTTACTAGATTATATAAAAACATATACGAAAACGTATTTCTTTTCTTGTGCCAAATGAAATTATATTTTTATTAAGTAGACTATTTTTCTTAATTTTGTTCTACCTCCACTGCGAAATTTAAAACTTTGGCGCCAACACAAAGTTCATGCACAAATTAAGAGAAATGGAAGATCATTGAACACACACGTTTAGCTTAACTGAATATGCCCACTTCCCACTCTCCCACTCACTTCTTCATCTACTTATATATAGCTCATCATGTGTTACTCTTCTTACACTCACCTACAATTAATCTTTTTGCACTCAAACTTAACATCTCAAATGCCTTCCGCATCAACAACTAAAATGACCCTAAACAATAGTAATGTGCTATTCTCCGCCGTTTGCGCCACCTGCCTGATGGCCGCCTTGGTGTCGGGGTTCCAGTTTGAAGTTGGAGGAGAGAGGGGTTGGCAAAAACCTACCGGAAACGAGCCTGAGACGTACAACGAATGGGCCGCTAAGAACAGATTCCACATTGGAGATACTGTTTGTAAGTTCAAAAACAACTCGTTTAAGGAGTGGTTGCATGATGCATGGGTTGAAGTTTTAGTTTTGACGTGTGTTTTGACCACTACTTAAATATTAGAAACTTTTTGCCAGTTTTCAAGAGCTTTTAGATATGTCCCGGAACAAAAAGAACACAAAAATAAATGTTGCATTGAACATGTGAAATATTTTTTATATGTTACATTTACAAAGCTGAAAATGGAAACTTTTCGATATATTCTGAGAAAACGTATTAGAAACTTTGATTTGTGTCTGCTGCTTGCATGTACATATATATCCAAGAAACGGGCCTACTTGCTTATAAATGAAGAAACTCTCGAGAAAATTCCCTTAGTTTGGAAAAAAATTGTTGAAATATGTTGTGATGATATGTAACAGGTGTTCTTTTACGATACAAGAAGGACGAGTGACTATATAGTACACGAAGTGATAATGATTCTTTGTAGTTTAGATGTACGTAGTATCATTATGTAGATGCATATATAATGAATGTTCTTTGCTTAATCTTGTTGTATCAGTCTTCAAGTACCAAAGTGACTCAGTAGTGGTGGTGAGCCCTGCTGATTACTTAACATGCAACACATCAAACCCTATCTCCAAATTTGAAGATGGTAGCACTGTTTTCAAATTCGAACATCCGGGATTCTTCTATTTCATCAGCGGGCAGCCAGGGAACTGCAAATCAGGCCAGAGGATTATTATTCGCGTGATGCATCCGTCTGAAGTGGAGGCACCGCAAATTGCACCATCTCCGGCAGCCAGTGGAGGATCGGATGGAGGTGAAGGCTGGGGTTGGGGGCCACCGGGCATCAGTTCCGCCACCAAGATTTATGGAGTTTCTGCCTTCATGAATGCTGTTGTTGGCTTTCTTATGGTTTTTTATATGTTTATGTAGGAGACTTGAAGGATTGTTTGTTTAGTAGATTGTGTGTTCTCTTAGGATAATTGTTGTTGATTTTTGAACATTGTTTTGTTATTGATTTGTTGGTATGTTGTGTTCTCTTAGGAGGAATTGTTGTTGATTTTTGAACATTGTCTGTTATTGATTTGTTGTTGGTATTTAGTGGTTACTTTGCAGTATTCCTGTTGATGAATATCTTGAATGAAATTAGTATTTAAGCTTCTTAAGTTGTGTGGTTTCTCTCTCGATCTGCGGTACAAAAAGAAAAAAAACTGAGCTACAGAAGTTTTCTATTGATCTAAAAGCTTCTAAATATGAATTCCATCTTAGTTGAAATGAAACGTCACGATATTCTCTCAGATAATTGTATAAATTACTTTTTCATCATAATATTTCGAAAAAAACCTTAAAGAAGTAAAGAATATAATCTTTAAGCAAATGTCACGAAAAAGAGACAATAGCCATGGTTGGGAAGAGCAAAACAACTTCCCTTGGTAAAATTCTTAGACTACTTCAAAAAAAATTTACATCAATTAAACCTCAATAAACATAACACTGGAAGCAAAACTAATACTTTACACTTCGTTAAGATCTCTTCGCCAAAAGATATATTTTGTAATAGATAAAACACACTGTACCCAACCAATTGATATATGTTATAGAATTAGAAAGCATTGTTGGTGCTATAATAAGTTAATAAGTAATTATCAATTATCAAACTTCGGAAAAACCAATCACTCCACTATTACGCCAAAGTAACTAGAGCGATTTCACGGTGGCAACTTCCGACGATCAATACAAAAGGGGACCGGAGATTTCTATCTTACGGTACCCAATTAAATCGCCCTCATCAACAATCCAGGAATCTGCGCTAAATCCTAACAATGGCTTAAACCTAGGGTTTGAAGAGTACTCTAATGCAGGCAATCAAAAACGATCGCGAATGACTTACGAATTCAAAGCAACTACCAAAATGAATAATTCCACGCCTGATTCGATTAGCGGTAATACTGGAGAGCAGGCGTCATATGCAAGTAAGGTTCGACCCAAAGACGTGCGAATTACGGAGAATTCTCTATCGGATGAGAGGGAAAAGATTAGGGTTTCGGAATCGTCCGAAAACGATCCCTTTAAATCGATTGAGTTTTCAGAGGAGATGGAGAACCTCCTATGCCAACAATGGCAGAACACAGTCCTCATCAAAACTCTCGGAAAACCATGGTACTACCATAGTCTGGTGAACAAACTTAGTTCAATTTGGAAGCTAACTGCAGATAGTGAATTGGTGGATTTGGGATATGGAAGCTATTGCCTAAAGGGCCTCACGGACGCTCAAAGAGAATTAATCCTAACCCAGGGACCGTGGTAAATTGCCGGAACTTTCCTTTCAATTCGCAAATGGATGCCAAATTACAGAGCGGACAACGACCGAATTGAGCACGCTATCACATGGGTACGTGTTTTAAATCTCCCCGTTGAGCTTTTTCGAGAATCGGTGATCCATGCAATTGCATGTTGTATTGGTGATCCAATCAAGATGGTAATACTTTTACGGCCTCACGTGGGAAATTCGCTAGATTCTGTGTCCAAGTTTCGACCAACAAAGTACTTGAACGTGGGATTCGGATTCGTGGACGTCTTTATCAAGTGATGTACGAAAATTTACCATCACTTTGTCACGAGTGTGGGCGTGTGGGACACTCGGCAAAAGAGTGCAAAAACTCCAGTCAAAAATCAACTTTTACGGGAGATAAGAATACTCTTGAGCCTATGGAGATTCTTGAAAAATCCGATGAATCCCCAACTAAGTGGCTTTTTGACAAGGCTCAACAAAAGGAATTTGGTGAGTGGATGGAAGTTCCACGTAAAAGAAATTTTCCCAAAGGTAAGGCTGGAGATAGTTTGGGAACAGTGAAAGGAAAAGGGAAACAATCCGCATCGCAAGATACTCCCAATCCTGTTCGGATTCTGAAACCCGCGCCAATGCAGGAAATTTCCAAGTCTAATGAGTTTCATCCCGGGAATGGGATTGCGAGCACGTCTAAGCCTGCTGGGAAAAGAATTCTACCAGCCTCTATTTCAGTTTTGGCTAACAAAAAATTGGTGCTTAAAGGTTCAAAAGGAAACGTTAAAAATCAGAAAGTTCTGGCAAAAAATCTCTCGGCTGTTAAGAGTAAAAACTCGTTCGAAGCTCTGGCCTTTGTTGGAAACAGCGAGAAGATAACCGAGACCTCCAAATTGATCAATCTTGTAGGTGCTAGCCTTGATCGAAGTGATGGATCCGACAGAAAATTTTATGCTGGCGATGGAGAACGGAATGCTAATAGCGGAGATACAACCAGAATTTTGGGACTTTCGCACGCTGATCACCAAGTTCGAAGGCCCTTTGAAAATATCACAAATAGAACCGCGGGACATCCTAGTGATGACAATTGAGCCTTGGATTTGGGAGATAGTGATCAAAACCCAAACGATAGAAAGGGAGAACATCCCGATATGTTGGCAACGAACAGCCATGAGTACTTGGGAGGAGCACAGGCAGAATTACCTGTTGCAAGATTTACTTCGACAACTGACGTCGTTATGGATGGGCCGAGTTCCTGAGTACGCCATCCACCCCCTCCACCTTTTTAATGTATCCATGAAGATAGTCTCGTGGAATTGTCAGGGCGCTGGAGATGCGGACTTTAGAAATAACTTTCGGGATCTTGTTCGGATTCATAACCCGGACGTTGTGTTTCTGCTTGAAACTCGAGTCTCAGCAGATCATGCTTATGAGATAGCCGCTAGACTCGGATTTTCAGATTTTTGTATAGCACCTACCACTGGTATGGACGGAGGGGTTTGGTTGTTGTAGAATTCTGACAACATTGACGTTGATATTTTGCAGATTGAGGATCAAGGGATCCATGCTTTAATTCGCAAGCAACGGCAAGAAAAATGGATGTTTCTGGGATTTATGCAAAACCTTATAAGGAGGACAAGGTTCGCATCTTTACTAATCTTGAGAACTTGTCACGAACGGTGGATGTACCCGGGCTTGTTCAAGGAGATTTTAATGAAATTGGTTTCGCGCATGAGAAGAGTGGTGGTCGTGGGGAGGTTTATAACCGATGCCTCGTTTTTCAGAATTGGATTAGAACTTGGGGGCTTCATGATCTCGGTTTTAATGGGCCTAAGTTCACGTGGACTAACAAAAGGGAGGGGCGAGCGTGTATACAAGAAAGAATCGACCGAGCTCTCGCCAACGATAGGTGGATTGATATGTTTCCCGAAAACGCTATTTTCCACCTTCCACGTACGCATGGAGATCATCACCCCATTTTGACGAATACAGAAGGCTGGACGATGCCACGATTTTCAAGACCTTTTCGTTTTGAAATTATGTGGATGGCTAATTCGGAGTGTGAAATAATTTTGAAGCGGCTTTGGGAGGAACACAAGGAGTTACTGCCGGCGATTGAACAAATCCCACAAGTTATTCTACCATGGAATAAGAAGCGCTTTGGCAACATATTTAGTCAGAAACATATTGTACTCAAACGGTTGGATGGGATTCAACGTGTGCATGGATCTAGGAAAACCGAGTTCCTGTCAAATTTGGAGAGAGATTTAATTGATGAGTATAACTCGTTACTTAAGAAGGAGGAGATATTCTGGCACCAAAAATCGAGGGTCAAGTGGCTTGATGTTGGCGATCGGAACACGGCTTTCTTTCACAAGTCGACGATTGTTAGAAGGAAAAAAAATCGCATCCTCTCGCTGAAAATTGAAGACACATGGATTGAGGATCAAAATATGTTGAAACTCCATGCGCGCGGTTTTTTCATGAATTTATTCACTAGATAAAACCAAGTCACATCACCTCTTCCCGTCTCTCGGTTGCAGCAATGCCTTGACGAGGAGTCCGTGAATGCTGTTGGGAGAAATATCGAGTTAGCCGAACTCAAAACTATCGTGTGGTGTACTCACCCGAGCAAAGCTCCGGGACCGGACGGATTACAAGCGATTTTCTATCAAAAATTCTGGTCATGGACGAGCGAATCCCTCTTTAATTTTGTATATGAGGCCTTTCGCGATGGACAGTTTGACGAACGGGTTTGTGAAGCTCATCTATGTTTGATTCCGAAGGTACCAAATCCCGAATTCATATCTCAATTTCGTCCGATATCTCTTTGTAATGTAAGTTATAAACTCATTACTAAATGTCTTACCTTGAGACTCCGTGATATTATGCCACAGCTGATTGCGCCCACCCAATCGAGTTTTATTAAAGGGCGAAGCACCCAAGATAATATCTTCGTTATTCAGGAGATTTTGCACTCTTTGCGCACAAAAAAAAAGAATAAAATCGGGTGTATGATTTTGAAGCTTGACCTCGAGAAAGCTTACAATAAAATAAGTTGGAATTTCCTTGAAGAAACACTCGAAGCCTTCAATTTTCCGAGGAATGTGATTCGCTTAATTATGTTTTGCGTCCGGAATGCTGCGACAAAAATCCTATGGAATGGCGAACCATTGGAGGCGTTTAAGCATGGTTGCGGTTTGCGACAATGTGATCCATTGTCTCCATATTTATTCGTTTTGTGTGTTGAGCGTCTATCTTATATGATTCAGGAAGAGGTGGAGGCGGGAAACTGGGAATCTATCATCTCGTGTAGTGGCGGACCGAAGTTTTCCCATCTATTTTTTGCAGACGATTTGCTTCTCATGGGGAAAGCTACTTTAAAAACTGCGAGGATTATAAAAGATGTCTTATATCGGTTTTGTAGAGCGTCGGGGCTCAAAGTGAGCGCTGCTAAGTCTAAGACTTATTTTTCCCATAGAGGCGGGACATCAGACAAGCGAATATTATGTGAACTTCTGGGGTTTGAACAGACGCTGAACCTTGGAAAATATTTAGGGGTTCGCTTGACGCATGGGCGGGTGCAAGAAGAGCAATTCAACGATTTATTTGACAAGCTACTTGCGAAGTTTTCGGGGTGGAAGGGTCTTACCTTATCTCTTGCGGGAAGGACAACCCTCATACAATCTGTCTCAACGGCGATTCCGATCCACCTTATGCAGTCAAGCTGGATTCTGGAAAAGGTTTGTACGAGACTCGATAAGCTGAATAGGGATTTTTTGTGGTCGACAAACACGGAGATACGCAAAATGCATCTTGTTGGATGGAAGAGGGTGACTCGGTTAAAAAAAGAGAATGGCTTGGGCTTGAGAACATCGCGTTTGAATAATGAGGCGCTCCTCGCAAAATTATGTTGGAATATTTTGCAACAGCACCGAACAGTTTGGTGGGATCTGGTGAAGTCAAAATATCTGAAAAACGTGCGGCTAACCGAATATATTGTGCGTCCGGGAGATAGCTCAATGTGGAAAGGAATTATCCGATGTATGGCGCTCATGAGACCCTTCATTTGATGGAAAATAGGCAATGGGAAGGATATTTCCTTTTGGTTTGATAATTGGTTAGGAGAGACGCAGCTTAGCGAGGTTATCTCAAACATCCAATCTACGGATTATGAGAAGAAATTGGCAGATGTAATTGACGAGGAAGGTCAGTGGAACTTGAGTGGAATTCACACATTTATTCCTGAGGTTTGGAGAAATAAAATCATTAATTTTGGGGTGATTCTGCGCGACGAAGCTGACCGGCAGATTTGGAGTGAGACGTCTAGTGGTGTTTTTTCTTGCCAAAGTGCTTACCGAGCCTTTCACTGTTGTTACGTTCCAAAGCCTAGACTTGGCCCTCGTGTGAATTGGGTTTGGAGTTTACCGTGTAGCCAAAAGCTCAAGTTTTTTGGTTGGCTAGCATCGCAAAATAAGCTCGCGACCAACCAACAGAGGAAAATCCGTAGAATGACGGAGGATGCAAGCTGTATTTCTTGTCATGGGGAGGAATCGGTTATTCATTTACTTCGCGACTGTAAATCAGCGAAACGTATTTGGCTCCGCCTTCTCAACCCGAAACAATGGGAAACATTCAGAAGTGTACGTGAGGAGTTCTGGCTGCACGAAAACTTATCACTGATGGAGCCGATTTGCAATAAAATGAGTTCAATTCCTTGGTGTTTGATCTTTGTGGCTGGCATTTGGGAAATATGGAAATCGAGGAATGCACGTGTGTTTAGAGGAAAAGAGGAAGCTCTCGCGGTTGTTCTATTCCAGATTAGCACTCTAGCAAATGACCTTCTGTCGATCTTCAGAGGGAAAAGCATACGAAGCCGAGATACTTGGATAAAGCCGGCGAAAGGATGGGTAAAGTTAAACGTCGATGGAAGTGTACACCCTAAACAAAATGTTGGCTCGGCAGGAGGCGTGCTAAGAGATGACAAGGGTACTTGGAAATGGGGATTTGTGTTTAAAATTCCGCAACCAACTGTTATTGAAGTAGAGTTGGAGGCAATCCGTCAAGGTTTGAAGCTAGCTTGGGAAAAGCGCATTCAACGAATTGAAGTTGAAACGGACTCTAAAGAGGCTTACGGACTGATTATGGAAGGTATTAGCAATGATCATCCTTTGAAGGCTAATATTGATGAATGTCGAGCGTTTTGCATAGGCCATGGGATTCCAAGTTTCAGTGGATTGAGAGATCGAAGAACCGCCTTGCTGATGCGGTTGCTAAGCTCATAGATGATACGACTCGAGGGATTTGTTTGTTGCCGACCCCTCCGAGGTCTATTTTAGATGTTTTGGATGCTGATGTAGTCTAATGACTCTTGTCTCTTTTCTTTACCAAAAAAAATTATCAAACTTCGGAAAGAATCATTATCTTACCATTTTCAACCATTTTTCATGTCCTAATATTACATTTACAACAGCCCCTGTTAAAAAAAATAGAGAATCATATTCGCCCTCAGAAGATGATAATGTGAATAGATTAATAGGTTAACTAAAGACCTGATTTCAGACGAAAAAGCTTCTCCCCGTTATTTGCTCAACTGAGCTTCAACTGGATATAAAGAATCTGCAAGTTCATCATCAACAGAATGGCAGCTTGATTGAGGTTCTTGCTGTTGGAATACAGGATTACAGTTAATTCTGTGTACATCCCGTTTTTCAACTGTTACGGCAGATTCTGCAAGCCCCGTTTTCCATTTAATTCTGATTGCTTCAGCCTGATCGGTAAAGAGCACTTCCGATATAGGAGAACTGCATATTTCTTTATACGTTGCATAAGTGGCAGCACCAATTGATCCTTCTTTCAGAAATTTTGATAGGGGATGCAAAATCGAGATAGGGTCGTTGCCCCTTTCTAAGCTGTCTTTTAATTCGAGAAATTTGGAGACAGATTCTGCTTCTCTGAACTGAACAAAGGCGGCAGTGTCATCCAAGTGATAGATTGAAGTAACGGATCCCGCGCCAAAAACTTTAACCAAACAGTCTCTAAAATCTTTTGCTCTCGCGTTTGGTGACAGTCCCCACAATAAAACCATATTTAAAGACGTCATCATCAGATTCTCGCGTTTGAGATTGGTCGAACCTAAAGATTCTGCAGCAATTTTTCCTGTTTTCAGATCAATAATGTCTCCACTTATCCAGCTCAGATATAGATGGTTGATATACTTTTGGAGCTTCTCATGGTGAAGCAAATCTACAGGTGGAGCATGGGAGTTGAAATCGATTCCTAGATGACAGCAAGCCTGTGCAAAAATGGAGCCTGTCATAAAAGCATCATATCCAGCTTCATGCTTGGCGCCAGAGTTCCAATTTGAGAACCTGTTGGAAACCTTTTATAAGTTATTCATGAAAGGTAGCAGATATAAAGGATCTTCACTTGTATTTAGTCTAAACTTTGTTTGAATTTAGCTTCGAAGTCGGGCCTATATGGAACTGCAACAATTCATTGTAGAGCTCATAAGTTCTCTCTTATTCTCTCTTAAGAACTTTCTCAGGCATGGTATTGATTGGGTTATTCTTGCCTGCCTAAGTCCGCAAAAAAGTATATAAACCTTGTCGTCACAAATTTGTCAGAACATTTAAAAGTTATACTAACACAAGAGAATGAAATCTTGTGACAAGAACTTTAAGAGAAGCAAAGTTTTTTCCTTCTGATGAAAATTTTGGGAGTCGGGTGGGTGTTAAACTGTTAATTGTTGATACAAAAGCTCATATGCCAATTCATTATACATCTTTGTCCAGTGCATGGAAAAAGTTTGCCAAATGAATATGTGAAAACTAACCTCTGATCATCCACCTGAACTTCCACTTTAACACGCGGTGCATTTGCCAAACTGCTGCTAGTGGAAGTAGCAGCAATTTGTGAACAGAGTAAGTGAAATGCCTTTGAAAGTGACGTGCTGCCTCTCTTCATGGCACGAAATAATACATCATTTGAATTGAGTAGCACTTTAGTATCAATTATATAAGGGAAATAGTTCTGAACAGCTGCTCCGAATTCTTCAGCATCCAAAGGAAGAGGAGCAACAAATTTTCTGTAAATGTGTGCGAGATCTGCATAAAACAACAATAGCCAATTTATCAGAAACAAGAGATCACAAGAAATAGAAATAAGAAAATGTCAAAATGAAAAATATAATATTTTGTACCAAGAAAACAATTGTGACCGACTATTAACTTTCTCTCTGAGGAAAGAAGATCAATTACATGCCGAAATCCAATCCCAGCTTTAATCCTGAGTTCTGCTTCTTTCCTACGAGAAGCTTTAACCTCCCTCTATAAGACATACAGGTAAAACAAAGCAATTAACAAAATGTTACGTTCGTGCTTGGAGATGAAGCAAAAATCAGTGGCTTTGCAGAAATTATCTGATACATTGTTGAAACTACAAAGTTTTCATCATTGTAGATTTAATATATCAATAATTTGAACCAACGGACCTCTTGATTTCAATTAAATGTAAACTACCCAATGGAAACAAAGGACCAATAAGTGAATACTCCTTATCCTTAACGAAACAGAAAAATACAAAAGAAGTCTCTTTCAAGGCTTTGTAACTAGCCTTACCATCAGCAATTCCCGATCCGCTGTGGAATCTGTATAAACTATTAATGGTTGTCGACCAGAAGGTTCACCAGTCACATGAACATAAGCAAGATCCTTAAAATGCGTCTCTGTGACCTGTGATAAATTATACTTGCTATTAGTAACAAGAATTTTCTCTCCAAGAATCATATCGATTCGTGTAAAGAATAACAGACTACAATATGTTACAGAATTCAAGTAAAATAATCGGGAAAAAGGAGACATTTTTATGTTCCGAGTCTCACACAAGTAGATTTTATACTATAGCATAAATTGTAGTTGGGCATTGTAAAACTTCAATGGTTATAGCTATTTTGTCGTTATAAATTAAGCTTCTTCAACACCTATAATTCTTGATACACGACTTCTCCAGTTAAGTTGGACCTGTCTAGACTTGAGTACATTTGATTCAAGGCCTACCAGAATGATACTCAAACAATGTATCAACAGAATTTCGAATGGAAAACTTATTTTGACCTGGTGAATTTAATATCAAAATGAAACAACTATTCTTCTACTGAACATGCGTAAATAATATAATACAGTATTTTAAGAGTTTTTGAAGCAATCATTTAAATGGGGATGTGTAGAAACTATTCATACAATAAATTGATGGGAGAAGAAAAAGGGAGAGACGGAATTCTCATGCCATCGATTTGATAGTCACTTAGCGTAAATGAAAAAGAAATCCTTTTCATAGAGGCATTCAGTACCATCTAGCTGTGCGTTTTATCCAGCTTACTAGCAGTTCAAAACAAGCTTATCTCTATCATGACTGTGGAATCTCTTCCTTTAAGAAGTCTTAGTCAAAGATGAGAAGAAGATGAACATGAGGTATAGCAAACACCTCTTGGCTTAAACAGATCATTATAATACAAGAGAACAGAATGTTGTTCTCATGCTGAAAAACCATTATAAATGATCTGTGGTGGCCAACCGTGTGTGACTCGGATAAATAATTTATGATCGTTTTATAGAAAATTTTGGATCCAATTGAAAGAAAAAGATACAAAAATGTCAAAAGGCATGTAATAGATGTGCTTACATTCACTACAGAGATGGATGAACTACAATATAGGTCGAATCAAATGATCAAATGGCAAATAATATGAGAGACTGTTAAAATTCACAAACGATTTTAAAACATAAAAAGGTGTTTTACATACCAACTTAATCAACTTCATCTGACGAGATGTCAAACCATTCACGGAAAGGGCTGGACGCAGCTCGAAGAAAGTAGTCTGGAACTTCGGATTTATGCCATTTGAATTACCCTGAAAGTCGGTTTCACCTTTTCTATTTCGTAACAATCCATCGCGCCATTCGCTGATTCTGTTCTTCATTCTCTCAGCAAATAGAATGTCTGCCATTCTAACTAATGGTGTATCTGCAGCTTCTCTCACGTTGGATGAGGAATCAGATAACTCATCCTTGTATAATGAGTTTAACCGTCTCAATGCTTCCTCTTCTTGGCTTCTGGATAAATAAGATATTCCTGAGATTATTTAAAAGTGTAAAATCTCTAAACACACACAAAGAAACAGACACAAGAGACAACACCCCAAGGTTATAAATCTTTTAACAAAGTTTGTGTCAAACTTAAATCAAAGCAGCCAAATACAGCTATAATCCCCTCTTGCCATGAAGGTACAATGCTTGGTAGTTTAAAAATAGAACGTAATTAATCTGTTTCGTAAAAAAAAGAAAAACTAGATATAACCTAACTAATAAGGAGCCCCACTGAATGATAACCAGATACCTGCATAAATAAGGAGTGCACCTGTAACGCTAGTCTATCATAGATAGAATCCCTTAAAATTAGGGCATAACATAACAATTCCATAGTTATAAAATATTCCTGCATACCACCATATTGTGCTTAAGAAAGATCTTTAACCAGCTAGAATCACAGCAGTCCAAAAGCATTAAATTCAATCACATTTATTTTCTGATCCTATGTTATCTTTCAGTATAGAGACAACTTTGCTAATCATACAATTATTCGACCTTAGATGGAGTACTTGTATCTATGTATGAGCAGAGACCTGCATACAGTGATGGAACTCGTGCAGTTCTCAAATTCTTTCATATGTTCCAAGCAAAAGTATCAACTTTACGCGTTATCTTCCATTAAAACGCGAAAGAAATCGAAGTAGAATTAAATCACGAAGACATATAGGACCATTTCCAAAATTAAGAGTTAGTGAGAGGCATCAGCAACCACAAATGCATTTCAATTAACCAAAGGTAAAAGGTATTTTAAGGAATAAGAGAGAATTCGAAGAATACACACACCTTCGTAAATGCACTCATTGAAATTAAACTGGTACTTCGCCAAGAACTCCAGCGAGCTAGTCTGGCATAGGAACTCACCAGACGACGACGCCTCGCCCGGAACTTCCTGCCGCGGAAACACGTAAAAGTTGTGCCTGCACAAACAAACAACAAATTCACCCTCACATTTTATCCAACTCCAACGCAAAACAACATTTCAGCTTAACAATTAAGCAAACGACTTACGGCTGAGCAACAAATGCATTCGCCTGCGGGTCCCACCGAAACGGACACACTCCGAACTGAACGACGGCGAATTTGTCGGCGGAGTCTTTGACTTTAAGGTACTGAACGTCGGGCCGGTCGAATTCGAAGCACTCTCGCCACGGCGCGCTGGTCAATCCGGTCATTTCACAATCGATCGAGACGAAATCGGCTTCGCTGACGTGGCGCCGGAGCTCGGCCAGCACCGGTTCGAAATTCGGCCTCGTCACGTTCTTCAGCGCCGCGTTTGAGGAAGATGATGAGGTGCATAGTGAGCGAGTGAGGTGTGAGGTTCGGGTTAGGGTTTGAACCAGTGTGGTTTTCGTCATTTTTGTTGGTTGTTGATCATTTTTCAGCTTTTAGGGCTAGGTTTAGTGGAGACGACGACTGAGTTGTGTTGCGTAAGTAAATTAGATGGTGGTAGCATGGAGATTAATTTGGTGCGACTCTCAAAAGTCATACTAGTCTTATTCTTAACCTTATTTTGTTATAGCAGCATGAAATAATTTTCAAATGAATAGTAATATAATTGATAATGCTTATATAATACATAAAATGAATAACTATAGGCACAAGTTTTAATACATAAATTTAATGGGGAGTCTATGCCGGTAATTCCGTCTATATATGTGCATATATTGTTTTGATATAGTCGCGAAAATATAATTTGAGATGCGAAACTTGGTCTGAATCGCCTGAAGATTCGAAGAAAGCACGATGATATGTAAACCTCTGCATGGAACCTGTTGGTGTTGAAACTCTTTGCCATTTTACAAGCCATTTACTGTCTTCGTGCTAGATTTAACTTTTGAATTCTTGGATCACATTGTTTGAAGGCAAGCTCAACCACCGATTGAACGTTGAAACTTCATAGACCATTCATTTTTTTGTTGATTGACATTCGTAAGTACTAGTATGTATGACCTAAAAGGGGTTTAATTACATAAATCGTAATGTTGATAATTCGGCCCGAGGCCTCACTCGATGGTGATTTTGTCTACGTAGCCATCGCATTTTATAGAATTGAACTTCGTCAATTAGTGATTTGTGACGAAATATACCTCATAATGAATTATGTTCTGCTTTTACCGTTTAAGTTGATCATATTGTATGGTAGAAAAGTTATTTCATAAATTCTTTTAAAAAGAGGATCAATTGCGATTTGTCCCTAAACATTTGACTTGTTTTGCAAAGTGCCCCCCTAAGGCTTCAAAAAGAGCAAATTGTCCCGTAACATTCGTAAAAATGGCGATTTGCCCCTAGATACAAAATATAATGGATGAAAGATAGACACGTGGCAAAAATGAACGATAGATCAAGGACTCAGAGGCAAATTACAAATATTAAGGGGAAACGCGTTCTTTTTGAAACGTTAGGGCACTTCGCAAAACACCCCATACGTTATGGGGTGATTGCAATTGACCCTTAAAAACTAACAATACGATTATAAATTGATTTAAAAGATAAGATTGAGAACAAAAGTCAATTTGCAGAAACATTCAAACGTTCAAACACAAACATAAATCTAAAATTTAAATTACAATTTGAACACAAACTGCAAATTTAGAAAAGGGACAGAAACGTTTTAAACCTATGTATCGTTTAATAGAGAGATTAAACGCGATTTTGTCCAACTTAAAACTTTAAGCCTTCTTGAGCAATGATCTCTCGAGTATGATGTGCATGTTGGAACAATTTTGGAAGCTCAAGACAACTCCATTTCGAGTTCTCGTGATATTTGCATAACTCGAGAGAATGTATTTGTATATATGTAATGCAAAAGATGATTGCTTTATTGGATGATTGCAAAAAGATTGAAGGGCGTCTTGTATAAGTGTTGAAGGAGCCCACAATCAATATCTATATTGATTTGAGGATTGAATTACGACCTTAATCGTGGACTTTGTCCATCCACTTACATTCCACACGGTTAAGAGTGTAAATACAAACGTTAATTTTACCTCGACAAACATTTAACAAATGGGGGTGATTGAATTCCGTGATATTAAAAATTAAAAAAAGTTAAATATTTAAATATGTAATTTTGTTAAACCAAAAATTTAAGTCCAATCGAATTGCCTTCTCGACAGGGCCATGAGCGACATGGCAACTCAACTAAGGTGGTATGGATGGAGGAGAAGTCTTTCACCACCTCACTACAATACATGTTACAAGTGTATAATCTTTTTAATATGGGACAAATCCTATTTATATTTTATAAGGCAGTTATAATTCTCACATTTCGTATTTGGAAATTCTTCGAAATGCACAATTTTTTTTAATTCCAAAATAAGTCATAATATTTATTTGGTTTTGATCTCATCACTAAACCAAATATCTTCAACATTTTTGTTTGTCATAAAATAAAAGAGTGCAACCCATCTTCAATTTAATCTACTTTTATCCATCTTTTTGCAATTTGAATTTGTGTATGCTCTACTTGTGTAGTAAGAAAAGCACAATTAAACCCCCACCCCCACCCCCCTTGAACCCCTTGCCAAGAAAATGAAAAGGTATTTCGAGGAATTAATTCGGCAAAGGTGACAAGAAATTGGTGGAAAAGTCTTCCCCACTTTTGTCTAAGGAATCTCACAAATCACAATATCGTGAATAATATATACATGAAACTTCTACGGACTATAAATGCTGAACTCCACGATTCTGTAACTTTCCAACAAATAGCACATTCAAATAAAATGATAATTTTAATTTCATGATATGGTTAGTTGAAAATCAAGGTGTTAACTTCATTTTCTAGCTCGAAATTACAATTTGTGCGCTTAAATAAATGATTTTTTTGTTTAAAAACATGAAAGCTAGTGATTTGAGGAAAAACTATTCTATGCAATTGTTGCATTGCTGACTTAGTGCAAGTGTGCAACCAACGATTATGAGTAAAATAATTTTCTTAATTACAGGAAATAATTTTCCCATAATCACGTCTCAACCATGTATCCACACAAATAACCAATTTGTTGTGCCTTCTCATCGTACAACAGTTGCACGAAATAATTTATCAGATTTGAGATAACAAGACCGAGAATTTTGAACTCAACCATTCTTTTTTTTTTTTTGGTATTTTAGAAGAAACCAAAACAAAAAATATTAATTTGTAGATTGGGTTGGGTTTTAACTAATTTTGAACTTCTAAAGCCAAGATTTTCTTCTATTAAACGTTTCACACACACTTAATCTTATTTCTAGTAAATAGAAAAAAACATGCTTTTCATAATAAAGCTTTTTCTTTAAATAATATTCTGATTATTACCACAAAATCTGAAAAAGAAAAGAAAAGAAAGATGTTAAGCAATAGGTTTTTGACAAGTTAATCTCGTGGTTATCGTTATCTCCATACATAAAAATATTCCCCATAAATAATCATAAAAAGATAATCTTCCCTAAATAATAACACAGTAAGTAACATTCAAACTTAATAATTACTTTGTTGTTAAGTCTCAAATGCTCCACGCCTCTATTCCACATTTTCTTAATTATTTTATTTTACACACTCTCAATAATAATCAATTGTTCTCTATAATAATAAATAAATAGATATAAACTCCCAAAAAAAAAAAAAAAAAACTCACAAACTCATAATCAGAGTTAAAAATTTTCCCCTCTTTTTCCTCCTCCTCTCAAACCCAATTCTCTGCGCGATCACCAAATCGCTCTGCAAAAACCCTCGCCTTCGAAAACCCTAGATATTCACGATCTTCAACACATTCATTTTTTCTCTCTCTCTAATCACCGTTCAATTTTGTGCCGCCCGATCCTATCCGTATCTAATTTATTCACTTTAATTTGTGGTGTTTTTGATCGATTCTTCTCGCTGTTGAAATCGGTCGATTAATTGATTTAATCGGCCTCCGATTTGTAGTTGAATCGAGGAATGGTTACATTTGATTGATCTTTTGAAATAAAAAATGAAGTTGAAAAGGAGGAGGGCACTTGAAGTGGTCAGTGGATTTTTTTTTTGATTTTTTTTTTGGTTAACGTGTTTGAGTTTATTTGGAGTTTGATTTTTGACTGTGTGCTGATTTTGGTTGCTACTGTTTTTTTAAGGATAGTATGGTTTTACTGTTGCTTTGCTAGTGTCGGTTTTGAGCGGGGCAGCGAATGGAGATGACTTGAGTTATAAACAATTGCTGCTCTGTTTGTTTGTTTGTTGGTTTGTTTGTTTGGTTTATTTTATATTAGATAGTTGAAGCTCATGGTTGTGACTATTAGGTTAGTCTATTAGATGGATTTTTACTTTTTGTGAGACGTAGCTTGTCACACGAGTCTAATGCTGAGTATTAATTTCGTCTCGTTCTTCTTGTACTGTTTATGTGTCGCGAATGTTGAGCTTTGGTTATCGTTCCGTCTTTTTTTTTTTTATGGAAATTTTGCAAGAATTAGTTTCACAAGCATGTGTTTTGTTTACCAGTTTACGTGGATTTATGGGCCATCAATTCGATGAATGGTGTCTACTATATATTGCTGCTCGTTTGAAAGACGCAAACGTGTTTCTTATATATGTATTTTATTTCCCACTTGTGTTGAGTTCATGTACATGCATGCACTATGTTCTCGTGAGGATTCAGCTCGCTCAACATTTTGGTTTCTGAGATTGAATATGATTTGCAATATGTAATTATGAAGTTTGACTTATAATATATTCTTGCCTATTCATTAGCGTTTGTCATTTCTCGGTAGAAATATTAGGTTGAACTATAAGCCATTCTCTTGCATTTCCAGTGTTCTTCCATTGGTATTACTTGCACAATCTCTTGAATACTCTAATAAGCTTACCTTAATATTGCTACGATGGACTGCTACAAGTATACTTTCACATATTCCTTTAAGCTAGACCATAATTGGTCTCCATATGGAAGTCAGAGTTTCATGGGGATAGAGTAGGTTGTTGGTAATATGGAGTTGTATTCCTACTTTCTTCATACTCTCGAACTGTTAAATGCTCATGGTGCCATATTGTTGCGTGTACTTTTTCTTAAATCTTGTTTCATAATCTCTACCTTTCATTTGTCCTATCATTTTTTCATTTATTTCTACTTTTATCATTTTTGTTTTAATTGTGTGCTTGAAATACCAGAAATTTTTTTATGTTTGGAGATGAGAAATCTTTCTGCTTTTTGCAGCCTCCGAAGATCAAATCATTCATCGATACTGTTACTTCTACCCCACTTGAGAGCATACAAGAACCACTTAAAGTCTTTTCTTGGGAGTTTGATAAGGTTTGTTTTGAATTTTTGGCAACTATGAAGATTTATTTTAGATGGTACTGATTCTTGTGCATGCAGGGAGACTTCCATCATTGGGTCGATTTGTTCAATCATTTCGATGCCTTCTTCGAGAAATACATTAAACCTAGAAAGGATTTGCAGCTGGAAGACACCTTTTTGGAATCTGATCCGCCATTTCCAAGGGATGCCGTTCTACAGATTCTCCGTGTCATAAGGGTAATATTGGAGAATTGCACAAATAAGCATTTCTACAGTTCTTATGAGGTAATATTTTTTACTTCATTTCTGCTGAGCAGATTATTTTTTAACGATTTTTTGACATGTTACAAATGTTGAAAAAGCAGGAGTTTATTTTAAGTCCAGAGTTTACTGTTGTAATTAGTCTAACTAGTGGCCTCTTTTAAGAGCAGCTGATTAGGTTCAATTGTGAATTGTCTTTTGCTCAGCATTTAGTAATATATGCAGAGTATGATACCATATTTGTTCGCCCGTATTATTATAGCAAGTGGTACAGGGTTCGGGGGGTTTTATTCTGGACAATGCTCATTTTCTGTTTTATCCTAGTATTTGTGAAACTAAGCTGGAAGCAAAATATAACTGGTATATCTTTTTCAAATTAATAAGTTATAGGCGAGGTGACAATCTTAAGAACACATGCAAGTCTTAACTAACACGTCCAAAATTGCCATCTAATTAGCACCTGGTTTAAGTAGCACTGCCACCCCTTGGTTTTTAAGAGCCACGGTGCTCTAAATCTACGATGCACTGATAAAGATATGGCGAGACTGAAATGGCAGAACACGACACAACACAGACACAACGATACAAAGTTTCAATTATTATAGGACACGACAAGTTAGGGACATGGTTAGATATATATGTATATTATTAATTTTCATGTGTAATTATATCAAATAATGATAAGTATAATTTTTCATTTAGAATATTAATAACGTAAATGATGATTACTGAAGTAAATTAAATATTAGTTTAGTCTTAGAGACACAAATTATATTTGTTTTGGAATTTCAGCTATTTATATATAATTACTGTTTAAAATTTCCCTTGTAATGGATTTTTAGCTGTTTAGAGTTTCAGCTACTTATATATATATATATATATATATATATATATATATATATATATATATATATATATATATATTAATAATTTATACTCCCATTGGAGGTCCACAGCCACCCGATTCCGTCTGTCCTAAATATTCTATTCTTCGTTCTAAATTCATTTTTTTTTCTCTTTAATCATTTTTTATTTTTAATTTCTGCACATGCCAGCCGACATGTTGGACACATGTCCGTGGTGCATCCATGTCTGTCACGTGTCCAACACCGTATCACTCCATTTTTTAACGTGTCGGTGCAAATAGACGAAATGCAGCTGTTTTTAAGAGCTGAACTGCATGGTTGTTCATGTAAACCACATAAATACATATATTTTAATATGTAGTAGTATACTGCTGGTAAATCTTGACCAGTTTGGCAATTAAATAGCACATTTAGAAATAAATATGAAATCCAGGTCTGAGCTATTAACTTCAGCACCAAAATCATATAGCATGAAGAAATTTTGACACACAATGGTGGGTCAGTACAAATAAAAGTTAAAACAAATAGAAAAAAAAAATTAGTTTAAGTATTAGAGAAAAGACCAAGAATTTTTTGAGAATAGCTGTATAAGGATCAGGTTTTGTGAAGAGAGTGGCTGACCCTTTTGGCTGTTGTTGGTATTAGTTAAATCGAAATTCAAGGTATGGTCGATAGATTATCAGAGGACAAATTAACAGTAGCCACCTTCTTAGCTAGTTTTGGGTATTTTGTCTGGAAGTATAGTTACTATCTCTTCCCTTACAAAAGAGTTTACAGGATCCTTGCTTAGTTATTTTTTACCCTGGCTATATTATTGGGTTCATTCTTTGTCGCACAGCTGTTCTTTTCTTCTATGGAGTGCAGTGGTTCATTAGAAATGACATCAATTGCATGTATTGTATGTTATATTGAAAACTAGTCTCTCAGTTGCTAACTTTTAGTTCTTGGTGCAGCATCACTTATCATCTCTGCTTGCTTCCACTGATGCTGATGTCGTGGAGGCTTGCCTACAGACTTTAGCTGCCTTTTTGAAGAAATCCATTGGGAAATACATTATAAGAGACACTTCTCTAAATTCAAGATTATTTGCTTTTGCCCAGGGTTGGGGGGGAAAAGAAGAAGGCCTGGGATTGATTTCCTGTGCTGTGCAAAGTGGGTCTGATCCAATTGCTCTTGAGTTGGGTTGTACTCTTCATTTTGAGTTTTATGATGTGAATGAGTCTTCAGAAGCACCCACTTCTGCTCGACAGCCAGTTCAAGGTTTGCAAGTCATACATATGCCTGATGTGAATGCCAAAGACGAGTCTGATCTTGAACTTCTGAATAAGCTAGTTAGAGAATATAAAGTTCCCCATAATTTGAGATTTTCTCTTTTGACAAGGTTGAGGTTTGCCAGAGCTTTTAGCTCCGGTGCAGCCCGAAAGCAGTTCACGTGCATCCGATTGTATGCTTTTATAGTTCTTGTTCAAGCATGCGGTGATACTGATGACCTGATTTCATTTTTCAACACTGAGCCAGAGTTTATCAATGAATTGGTAACTCTGTTGAGCTTTGAAGATGCAGTTCCCGAAAAAATTCGAATTTTAAGTCTTCTCTCCTTGGTTGCCCTTTGTCAAGATAGGTCACGTCAGCCGACCGTATTGACTGCTGTAACATCTGGTGGGCACCGTGGTATTCTCTCTAGCCTTATGCAGAAAGCCATTGACTCTGTTGTTAATAATTCATCAAAGTGGTCTGTTGTTTTTGCGGAGGCTCTGTTATCTCTTGTCACGGTTTTGGTGTCATCTTCATCGGGTTGCTCAGCCATGCGTGAAGCAGGATTTATCCCCACTCTTCTACCTCTACTGAAAGATACAGACCCTCAGCATCTGCATTTGGTTAGTACAGCTGTACATGTTCTAGAAGCCTTTATGGATTATAGCAATCCAGCTGCTGCTCTTTTCCGAGATTTGGGAGGCTTAGATGATACAATATCACGCCTGATGGTAGAAGTTTCTCATTTGGAAAACGGTCCAAAACAGCAGATTACTTCTATTGACAGTGACAGTTCGGAGTGTGTTGATTCTCAAGTAGTTACAGATACATCTGCTGAGCTTGATAATCCACAGCCACTTTATTCTGAAGCATTAGTTACATATCATCGTCGATTATTGATGAAAGCCTTACTGCGTGCTATCTCGCTGGGAACTTATGCTCCTGGGACAACGGCTCGTATGTATGGTTCAGAAGAGAGCCTTCTGCCACAGTGCTTGCGCATAATATTCAAAAGGGCCAAAGATTTTGGTGGGGGTGTATTTTCACTTGCAGCAACTGTCATGAGTGATCTAATTCACAAAGATCCTACCTGCTTTACTGTCTTAGAAGCAGCCGGTCTTCCTTCTGCCTTTATGGATGCCATAATGGATGGCGTCCTTTGCTCTGCTGAGGCTATTACTTGCATACCGCAATGTCTTGATGCTTTGTGCTTGAACAACAATGGTCTACAAGCAGTGAAAGAACGCAATGCTTTAAGGTGTTTTGTGAAAGTTTTTACTTCCAAGATTTACTTGCGAGCCCTTGCAGGTGATACTCCAGGTTCCTTGTCTAGTGGCCTGGATGAACTCATGCGTCATGCATCATCGTTGCGTGGACTAGGAGTTGACATGCTTATTGAAATATTGAACAAAATTGCAAAAATTGCATCTGGACTTGAGTCAGCGTCTCCGTCCAGTGACTCCCCAAGCTGCTCTCAATCTGTTCCCATGGAAACTGAATCTGAGATTAAAGATGTGGCATTGTCTGACGGTGTAGATTCTTGCAGACCTGAAAGTAGCGAACAGTCCACTGAGTTACTCCACGATGCATCATTGATGAATGTAGAATCTTTTTTGCCTGACTGTATAAGTAATGCTGCTCGTCTCCTTGAGACAATTCTTCAGAATTCTGATACATGCCGGATTTTTGTGGAAAAGAAGGGTATTGATTGTGTTCTGCAATTGTTCAATTTGCCTCTCATGCCCCTTTCAGTTTCTCTTGGTCAAAGTATGGCTGTTGCTTTCAAGAACTTCTCCCCTCAGCATTCTGCTTCGCTTGCTCGAGCAGTATGCTCTTTCTTGAGAGAACATGTGAAATTTACCGATGAGCTTCTGACATCAGTTGGGGGATCCCAATTTCCTGAGCTTGAACTTCCAAAGAGAATAAAAGTCTTGAGGTCCCTCTTATGTTTAGAAGGCATCCTGTCTCTTTGTAATTCGTTGTCGAAAGGTTCGACCACAATCGTCTCTGAATTGGGTTCTTCTGATGCTGATGTGTTAAAGGATCTTGGAAAGGTTTACAGGGAAGTCATGTGGCAAGTGTCTTTATGTTGTGAACTGAAGGTGGGGGAGAAGCAGAATGCTGAAGTGGGAACTGAAAGTGCAGAAAAAGATACAGATGTGGCTGCAAGGGAGAGTGGTGATGCTAATACTGCCTCCATTAGGTACACAAATCCAGTCTCTATTAGAAATAGTTCTCATTCCCAATGGGG
This sequence comes from Misopates orontium, assembly GCA_946800315.1. Lineage (NCBI taxonomy): Eukaryota > Viridiplantae > Streptophyta > Magnoliopsida > Lamiales > Plantaginaceae > Misopates > Misopates orontium. The sequence goes on along the minus strand of OX326946.1, from coordinate 7,909,618 downwards.
AATTGAGCGTGACTTTATATCTGTGGTTCGTTCAAGTGACGGTTTCAGTCGCCGCAGTCGAAACAGTTTGGCTCGTCTTCGTGGTGGTAGGACTGGAAGGAATCTGGAGGCTTTTCAAATTGAATCTGAAGCTGGAGCAAGTAATGCAGAGGCACCTTCACAAGAAGTGAGGAAGAAAAGTCCTGGAATTCTGGTTTTAGATAACCTTAATAAGCTCTCTTCAACCCTGCGCTCTTTCTTCACAGCTTTAGTTAAGGGCTTTACTTCTCCAAATCGTCGGAGGACTGAAACTGGATCTTTAAGTTCAGCTTCAAAGAGTATTGGATCTGCTTTAGCGAAAATTTTTCTTGACGCTTTGGGTTTCTCTGGATACTCAAATTCTGCTGCAGTTGATATGTCTCTGGCAGTCAAATGTCGCTATCTTGGGAAAATTGTGGATGACATGGCGGCTCTTACATATGATAGTAGGCGGCGAATTTGTTATACTGTAATGATTAACAACTTCTACGTCCATGGAACTTTTAAGGAGCTTCTTACAACATTTGAAGCCACAAGTCAGTTGTTGTGGACACTTCCACACACTATTTCCAATACATCAGGTACTGATCTAGAAAAGAGTGTTGAAGGGAACAGACTGTCTCAGAGCTCATGGTTGCTTGATACATTGCAGAGTCATTGTCGCGAACTGGAGTATTTTGTGAATTCTGGGTTACTATTACCTTCATCAACTTCAGCATCTCAGGCCCAGTTACTTGTTCAGCCTGTTGCAGTTGGTTTGTCAATAGGGTTGTTTCCTGTTCCAAGAGACCCAGAGGCATTTGTCCGCTTGCTTCAGTCTCAAGTTCTGGATGTGATTCTTCCTGTCTGGAATCACCCAATGTTTCCCAATTGCGGCACCGATTTTATTACTTCTATCATCTCGCTAATTACTCATGCATATAATGGTGTTAGTGATGTTAAAAAAACTCACAATGCCGTATCTGGAAGTACAAACCAACGGATTATTCCACCTCCCCCTGATGAATCTGCTATTGCTACTATTGTTGAAATGGGTTTTTCGAGGGCGAGAGCTGAAGAGGCGCTTAGACGAGTGGAAACAAACAGTGTTGAGATGGCAATGGAATGGTTGTTTAGTCGTGGTGAAGATCCTGTAGAAGAGGAAGATGAGCTGGCTCGTGCCCTGGCTTTATCCCTAGGAAATTCATCAGAAACATCAAAAGTTGATGGTGCTGATAAATCTACGGAGTCGCGGACAGAAGAGGGAGAAACAAAGGCACCTCCTGTTGATGACATCCTCGCTGCGGCGATGAGATTGTTTCAGGGAAGTGACTCTATGGCGTTCCCACTGACGGATTTGCTTGTGACTCTGTGCAGCAGGAGTAAAGGGGAGGATCGTGCAAAAGTAATTTCTTATCTTGTTCAGCAACTAAAACTCTGCCCGCTTGAGTTTTCCAAGGATAGTAGCGCATTGGGTATGATCTCGCATATTATAGCATTGCTTCTTGCAGAAGATGGAACTACTCGAGAAATTGCTGCACAAAATGGGGTTGTCTCGGTTGCAATTGATATCTTGATGACTTTTATGTCTAGGACTGAGGCTCAGAATGAGCACATGGTTCCCAAAAGCATTAGTGCATTGCTTCTTATCTTGGATAATCTGGTGCAGCCTAGTCCTAGAATATCTGGTCATGTTACTGAAGGAACACCACCCGGCCCTTTGTCTGGTTTGTCAGGGCATCAAACATCAGCTGAAGCAATTAAGGAGAAACTGATTCCAGTTGGTGTAGAAAAGGATGACCCTACTAAGGATGGCTCTGCTTTTGGTAGCAGTCTTGGAAAACCCACAGGTTATTTGACATTGGATGAAAGTCGCAAAGTATTGCTAATTGCATGTGACTTGATAAAAAAACACGTACCACCTGTGGCTATGCAGGCCGTTCTCCAGTTATGTGCTCGCCTGACCAAATCTCATGTTCTGGCTATGCATTTCCTTGAAAATGGTGGCATGGTCGCCCTTTTTGGAATTCCAAGAAGCTGCTTCTTTCCTGGTTATGATACCTTAGCATCTGCTATTGTTCGACATCTTCTGGAAGATCCTCAGACGCTGCAAACTGCCATGGAATTGGAGATACGACAAACTCTAAGCGGAAGTGGTCATGCTGGCCGTATATCATCTAGAACATTTTTAACATCAATGGCACATGTTATATCTCGAGATCCAGAAGTTTTCATGCAAGCAGTAGCTTCCATCTGTCAGTTAGAGTCATCAGGAGGGAGTTCTGTTGTGGTTTTATCAAAAGATAAAGAGAAAGAGAAAGAGAAGGAAAAGTTAAAAGTGTCTGCCACTGAGACTGGAGTATCTACTAATGAGTGTGTACGTATAACTGATAATAAAGCACATGATGGGTCTGGTAAGTATGCCAAAGGCCACAAAAAGGTTTCCGCAAATTTTACCCAAGTGATTGATTACCTTCTTGAAATCGTATCAACATATCCTCCACACAAAGAAGAAGTTGATTGCACAGGGCATGCAAGTGCAATGGAAGTAGATGAACAAATTATGAAACTGAAGGGTAAATCAAAGGTTGACGAAACAATAGATATAGGATTAGACAGCCTGTCAGAGAAATCAGCAGGCCTAGCTAAGGTGACGTTTGTTCTTAAGCTATTGAGTGATATTCTACTTATGTATGTTCATGCTGTTGGAGTCATATTGAGACGAGACCTGGAAATGTGTCAATCCCGCGGGTCAGGCCATTTTGAGTGTCCCGGACAGGGGGGTGTAGTTCATCATGTTTTACACCACCTAATTCCCCTTTCAGTAGATAAATCTGCTGGCCCTGTTGAATGGAGAGATAAGCTCTCTGAAAAAGCTTCATGGTTTTTGGTTGTATTAGCTGGCCGTTCTAGCGAAGGAAGGAGAAGGGTGGTGAATGAACTTGTGAAAGTTTTATCATTATTTGTAAATATTGAGAGCAATTCTTCTAATCCAAGTATATTACCTGATAAGAAAGTTCTCGCTTTTGTTGATTTAGTATTTTCCATTTTATCGAAGAATTCCTCGTCTGGAAATTTACCTGGCTCTGGGTGTTCCCCGGACATTGCTAAAAGCATGATAGATGGAGGAGTTGTGCACTGCCTATCTGAAATTCTTCGTCTAATTGATTTGGACCACCCTGATGCGCCAAAAATTGTGAATCTCATACTCAAGTCTCTGGAGAGCCTGACAAGGGCAGCCAATGCAAGTGAACAAGTTCTCAGAGCTGATACCCTGAATAAGAAAAAAGTAATAGGTCCCAGCGGAAGGTCAGATGTTCTGCCTGTTGGCAATCCAGCTTCTCAGGAAATACAATCTACTGAAAACACAAACTTTCAAGATGGAGTCACTGGTAATTCTGGTTCAGAAGCTCAGCCCCATGATATGTCTCAGATTGACAGTGATCAGAATGCAAGTTTGAACCAGTCTGCAGATAGAGATATGAGAATGGAGGAGGCTCCAACTACTGATCCACCTGTGGATCTTGGGATGGATTATATGCGTGAAGATATGGAAGAAAGTGGTGCCCTATCTAATACAGATCAAATTGAAATGACATTTCGCGTAGAGAATAGAGCAGCTGATGATATGAATGATGAAGAGGATGACATGGCTGATGATGGTGATGACGACGATGACGATGAAGATGATGGAGAGGATGACGATGAAGATATAGCTGAAGATGGTACAGGTTTGATGTCCCTGGCTGATACTGATGTGGAAGATCATGAAGATACTGGATTGGGAGATGAATATAATGATGATATGGTTGATGAAGAAGATGATGATTTCCATGAGAATCGTGTCATTGAAGTGAGATGGAGGGAGGCGCTTGATGGTCTGGATCATTTGCAAGTACTTGGTCAACCTGGTACAGGGGGAGGATTGATTGATGTATCTGCTGAACCTTTTGAAGGGGTGAATGTTGATGATTTATTTGGAATTCGTAGATCTTTTGGATTTGAGCGTCGTCGTCCGGCTAACAGAACTTCTGAGCGACTAGTTACAGAAGGCAGTGGTCTTCAGCATCCTCTCCTTCAGAGACCGGCACATGGTGGTGATTTAGTTTCAATATTGTCCTCTGGTGGGCATCCATCCCGGGCTTCAGAAGGCCTCTCTTCTGGTAACATTGATGTAACCCATTTCTATATTGATCCTCCCGTTCTTCCTTATGATAATGCACCCAGTAGTCTATTTGGCGATCGGCTGGGTGGTTCTGCACCACCCCACCTAGCTGACTTTTCCGTTGGTTTAGAGTCCTTGCGTGTATCAGGTCGAAGAGGTCCAGGTGATGGTCGGTGGACTGATGATGGTCAACCCCAGGCTGGTGGTCAGGCTGCTGCAATTGCTCAGGCAGTTGAAGACCAGTTCATATCTCTGTTACGCAATAATGATCCTGCTGAAAATGTTCCTGAAATGCCTGCTCAGAACCCAGGATTACCTGAGAGACAGGAGGGAGATCCCATTGTCCCCATGGATAATCCACCGACTGTAGGGGTTGATAATGTTGATGCTCAACCAAATGATGACCGAGATCATTGTAATGAAAACCTAGCCAATCAACAGGCTGAACTTCAATCTCAGGAAGTCAGCTTGGAGATGGTTGCTGGACAAGCAGATCAATGTCCACAAGCGATGGAAGGTATGGCAAATGAGATTGGTAATGATAGTGTGGAGACTGGTGAAGCAAATGCTGTCAGCGTAGGGCCGTTGGAGACATCATTGGGCTTGGTTGCTCGGGATGGTCTAGTAGATTCTTCTACTATGCCAGCTCATGATGAGGGCTTTGGTATGTCCTCAGGACCAGATAGTCAGTCTTGCTGTCATGCTCGTCTTGATTCTGGATTGAATATGCCAGATCCTGGTGGCAATCGTGTTCCATCAGTTCCGGAAAGCAGTGATATTGATATGAATGTTTCTGAAGGTGAAAGAGCTCAGACTGGGTCACAATTGCCTTTGACTGAGATCAATCTAGAAGAACCATCATCCCTTCAAAACGGTTTGCTTGTACAAGATGCAGTGCAGACAGAGGAAAGTAGTTTGAACAATGATGCTCCAAATGCAAATGGTATTGACCCGACATTTTTGGAGGCACTTCCAGAAGATCTACGTGCGGAGGTTCTGGCTTCACAGCAAGCTCAGTCTGCTCCAGCTCCCACTTATGCACCTCCTAGTGTTGAGGACATTGATCCAGAGTTTTTGGCAGCTCTTCCTCCTGATATTCAAGCTGAAGTTCTTGCGCAGCAACGGGCACAAAGGATTGTGCAGCAGTCAGAAGGACAGCCAGTTGACATGGACAATGCATCGATCATTGCCACCTTTCCTGCTGAACTACGTGAAGAGGTTCGTTTCCAGAACTCTACCCTTCATGGCATTTCATCTTTACTGACTGTCGTTTCTGTTATTTTGGTATATATTAGGTGCTTTTGACTTCTTCAGAGGCATTATTATCAGCACTGCCATCTCCATTACTTGCTGAAGCGCAAATGCTCCGAGACAGAGCAATGAGTCATTATCATGCTCGTAGCTTGTTTAGCAGTAACCAGAGGCTCAGCAGTCGGGGAAATAGAATCGGATTTGGCCAATCAGTGATGCACAGGGGTGTTGGAGTCACCATTGGGCGGGGGGCTTCGTCTGTTGCAGAAAAGTTGAAGTTAAAAGAACTTGAAGGAGAACCACTCATGGATGCTAGTGGCTTGAAAGCATTAATCCGCCTATTACGACTAGCACAGGTAGTTCATATAGTTCTCTTGGAATGTTCTAGTTCATTGCTGATGCTCAATGCTTGACCAAAATGAACTCTATGAATCTATCCCAAAAATTGCTGCTATGCAATGTTTCAATGAGTTACAAAGTGCTTGGTTCTTAGCCTCTGTGAAATGCATAATTACTGTTTTGGCATTTGCTTTGGCTTCGCCGGTGTCGAGAATGTGGGACTGACTGTTGTATCTTTTGTCTTCTTTAGCCTCTTGGGAAAGGTCTACTGCAGAGACTGTTGTTGAACTTGTGCTCACACAGTGATACAAGAGCGATTCTTGTTCGTTTTCTGCTTGGTATGATCAAACCAGAGACTGCTGGCATATTTGGTGGACTGACCTCGATGAACACGCAAAGGCTGTATGGATGTCATTCTAATGTTGTTTATGGTCGATCCCAGTTGTGTGATGGTATTTTATACTCTTCCCCTCTTGATGCAAAATATTTTCCTATGATTTGGATTCAGATCTTACATCGATAAATCTTTTATATTTAGGTGTTCCTCCATTAGTGTTGCGACGGGTGCTTGAGATTTTGACTTATCTGGCTACAAATCATTCTGGTGTTGCCAGCCTTCTGTTCTACTTTGTGGACTCAAATATCCCTGAATCTGCAAATATGAATCAGACAGAAGGCAAGAATGACAAAGGGAAGGGAAAAATAATTGGAGAAGAGCATTGTCTTCATCTCTCTGGAAGCCCACAAACTGGGGAAGTTCCATTGATATTGCTCCTCAGACTTTTAAGTCAACCACTTTTCTTACGGAGCATTGCTCATCTTGAACAGGTATGTGTTCCAAGCAGTTAATACTATAGCAAAAAAGCTGCTCTTCAACTGGGTTTTATTGGTCATAAGCTTTGAGATATTCCTTGCGCAGGTCATGGGTCTGGTCCAAGTGGTTGTTTATGCTGCTGCATCCAAGGTAGATATTCAGTCTAGTACTGAAGAAGCGGCAGCACGTACTGAAGATCCTTCCGGTAATGAAACCACCAGTGATGCCCAGAAAGATGTCCACATATCAACAGTAGAATCTAATCAACTTGACGGAAGTTCCAGTGCTTTATACCCCAAATCAGATGGTCAGAGCAGTATTAGGACTTATGATATCTTCTTACTGATGCCTCAATCGGATCTGCATAATCTCTGCAGTCTTCTCGGCCATGAAGGGTACTATGCGTCTGATTGTTTTCATGTTTGACTAATGAGTTCAACGCGACTTTCTGATATTTATCCATTTGCCATTTTAGTCGCATGATCCCATTTATTAGCATCATCTTCCTAGTGATTTCTTAGATTAAGTAATATTTGAATAACGTTGGAGTGTTTTATATGTCTTTTGTTAATTTATTAGGCTCTCGGACAAAATTTACACATTGGCAGGCGATGTGCTAAGGAAGTTGGCCTCTGTTGCTGCTCCGCATCGCAAATTTTTCATCTTGGAGCTGTCGGAGTTGGCTCAAAGGTTGAGCAGCTCTGCTGTCAATGAACTTGTAACTCTTAGGGATACACACATGCTGGGATTAAGTGCTGGATCCATGGCTGGGGCTGCAGTTCTTCGTGTTCTACAGATACTCAGTTCGCTTGCATCAATTGGCAGCGATGGTGATAAGGGCAGAGTGGATAAAGAGGAACACGAAGAGGATGCTACCATGTGGAAGCTAAATGTTGCTCTGGAACCACTATGGAAAGAACTAAGTGAATGCATCAGTTCTATGGAGTCAGAGCTGACTCAGAGCTCCCAGTCTTCAGCTGTTTCAAACACTATCGGAGAGCAGATGCAGGGTTCTTCATTGCCGTCTTCCCCTCTACCTGCTGGAACTCAGAGACTCCTGCCTTTTATCGAGGGCTTTTTTGTTCTATGCGAGAAGCTTCAAGCTAATAATAAAGTATTGCAGCAAGATCATTCTAACGTTACAGCAAGAGAAGTAAAAGAATTTTCCGGGACTTCAGCTCAATCATCTACTATGTGTGTGGATTCTTACAAAAGACCTGACGGATCCATCACATTTGCAAGGTTTGCTGAGAAACATCGTCGCCTTCTTAATGCTTTTGTGAGGCAAAATCCTAATTTATTGGAAAAATCACTCTCAATGATGCTGGAAGCTCCTCGGTTGATTGATTTTGACAACAAACGGGCTTACTTCCGGTCTAGGATTCGTCAGCAGCATGACCAACACCTCTCAGGTCCACTGCGAATCAGTGTTAGGCGAGCATACATTTTGGAGGATTCTTATAACCAGCTTCGCATGAGACCTAGTCAAGACCTTAAGGGACGGTTGAATGTGCATTTTCAAGGTGAAGAGGGTATTGATGCTGGTGGTTTGACTAGGGAATGGTATCAATTACTCTCAAGGGTCATATTTGACAAAGGGGCCTTGCTTTTCACTACTGTTGGAAACAATGCAACGTTTCAGCCAAATCCTAATTCTGTATACCAAACTGAGCATCTTTCCTATTTCAGATTTGCAGGACGCGTGGTAACTGTTCAAGGACTTTATTTTGAGCTTGAATTCTTTTGGAATCTAATGTGCGTTGTCTTTTTGTTTTCTAACATTGGTTATACCATCTGCTCGAAGGTTGCGAAGGCACTGTTAGATGGACAACTTCTTGATGTATATTTTACTCGCTCTTTCTATAAGCACATCCTTGGTGTGAAGGTGACTTACCATGATATAGAAGCTGTTGATCCTGATTACTATAAAAATTTGAAATGGATGCTGGAGGTGAGTGCAATTAAGAGTGCAATTTATGTGTTTTTGTTAAAATAATATTAAATAACTAAATATTTTCTTCTCGTGTCAGAATGATGTGAGTGACATACCCGACCTAACATTTAGCATGGATGCAGATGAAGAAAAACACATCCTTTATGAGAAAACGGAGGTATAGTATTTTTTCTTATGTCACGTCAATGAAAGCTTGTTTATCTCTGATATGCTTATATGCTTACACTGAAAAGGTTACTGATTATGAGCTTAAACCGGGAGGAAGAAATATAAGAGTCACTGAAGAAACAAAGCATGAATACGTAGACCTTGTTGCTGATCACATTTTGACCAACGCTATCAGGCCCCAAATTAATTCCTTTTTAGAAGGTTTCAATGAATTAGTGCCACGGGAACTCGTATCTATTTTTAATGATAAAGAGCTCGAGTTACTGATTAGCGGTCTTCCAGAAATTGATTGTAAGTCTGACATTCCTCTCCATTTTATTTTTCCTTATTCCTTATAATGAGTGATTCTGATGACTTGGAACATTTTTGTAGTGGATGATCTGAAAAACAACACAGAGTATACTGGTTATACTGCAGCATCTAGTGTTATCCAGTGGTTCTGGGAGGTTGTTAAGGGTTTCAACAAGGAAGATATGGCTAGATTACTTCAATTTGTGACTGGAACCTCCAAGGTGAGTTTTGAACCTGAACCATCCAAGTTTTATTTGTATTGCTGATCTAGTATCACCATCAAGTTCAGATGAAGATGCACGTTCCCCTAATTTTTGTCTGCCGACAGTTATTATGAAGGACCGTGATTCGTCTGATTTCATACTTTGCGTGTGTGTATATATATTTGTGGTTATTTTTTAATTGTTTGTACTTTTTTGGCTCAGTTATTACCATGTTGCATGAAAGTGTGCATCTTAAGTTTGGAGTTACTTGGAAAATTGCAGAGATGAATTCCTGAAAGAATTGCCCTATGCACCTTGATATAAAATGTGATTCTAGATTTTGCGTTGACTATTCCCTTCTTATTTCTGTTGGAAGTTAGATCTACCTCTTGGGATTCATTGTTAAATTTCCACCCTGTGAAAGATCTTTATGATTTGCTTTTATGTTGTGCTAATATTGTTTTTGTTTGGTGTACTGTATTATCTCCTTAAATGTTATTTTTGTTTTTCCTTAGAATGTTTACTGGTTATATTTCAAGAATTAATGAAGCTGGGGTTTTATTGACGTACAAATTTGGCTAGGGATAAAAGCATCAAACCGCCAATTCTATGGCCCCAATTGCACTTTGCCCCCAATTTTTTTTTTTGGCAACATGCTCCCTGTACTATTGAAAAATAAGCACTTTGCCCCTGAAGCCAAATCCAACGGCAAAAGATGCGGACATGTGTCCAAATCCAATGGTGAAAAAATGACTCAGGGGGCAAAGTGCTTATTTGCCAAAACTAAAAGATAGGGGTCAAAGTGCAACATGGGGTAAAATACAGGGGGTTTGACGCTTTTATCCCTTTTGGTTATGGTCTTTAAATAACTGCACTTTCAGATTTTTCTCCCAAGTATGGGTTATGTTGCTGTTTGTGGGTAGTGGGTGATTATTATATGTGCTCTGATGTTGAACGGAGTGCTGGCCTCACATTAGTTCTTTCATATGGCACTGAGACTATTATGGAGCTATTGCAAGCCCAGTGGAGGACCAGCCGGTGATGATTGAAAGATTTCTTACAGCACTGATATATGTTTTTTCAGGTTCCTTTAGAAGGTTTTAAGGCACTCCAAGGCATATCAGGTCCTCAGAGATTTCAGATTCACAAAGCATATGGAGCTCCCGACAGACTTCCATCAGCTCATACCTGGTAAATTTTATATATTGAGAGTATGAACTGCGCAAGCATATCGATTTGACAGTCATGTTGCAGGCTTATTTATGAAATTCATTTGTCTTATTGTTTTTTCTGGCTTTGACCTTTGCTTAAATGTTTATGTTGCAACCTTTATCGTGTTCATTCATTTCTTTTCAACTTCTCCAGCTTCAACCAACTAGACCTTCCGGAGTATTCTGCAAAGGAACAGCTTCAAGAACGTTTATTGTTGGCAATACATGAAGCTAGTGAAGGATTTGGATTTGGTTAAAGTAGTGGGTTTCATGATGTGCTTCTGCATAGTTGCTGCTTTGTTTCTGCGTTGCCCTGTACATGTTAGTTATTCTTTACATTTCTTTTAAGTTTCACACTAATTGTTGGATCTGATTTAAACCTGGGCAAGTACACACTTCATAAACTAGGTTCACCCAAATTTCTTTAATATTGAATTAGAATAATAGCCACATACATGTCCGTGTATGTGGTCTGAAAATGTGTTGATATGTGCCAGTTTGCATGTCCTCTGTTTTCTCTATGATGATGGTGGTCGAAAGTGTCTGTAGTGATTATGAACAGTGGCAATTGGTTGATCTAGATGATTTATTCACTGAACCACATTATCGGTTTTGTTTGCATCTAGTATATATAGAGAAATTAACGAATGAAAAAAACTTTTTGGCACAAATATTAATTATGCTGTTGGTATTATTATCCTGCAGATGAGATATTTCAACTAGGATCGGTCATCCCAGAAAAGCAATTTTCACAGACGGGCAATTGGGCATTGGCCTTCGTCCATATGCATGAAGGTCTCTTGCCTCTTCTCCACAGAGGTTGTATATTGGTGGGACAATATCTGTTAGCAGAACGAGCTAGCTTTTATTTTGTTTTCTGTAGTATATGCATGAAACTAGATCATTAGAGTGGGAGGAAGGAAGGAAGTCTCAATACTATTCTATTGTACATGCTTATTTATCTTGTCTTTTGGGGATATGGAGGCAGGTGTTAGATACCTGCGTTCTATTCTTTATCTGTTATTTACGGATCATGTATACATTGTTGGAAGAGTAATTTCTCAAGAGCTATGTGCCATTTAATAATATTGCGTTTTTGCGGGTTTTTGCTTTTGCAAGTGCAATGGCATGAGATTTTGTATGTTGTATTTCTGCTTTTGGCGATCCTCTTTTTTGTGTTCTTTCTACGTCTCCTTGAAGATTCTCGAATCTTATTTCTATTAGTATATTTGTCGGCAAGTGTAAATGCAGCCATCGTAAGCCCCATCTCGTTTGCACCCCCGTTTCTCTCCCCTTTAGGTGCAGTTTCCATCCTTGCTATCCCGGACCTTCATTTGTAACTTTGCTATAAACGTCTAATAAGATTTTAAAGGAACTGTGTGCATTGAAGCCAGTATTTATTGTTGTTTGGTCCTTTGAAGTTTAGGTAAATGACTTCACAATGTCTGTCCTCTCTGATTTAGCACTTACCCTGGCATGTGCTTTTCGCTTCCATTCAGATCCCAGGATGGAATTCTTAAAGCCCGTTCGAGTTTCATTGGGAATAAATAGACTACTTGGTTATGACCTTTGAAATGAATGACAAATTGTTGATAAAAGCAGATCAAAATCAAAATACCCTATATGTCAAAAAAAAAAAGAAGGAAACAAAGCAAAGTTTTAAGTTTTAGTTTCACCACTTACTTAAACGAGGAACTATTGTAACTTATGCCGATGTAGTTATGTAGCAATTAGTTCTTTATAGTCGAGTAGATAAGCATTATATTTGTTAACTGGACAATTTCCATTCAGATTCCTCTGTTTTTTTTTTTTAAAATTTCGATTAATAAATTTTATTGATCTTTTTATTAACTCTTAATTTTTTCCAAAATTTTAGTTAACAAATTAGAATTGAGGTGATAAAACAATTAGTAAAGGTGGTTGTTTGTATGACTTTCAAGAATAATATGAAATTAATAGTCGAACTCAGTTGTATTATGAAAACCCAAACAAAACCAGAAGCAAGTTTTTTCCCATTTCTATAAAAGTGACACTTGCAACTTGGATAGAATCTAGTATGTTCCTAATAGCAATTGCATAGACATTACTTTTTTTTTTTTTTGATAAGACAAAGTAAACAAATGAAATAAGATTAATCGGTTTCATGATATAAGGGATATATTTGAAGTGACAACGGAATATCTTCATGCAATTTGTATAATGTGTAAAAATAAAATACATGAATTATTTATTTTGTAAATTATATTGGCACAAATATCTTTTTTAACATCTTCAAAGAGTATCTTAACTCACTAGTGTGTTTTATAAGTCCGTTATTATTATTATTATTTGAAAAATTGTAGGTTCAATGAAAGAATACTGAACGAGACACGAGCTTGACATCTTGTGAGCTGCTACTTCAAGGACATTAAACTCTTAATGTGTACAATTTTCATCGCTGGAGCAACTTCTAACTGTCCCATTTTCTTAAGCTAATGTTTGTGAATACTAATATGCTAAGCGCATGAAGCAATTGGTGGATGATTCTCATACATGATACAATGTAACATAAAATGATTTTGTTTATAGTTGTATATATGAGGGGTGCAAAAGTTAACTTTCACTTCCAACGAGGATTATTTTTTGCGTTTAATTTGTTAGAATCAATTTTGTAGTTATATGCGTTAAATTTGCCAACTGTAACTACAAGCATTTAATTTGTCCAATTAATTCTGTAATTACATGCATTACTTTTTCTATGTAACTTGATTTATGTGTAACTTGTTTTCTTTTTCAACATTAAAAATAAAACATTAGCAGGCCTAGTACACATATATAATAACGCATAGTTGATATACTACTAGATTTGAATTGTATAATGAACGATCGATGACTACTTACTTACTTAGGTACAATACAACATTTATGCATTGAAATCCCTAATTACATCTCAGTGTCCCCCTAATTCAATCCTACTGGTCATGTCACATGTGGTTACTCTGCAATAGAATCTCCGTGCACCGCCAAATCTCTTGTTTTCAGGTATTGCATGCAGGATCTTAAAAGAATTTGATCATGTCTCATTGGAGTTTTTTTAACAAATTACCCCTATGTATTATGCTAAATTAGCAATTTTACCACTGTAAAAAACCAAATATGCAAACTACCCTTCCGAGAAGCACATTACTCTCATATACAAAGAGGTGTAGTACACTCGTCCAAACACCAGAGTAAGTGTGATTTTTGCGTAATATTCTTGTCCTTATATTTTTCTCAAAAAACAAGGTTTTTGTGTTGAGGTTTTATACTACAAATTACGAAATAATAGAATGTCAAATCAAGATACAAATTTGTATTGTGTTTACATTCTGTTTTATATGATATAAGTACAAATGTCAAATCAAGATAGAAATTTATAATTGTGTTTATATTCTGTTTTATATGATATTTGTTTATATTTTTTCTTATAAATATTTTAGAGAAAGACTATAATCAAATTTGAAATTACAATTTTTTTTTTATTGAAAATAGCAAGAGCATGTTTGTCATTAAATTTAGTTAACAGGAATCGCGCGCAACTTTTAAAAATTATAAGAGTATCTTGCCTATTTATTTTTAAAAAAGGGTCATTTGTAAATTTAGCATAATACAAGGGCAATTTGTCAAAAATCCTGTCTCACTGCCTTGCACAGTTGCACCTACTAAAGGGAACAAGTCGGTGATCTTGTACTAAAATATATTATATATACTTTGTTTTTGCCTGATGATACTCGAATGGCAGACAGAATGCTGCAATATTGTTCGATATATTTATTTTTTGATAAGAATTGTTTGATATATTTGTTTGACATTATAAGTTGTATCGAAATTGTTTGTCTGTCCATAATAATTACCAGGGTGTATAATGTTTTAGTTGACTGTCACCTGCTAATGTTGTCTGTTCCATTGCTAGTTGGAGTAGATTTTGCCTTTTCTTATATATATTAAAGAAATAACGAGTGTTTGATTTGTGTTTGGTGTACGCTTTTATTATTTGGATTTTCCTTAATTATTATGTCATTGGTTAAAGATTATTTTGTGTCACGAATTAGTTGGATGCGATTGGGGTATCTAAATCTTTTGTGTCATGAATTTTATAGTTCCTCTGTGTCGTTATGGTATTTCGACGTGGTTATGTAAGGATAAATGATAAAAGTTCACTTTTAGCCCTAATTACGTTTAGTTTTATGTAACTCCTAAAATTAGAAGTAGGCATTATCTTTAGTACAAAAGACAAAAAAAAAAAAAAAAAAAAAAAAGTTTATTGAGTCTTAAGCTCAATTTCTAAGGTGATTCGTACTTTGCTACTCTGACATGATACTTTGCAGCATGAAAAATATAATTTTGGCACTTTACATTATATTTTCGTGCATGACTACAAAAAGGAAGAATAGATTAGGCTAATTTGAATAAAGCAAAATAATAAACAACGAGAAATTAATTAAGAATATTACTCTGCATATATCATCTTCCATCATATGAAATTTGGACTTATAAAAGTGATGAGCTGATTATGTTGTTGTTTACAAGAACTTGCAGAAACAACCTCTTTCATGATTAACCTTGAGATGTTTAGCAAAATTCTTTCGGACAAATTCTCCTATTCTGATTTTTAACAAGTAGCAAGGTACACTCTATACAGAGGATGTGGTTCATTTGCCCATAACGGATAATGAGGATGAATTTTTCTAAAAAAACAAAACATTTATATCATTTTTTCCAAAAAATAATGTATAACTTTTGGTTTTATAATTTAAATTATCAAAGGATTGCAAAATAAAAACTTAAATTTAAAATATTTTTATTTACACTTTTAATTACTTATAGTTTTAGAGAAAGACTACAGTTAGATTTAAAATTGCAAAAAGAAAATCTTAAACATGATAGAAGTATTCTGGTCATTAAATGTATAATGAAAGGGGGCACTATGTAAGTTTTTGAAATCACATGAAGGGTAGACTGGCTTCTTCTTTTTAACATGGGCTAATTTAGAGATAAAATTATTTTTCATACCATAATTTGGCATGATTTTCATTTTCATATTATAATTTGGCACTCATCAATTTGCATATCATAAGTTGAACAATTTCTGAAATTTGGTAATTTGGCACTCATCAATTTGCATACCATAAGTTGAACAATTTCTGAAATCTGGTACTCCAATGTCGAAAACGTACGTGCAATTGACGTGGAATATGCTAAGGCGTAAGGTCAGAATCGGTCTAAATTTGTTTAAATCCCCTAATTTGGGTTCACCGGATGTCACCTTGTACTTTTTCGGCGCCGAAGTACCCAATGTGAAGAAAATGTCCAACTTATGGTATGCCACTTGATGAGTGCCAAATTGAGGTATAAAAATGAAAGTCGTGCCAAGTTATGGTATGAAAAATAATTTTTTCCCGGTTAATTTACCAAAAATTCTTTCCTTAAACCTACTTGAAGTAGCTTAAATTTAAAAGTTGATAGAATTTATTACGTGTAACTCGAAAAATAGTTAAAGTTAGAATTTTTTTTTGAGATTACTTGGAATTAATATCTAACCATTACTTATTATATAATAATTGCCTTTAATTGTAAGAATCAAAGAAAAACAAAAAAAATAGCTTCTATCAGACAAAGAAGTATGGACTTTAATTTGGGGACTTGTGCTTTTCTCAATTTTGGTTTAGACAAGTAAAATTATAAATCGGTGTTGTAAACAATTTAAAAGTAATGTGGACCCATAAATTGGTTAGCTCTTTTTCATAAATGTTTGTTAACATCCTAGCTAGTGTCATTATGAAAAGAGTTGATCAGTTGCACCTTCGACAACACAGTGGTTCTCATTATTTAAGAAACAGAATGATGTACTGTATATATAATGCGTCATTGCTTGCGCATCTTCATAAATTTTCCTTTTCTATTTTTGGAATAATACAAGAAAATAAAATTAGAAACTTTTCTTTATGTTTATAATATATGCATGAATGCAGTATAATTCTTAGCCACGACAATTAACGATTCTATTGTCCCTTGATATTTTTTATTTTTTTATATATAAAATGGATCATTTAAACTATTTTAATATCTCATTAATTAGTTTTTTTTTCTTTTCTTTAAAGACACTGTTCAGCAGATTCATTGAGAGTAAGTTGTGGCTCCAAGTTTTTAGGCATGTTAAGTTCGAGTTCAATTAACAGTGTGGTTATTTGTCTAGTTTGATGTTAATTACTTTTCTATCTGTAGTTAGTTTCTTGTGATGTGCTACTGCTATGCACTTATTTATCGTATATTTTTATTAATTAATAATATAATGCGTGACGATATCTTTCAAATTAAAACACAAAAATTTAGTAACTAGCTCATACCGCATAATTAATGGGAATTGAAATAAAAGCTATAACACACAACCACAAACACATGGAAACAAAGTCACAAATATGATATATGACTAAAACACAACAGAATGGATACATGGAAATTATCTTACACGACACAAGTACACGTGTATACGTATATTTATATAAATACATTGTGTATTAGTTAAGAATACCAAATTAAAAAAACTCGTGTACTCATAAGAGTCGAAATAAGCAATTATTGTGTTTTAAAGTTATGAAAAATAAATCAAACATATCGAATCAATCTAGTGTAGAAACATTTTTTTTTTAATATAGTTAATATGTTTACTAAATGTGAGAAACGGCGCTTCAGTTTATATATTAAAAGAATAACACGTAGTATATTTATTATAGTGATAAAATTAAAAAGTCTAAAACAATTGAAGAAATAGTATTTTAATTTTTTTAATTTTTTACTCCTTTTTTTGAACTTATTTCATTATTTAATTTTAACATATAATAGAATTTCTAATACCTTGGACACTCCGAGTACTTTTCAAATTTGTCACACCACATAATAATACGTGCCACACGTATAAAAAGGAGTTCAAAAAATAATAAACGTCCTGCCATTTTCGTGCAACATAGAATAATAACCATGATATTAACATTAAATATATTAAATGAATGATATATGGCATCTCAAGTTGCAGTGTACGAGGGCAGACAGGCTGGATCCAATAGCCAATAAAGGGCCTCGATTCCATTTTCAATATCTCTACTCATTGCAATTGTTGTCACGTCACTATCAAAATTCAAATGCAATTTCCATATCTCCATTTCAAAATCAATTCTATATTTTTACCACTTCAATTTATCATAGAGTTTTAGTCAATATTACCTCGTCAAATATAAATAGGCAAATGATATAGTATGATTTAAATATAGCACACTACCACCTCATATAGGGTTATGTATGTAGTTCACTCCCCGAAAGTGGTGGGTTATCTTTTATGCAAGACATTTATAACTATTATCGCAAACAAAAAAATATCGTATATAAGATTGCAGTGATTGATAACAGGAAAAATGAAATCAAATGTATATTATTAATATTATTATAGTAATGAGTTATAATACAAAAAATCACATTATAAAATCTGAATAAACTTAATTTAAATTACAACTTTCATTACATAGTAGTAGCAAAATGATGTTTGTCAAAGACCCCTAAAATTCGCATTATACAAGTTGGGCAAAATCTATAGACAAGTTGGGCAAAAATGTATAGGCTTTTTCTTGTGATATATATGGCAGGCACATAACATTGAAGTTGTATAACCAATTAAAATGAAATTCAAAGCCAATGGGCATGGTGGCTTTACAGCGTACAACTTACAACTGTACCCAAACCTAAATCTTTTGTGTTCACATGCTTTCATACTATAGGACATAGAGATTTGGAGGCAAACCCAAGGGCTTGTTTGGGGTTAAGAAATGGACAAAAACTTTCCACCTGCATTTTCTCTCTCTCTTTTTTTTTCAGAGCTTAAAAAATAAAAGTTTGCTTTATTATAAATAGACAATATTTTTCAGTATGTTTTGGCCTGAAATTGGATTATAAGAAAGAATTGGTTGAGGACGAAAAGAAACCTTGAAATAAGTTGTTTGCTACTCCGCACAAATACGAATGTGATAATGCCATTACGATGGTGCAAGTGCGGGGCTCATGAGTTCTAGAAAAAATGATGAATTTACAACAATTATATAAATATATTTTGACATTCATATTTATAGTATGTATTACTAACAAATACTTCAAAAATAAGTCTGTAATACATCAACACTAAAAAAATGTTCATGTAACATGGAAATAAAAGAATATCAGAGTATCAGATACGACAAGAAATGATCTTTTTTAGGTGTTCATGTATCGTATATCGCTGTTTCTTTTTTTCATTTTGACTTGTCCTGCACAATGTCAGATTCAAAATTTTGAATTTTGAATATACTAATTAATTTGTTTGTTTTTTGGGAAAAAGAATTTCCGAAACTTCAAATGCATATTATAGTATGATGATGATGGCAATCAAATGAGGAAAATAATGAAACACTAATTAGTAAACATGTTACTATAAAAACTTGGTCACAATATTTAGAAGAAAAATTGGTGTAGGTAAAAGAATATTCCTTTTAGTATTAGTGACCTTTTTATACATTAATAATTAACCAAACAAGCCTTTTCAATAAAACAAACGCAGGACTTTTCATCTTCACTTTTTTTGCCATCTTTTAATTTGAAAAGGCATATTCTACTGATGACTATTCAACTACGTATTATTATTATTTTATATATAAATACATTTATATATATTTACGATATATAATACACCGTAGTAGTATATACTGACGACTGAACAACTCTCTCTTTCTCTCTCTACAGTTTCTCTCTCTAAAAACTTGACGACTCCATTCGATTTTTTCTGCTGAGAAAACTACTTCTTCTCGAGGATTCATGTCGGTAAGCAATCGTGTTCTTGTTTATCGCTCTTAATTATTCGATTACAATGTTTAATTGATTTAATCGGTTTTGTGTTTTTTTATTTATTTTTTAAATCTCTTTATGAATATACCAAAATTAAATTCATCTAATGCTTTGTTTGTGTGTTCTGATGATTTAGTTGATTTTTTTTTATTTTTTTTATTTTTATGAATTTAGCTGAATTTAGGGTTTTATGTTGATATAGAATGGGTTTAATTAAGCTTTGTTGATTGGATTAGTGTTGTTGTGTGATAGAATTTTGGAACTTGGAGTAAATTAAAGGAGCTTTTAGGTTGAAAAATATCTAGAAATTGAAGAGGAAATATAATTAATATAAAAATATGTATGCTAAGATCAATATTCTTTTTCTCATTTTTTTTTTGATACTTTTAAATTCAGGTTTTAATAGATTCAATTTTGAAATTATTCATTTTTCAACCTGAAAATAGAAATATTGTAGTTTTAGTTTTCTTGATTGTATGTCCCCAATTTTGTTGAAAAAATAAATAAATAGTGTTTGGGTTGTCAAAAATATTTTAGAATTTGTTTTGAATGAACAAGGTTTGGCCCATGTTTTTCTGCATCTTGGTACTGTTTGCTGGTCATTGACAAGAAGAACAATGGATCAGAAATAAAAAGTCATTTCGTTGTAATATCTTTTTCAGCAATTACTCCATTAGATGTATCTGTTTCTGATTTCTTTTACATGCTTTTCTTGTATCGGTGGGTTTAGTTTGTTAGTTAAGATGTTGTTGTCGACCTTATCGATATCCCTTGGTTTACGTATTGAGAAGGCTTGTTCCCTTGAACATATTCCTCTCCTTTGGTGCAATGCGAAAGATTGGAAATGATGATAACTTGGCGATGTTAATGATTTGTATGGTTTGAGATGAGTAGTGTGTAGGTCTAGATTAGAATTCATTTTATAGGGGGTTCCTGCTTTTATTGATCCGAGCCTATGAGTATTTCGCATAGTCATCTCTGGTGAAATCCTCTTTTGCTTTACGTTTGCAGTATGTGACATGTATTCCATTATGCATTTGAGTCTCAGAGCCTATGGAGAATCAATATGGTTTACTGAGACTAAATTGATAATAAACTGTAAAAGTATATGATATGTGTGTTTCTTTGGAATGGGCCTTGTTATAATAGAACTTGTGTATCTCCATTGCTTGATTAAGTAAATTATCTTTTGCCTTCTTGAGTTCAGAAATGAATATACTCATTGCTATCTTCCATCTAAAAATACTAAAACCTCGAGAAGCAAACTGTTGATGTTAATAAAGATTTGAATGAATTCAAGTAGTACCCATTGATGGGGGAGCGAGATAGGTGAACTTAAGGAGGACAATCAACAGAGAGAGTTTTTGTTGGTCCTGTCACTCATATAGGGTTCATCACCGTTCTATAGGACCTTGGTTGCCCATTGTGAATATTCATGTACTGACGGAGGAGGAACGCTCATATGCTTAACATTGTATATGATATTGTTATTCATTTACATTAAGAGTACTCTCTTATTTATAGATCCTGTATGGAAGTTTCTTGCATTTTGTTTCTTACCTTGCTTGGTCAAAGTAATGTTTTTAAAACATTTTCTCTCCTCACTATTGATTTCTGTTCACATAAAATTTAATAATTCCTAAAAAGAACTTAAAGCAAGTCTGAGCTTTTGCTCTATGCTACTCTAGCTCCCATGCGACATAAATTCATGATCTTCAGATTTTGCTTTTCAGTACCTTGGTTAAACATATATTTCGACATTCATCACCAGATGATATATGGTAATTTTAGTTCCATGTGTAATGACACCATTCATGTGAGCAGTCGATGCATATCAATCTGTACAAGTCAATCGTATTCGCTAGGTTTTTGTTTGGAGCCATCTAATTAGAATTTTTCACTTCAACTTCTGAGATTTGAGTCTGGGAATCAGTTTATTATTCCACATTCTGTATTTCCTTGCTTCGAATTGAAATTATCAACTTATGACTTCTTCCCTGCATCTTTTAGCAGGATAAGGGTCGCCCACTGCCAAAATTTGGTGAATGGGATGTGAATGATCCAGCTTCTGCTGAAGGATTTACAGTAATATTTAACAAGGCCAGGGATGAGAAGAAGACTGGTGGGAAGCCAGATTCTCCTTCAAAGGTGGATGGAAATGCAAATACAAACTATGGAGTGGAACCTTCAAAACCTCAGGCGGTAAGTTATTTTCTAGTTGAATATTGTGCTTATTGGCTTTTGGATACTTAATGAGTCTTTATATCGTTTCAAGAGCATGTTTTTTGATGCATCTACCAAAACCCTATTCATAGATACTCTACTTTTTTGCTTTTGCTGAACTGAAGTTCCACTGTCATTAGCTATCTTTTCTTGTGATAACCTTCACACATTTATATCAGTATCTAACTCTGCTCTGGATCACTAAGTGCACAGTGGTCTTGATTCGTCCTGAATTTGATATTTGGCACATTATACCTTATAACCAGACAACATATATTGCTCATTTGTCAGTGATATGCACAGTGATAATTTCATACACAGCGATACATAAGAAGATAAAATTTATCTTTGTCATGCTCTCAGCTTTTGGGTAGACGAGGTTGAATTTTGTTTGGTTCTATTTTTCCAGAAATCACGAATTTCCGAAATGTTGCGTTTCTGTGTCAGTAAATGAATTTCACGTTGTATGCATAGTTTTTTGTTGGAGCTCTTTGGACGAACCTCTTTTCCTTATCCTCGAACTTTACGGTCTTTAGTTTCTAAACTAACGATAATTTCATCATTTGCAGAAAAAATGGTTTTGCTGCATGTAGAGCTCAAGTCAAGAATCTTGACCTGGTTTGTTTGTGAGAGATAAATATAGGACTGCATATTTGTGAAGGACCCGACAAATGTTTTAAATCTGGAGCTGCATATGGTGACTCAGACACCAAAGCAGTTCAGTTTATGCTGTAAAATCGCATTTAGTGTTGGGAGGAAAGGAATATGCAATACTTGTAAAACATTTCTGTTTGTTGTGTTGCCTATCATGACTAAGCCTGCATTATGTTTGTTACTTTTGCCTATCTTGTGACATGTAAAAAAAATTGTCTCCTGTCAAACACTATTTTGCTGATCTATTTCCAAATTCTTTAGAAGGCTTATTTTTTCGAAAGTTCGGTTAACTATGGTTTATCGATGATGAGTCTATGCAATTGAGGTTTCTATATATCTCCGGTTACCAAAGTTTATGATTCCGATATTCTTCAAGGCTGAGTTGTTCACGTTGCACACTTATTGTTTCCTGCACTCGCAAAATACTAAACCTACCTACAAAGCTTTCTGAAAACTTATGTTCGAAGATGCTAATCGAATCATATGCTTCTAATTTCTTTACCTCTACCCATCCTGGAAGGTGGGAGAACACTTGTTTATTTGACACCAGATTCAGGCTCTAATTTCGCTTTTGAGAGACGATCTAACTTCAACCCTTATCCACTCATCACTAAACCGGGACTCGAATACAAAGTGTATTTCATGTGAAATTTTCAGTGATATTCTTGGTGCAGCTCAGTATATAAGATGGAAGAAAGAAGCTAGGAAAATAATGACTTGGCATTAGCATATAGGTAGCGGCGCAAGTTTATTGTTAAAACAATGATCAATGTGAAATCGGACTTCCAATTTTGTTTTGTACAAGCATCTGATAAAGCTTTGCAAGGTGTATTTTTTAGAAAATGGTAGCTTCGATAAGTGAGAAAGAGGCAAAAGTGATTCAGACCTAAACTACTAGGGACATATTATGTCAAACCAAAGCTTGGATAAACAAAAGCCATTGACATAGTGTAATCTACAATTCCCCTGATACGGGTACATAGATCTACAATTCCCCTGATACGGGTACATGTTAAGAAGTGGAAGAATTTACACGATGTGTTTGAATTATCGCTGTATATGCAATATTTCCACCCCAATATACTCAACACCTTTTTAGCCTGAATAATCTAGTTCAAGAACTACCTATTTCATGTTCACTATGCATTCCGTATCTGAAATTTATCTTCTTTATTCGTACAAACAAATGGAACGTGCAATTTGCAAAGATTGTCGAGACTTTTAGCTCTTAACTTCTCTCTAAAGTTAAAACTGCCAAAATATGTAGTCTTAGGCTATTGTGAATTAAAAACGTAATAAGTACATAAAGCAAGAGCCACCACGGCAGATTTCAACGTCAAAGAGCTCGGCATCCTGCCCTTATCCTTCCGAAAGAAGGCAGCATTGTATAGTGGCAAATTGATCAAGACCAGAACTCCACACAGACAAATCTGCAAATCCACGGTTTTATGAAATAATCCGTGCTCCCCTGTCACCATCACTTCCATGAACTTCCAAATAAAACAGAACAGATTAAGCATTGCCAATAATGATAGTATGAAGAACATTGGAGTGCTGGCACCAAACTCCATCTTCTCTTGCTCGTATCTCTGCAGCACGTCGTGATCAGACACTTTAGAAGAAATTACAAATGCTGAATCAGAAAATCCCAGCAACTTCAAAAATGTATCGACCACTGCAAATAGATAAGAGCTAGTTCTTTTGTAAAGCCATATCCGTTGCTCGTTCCACCATCCTAAAGCCGTCCCTCCAGACCACATATAGTCTGCGATGCTGTGCCCAAGCTCAGCAACGATCACATAGAAAAATGGAAGAAACCATATGCTGGAGGCCTGAAATTCCCACATACGTATGAGTTTTTCGTACATAACAAGAAATCTAGGCATCAGAAGTTCAACATAAGAGTACCTTTGGGAACAATGGGACGCCTTTGAGCAGATATAGAGAAGGTACAATGGAGTAGTACAATGTCGCAAAGGAATTGGGAGACCACAAACAATACGTGCAATACCCCATTAGGAGTCCAAAGTTGATTCTGCCAAATCCATACCACACGGGGCTGTATTTCGACAGCAAAATCTGCAAGTCTCCCTCCGACCATCTCTTGTGTTGTACTAGAGTTTGGTCGAGGGTTGTCGCAGCAACACCTAAGAAACCTTTTCTTTCAGGATTGCAATAGACTGATTTCCACCCTTGACATTGAATTGACAGCCCCGTAATCACGTCTTCAACCACGCAGCCATATTTTAAGCCCATCTGCAAGAGTAGAATAGTCATTCAAGCATGCAACATAGAGTCCATTCAGAAGAAAATGAGCTTAGCGAAAGAAAAAGACCTCATGGCCCCATTGAGTGTTTATTTCAAATGTGCAGCTAGCTAGTTCTTTTGTCCTTTCTTCCAATTCAGAAACTTTTACTCCAGTTCCGCGCACATTATTTCTCATCCACTCAAACTTGGATCCTGGCGTAAACTTTCTTCCACAGAGAGTATCCCTTCTGTGAAAGCACCCAGTACCGATATATAGAGGCCCTCCATAACCATCCATACCATGAAACTCTACCTTCAATACCGTAAAAACTCATTATAAAACAAATGAGAAGGGGGTATAGTATGTCAAGTTAACTCGTATATAATTACATACGCACCTCACTGATGATTTTCAGGGAACCTCCATAAAGTTCATTTCTAGTAATGTTGTAAAAGTTCTGAGGAAACTGCACAAAGGCAATTTCATGTCCCTTGTCTTCGTCTAAGAAGAAGCAGAGTGCATCCCGAATTGAGTGTGAATTATTCGAGTACATATCACAATCTACATTTAGAATTATGGGTCCATTACTGATCTCAGATGAAACCCTTATCTGCAGAATTCATCAGCAAATCAGTAGACCCTCTAAGGTTACATATGGTCTTGCATGAACATTTTATATTCAATTTAAGAGCTCGTAACCATCAAATGTCCCTTAATTTCGGCATCAACTTTCTTGTGATAAAGTTATATATATATATATATATATTGGCACTCACCAACGCGTTCATAGCTCCGGCTTTGAAGTTGTGAAAATGTTGCGGTCTCTTCTCCCTAGCCAAATATACCAAAGTTGGCAGCGTACTACCTTCAATATCTTTAGCTTCCGCATCTCTTCCATTAATCAGTATCTGATAAGTGTGAAATTAAACCCCAAAACAAAGATGACTGGAAATAGATGTTTATTGATCAATCCAGACAAATGATAGAGAAACGACATATTTAAAGTTAAACTTAAGGCAAGAAATCAAGTAGGGTTGTCTAGCCTTACTTTCAATATTGTGTCATGATCTCCTCGAGACGAAAAGGAAACCCCCTCAGAAAATTTTCTGTTTACCAAAGGAGTGATATCAGGGACCCTTCCATGTTTCTCTGCAACTTTAATCCTGTTCTCCATGTCCTGGTACAACTTCTGCAATTGCAGATGATTGAAATGATTCCAGCTTCTACCTTATATTGTGAATTAAAGACGTTAAAGGAAATGAACATAGCATTATTTGAATTTCTCTAGGCTTGTGGCTCAATCCTAATCAAGCTAAGCACATCGAATACTGTCATATACAATAACACAATCATCCTTATGTCGTCTATCTCTTTCACCAGTGTATAGAAACTGGTGAAGAGTTCAAACTGTCGAACATTGAACCCACAAGTGCAAAGAAAAAACAAAAGATCCTATTCAGTCAAATACTTAAGCTAAGTGTTATTTCTTTGTTATGTTAAAAATCATTCCTAAAGTAACAAAAGTCCAAATTATCAATCAGCCTAAAACATTCACCAAACTTACTATTTGAATTTTTCATCATATCAAGTTCAATCTTCTGCATTTCTCTACATATAAATACTATCCAATACCTTGATCGATGCCAAATGTTCAGACTGATACGCTTCACATTTTTCAGACTCCGACCTAAAATACGCCTCAGGTGATCTAGGCTCGACTTTAAACCTCTTACAATACGGTATCCAATGCTCGGCAAAATGCGATGCCTCCAAAAGTGCATAGAACGTAAGTTCAGAACCAGCATCATCGGATAGATAAACCGATAGTTTCTCAGCTGGATACTCATACGCCATCACCGATAAAACAGTGTTGATCACCATCATTGGCGGCTCTATCGTCGGATCAGCTGTGCATACAAAAACATCTACACCAGGCAAATCATTCTCATACCTGCTCAAATCACCACACTGCCATAAATCAAAACCACACCTCACTTATAAACATAGTATAGAAACTATTCAAATCCATCAAGAACCCAAAAAAGACTTGGAGTGAAATACTCAATAGAACACTAAAAATGTTGAAATCATTGATCAAGACAAAAAAAGATCACATCTTTATATCAGTCTGAAAGTTAAAACACCTCTGTGAGAGCCTGTTTTGGAAGGTGTAACGATAAACTCGGTTCCATCGAAGAGATTGAGTGAGGATCCAATACAGGCCAAACCAAACTTCAGCAGCAAACATTCCAATCCATGCCATGTTACCATTTTCTGCAGCATGAGTTGCTCTATAAATCCAAATGAAAACAATTGCAAGAAACTCAGAAGCTGCAAAGAGCTTGTAAATGAAGCTGCCCTTTGCTTTCTTGGTCTCAAACAATGGAGTGCATGAATTATTTGCCATAGTATATATTTATTTGTTATATCACAAGTGAGTATTTGTTTCAATGTGTTTATAACTTTATATACGTTGCAATGATGCCTGACGCATGACAGGACGTTTTCTTTAGGATACTGTCTGAATGTGGGAAATGGTAGTAGCAGCTTGATTGGAATTTGGTGTAATTACATTTTCACCCCAGATGTTTGCTAAATTACATAATCACCCCTAACTATTTCTGTAGTTACATGAACACCCCTCTGTATTTGAAGAACATAACAAATAGGTCCCTCTTAAGTTTGAAGACTTACATAGCAAACTCCTAAAATTTTGAAAAGTGTTATGAGTAGACCACGCGTCTTTGAGTTTTTAGATGTATGTGTAACTAGGAAAATATAAGGGGAGAATTTTGTAATTATACCAAAACTGCAGGGATGAAGATGTAATTATTACTTAAAATTATATTCAAAAGACTGTAAGGAGGCGAATTGATTTTAATAATGGAAAAGTATGACGAAAGTAATCTGCCTCGAGGGTACAAGCAGCTTAATTGGAATTACGGATAATTACATTTACACCCTTGAAGTTTACTTAATTGCAGAACTATCCCTTTCTATTTTTATAATTACGTGAACACCCTTCATCCCGAGAACATTAAATAGGTCCCACTTAAATCTGAATAAATACAGAGACAACGCCTAAAATTTGAAAAGCATACCAAATAACTTTAAAAGTTTTTGACGTAATTAATCCAAACAATAGGGGATAATTTTGTAATTAGACTAAATTCAGGGATATAGATGTGATTATCCCTTACTGTTATATTCAAAGTAGAGGGATTGAATAATGGACAAGTATGACCAAAGTAAGCTTTCTTGTGGTTTTGGTAGGAAATAGGAATATAGCCAATAAATAAATCCCAAGCTTTTGTGCAAGTGGCAACTTAATTTAATCAAAGAAGATAAGACAATGAGTGTTTCATTTCATTTTTATATATGCATGAACGTAATTCTCGATTAATTGCACAACCTCCCCCTTATTATTTTAGTGGTAAAAAATCTCTCACTATTTCTTTTGTAGGCAAAAATTCTTATACTTGATGGTGCAAAATCTTATCCGCGACTTATGTGTGTTGCCCATGCCCTCGTTCCAAATGGGTAATTTTTAAACAAAAAATCAAGTGAAAAAACCTTCTAAAGGGTAAGAAGAGCCAAAGTCCATATAGTATTATATTTCGTTTATAAAAAGATATTTGTTTTCCAAATTACTTAAAAATGTGTAATTTGTCAATTGTTTTAATAGAATATTCCATCTGAAATGCATTCAAACAGTGAATATTCCATGAATGTGACTTATAAAATATGTTTTGTTTAAGGTGAAATATGTCATCAAACACGAAATATTAAGTCAAAAGTTCACGAGAAATTGATCAGAGTGTAAGCGCACATTTTTAAATAGATTGGAAGTCAGTTTCTACTTTTTAATGATGATATGAGGTTCAACGCTCTTCGGCCCATTCTAGATAACAATGTTAACAACATTCATTCCATTGCCATTGCCAGCAACAGCATAAAGCACCAACGAGTTCATATCCACAGTTGACTGTTTTCAGCCAAAGATATGTAGTTACATTAACAATTCCCAGCTTCTGTCAATCACAAAATCTTTATGATTCTGGCTAGTAAACAGGAACCAAGCATGCTATTGATGCTATGGCGATGGACTTAACTAAAACCGATGACGGTATGCTTCCCTTGTCGCTTCGCAAGAAGAGTGCTTCATAGACTGGTAAATTCACCATAGCCATCAGTCCACAAATAAGCAACTGGCACACATACTTTTCCAATGCATTTGCCTCTGAAAGAACGACATTCTTGATTCCCCAACCGAAGCTAATAAGGTTCAGCAACGCAAGCGTGGCTATGATGGTAAACACCTTAGACGAGCTTCCAAACTCCATGATTTCGTTTTCGTATCTCTTTTTCAGTTCATCGTCCACTACTTTATCGGTGATTACAAATGATGTCTCCGAGAGGCCAATTTGTTTCTTTATCGTATCTATCAAGGCAAAAAAGTAAGCAGTCGTGCGCCTGATTAGCCACATTCTTTGCAAGTTCCACCACCCTTTCAATGTGTCGCCGCACACCAGGTCTTCTGCTATGCTGTAAATAGTGGAAGCTGTAAAGACATATGCAAAGGGTACGAACCACAAACTAGAAACCTGTAATATGATCAAATTATATGTTAGAGAAGGATCTTAAAGTATGAATATAACACGTATAAGTATCGAGAATCTTGAAAATTAGTTTATTATTGAGACAAGTTATCGTCTTTTAACATACCTTAGGAAACAAGGGCACACCGTGGATTAGAGAAAGAGCAGGAACGATCGCATAACAAAGTGTAGGCAATGAAACTGGAGCCCAGAGAAGGTAAATGCAGTATCCCATTTGAGCCCCGAGTTCTATTTTACCGTGGCCATAGATGAAGGGGCAGTATTTGGATATGAAAATCTGAAACATCCCTTCACACCATCTTGTGAACTGAATGAGAGCTACGTCTAAGGTTGTCGGAGCAAGACCAAGGAAGGCACTCTTCTTTGGATTGTAATAAACAGGTTTCCATCCTCTGCACTGGATTGTTAGCCCTGTGACTATGTCCTCTACCGGACATCCGTACACCAATCCCATCTGCGTACGAAAGAAATCGTGAATGTTATAAAATTTGTGTACCAGGTTGTGTCTATGAAGATTAAAAAAGTGGTTTTTTGGTCAAATGGACATACCTCCTTTCCCCATAGAGTATCCTTCTCATAGCTACAATTTGCTAAAGTTTTTGAGACATTCTCCAGTTCTTCAACAGTTCTTCCATTTGTGATGTCTTTGATACTTTGGCACCCGATTCGATGATCCCCCGAGTATCTTTTTCCTGCCAAACTTTCTCTCCTATGGAAAACTCCAGTACCAACAAATAGAGTTCCGCCAAAACCGTCTATACCAGCAAGCTCAATCTTTCCAAGAAAGAAGGGAAGATTTCAGTGCACCGAAGTTTACACAAACATAACATCTCAGTGAAAAATTTGCTTAGAGTAGAATTTGAGCCTAATTCCAATTCCACAACCCCAATCGCATGAAGTTTATTGAGTCGCATAAACTGAACATCCCACATGAAAAGATACAGAAATGCAAAATGCAAATAATAGCAAGATGTAAATGTACCTGGTTAGTAACATGGGATACATTTGCATAAATATCATTCTTGGTGGTATTATTGTAGTACTGAGGGTGTTGCACGTAGGAAATCTGGTGGCCTTCCTTTTCGTCTAAAAAGAAGCACAACGCGTCTCTTATTCCATCAGGGTCATTTGAATACATATCGCAGTCCAGATTTAGAATGACGGGTGCGTTGGTGATTTCTGATGAGACTCTTATCTGTAACAATACAAATGACTAAGTGAATTAGTGCTTTCTTTCTTGTTTGATAATGCTAAGTATGTATCTTTGAAAGAAACTTGATTACCAAAGCATTTATTGATCCAGCCTTGAAATTATGAGGCCATCCTGGTCTCTTTTCGCGAGAAAAGTAAACGAGTGTTGGTAATCTGTTTCCTTGAATATCAACGGCATTGGAATTCCATCCATCTACCAAAATCTGAATACATAGAAGAAAAAAACTCAATCTCTTTGTCGTCGGTGCCATAAGTGAAACTGAATAGGAATACATATACGAGGAAAATAACCTGAACAATTGATTGATGGTCCTGTTTAGTGACCTTCGAGTTCCATTCGGAGAATCCTTTATGCCGATCTTTACTATCTGCGGGAACAGAGCCCTTTTTTACTGTTGAATCTAATCGGCTCTTCATATCTTCATACATTTTCTGAGATGAAGCAATTTGATAAAGATTCAGTAAGTGGTTATCCATTGAGGCCCCAAATGTTCAGATACCATTTATTATTGGATTAATTAATGTCAAATGATATCCAAACAAGAAAAAGTAGCATCTTCCATCCCAACTACAACTCTAACAATGACATAGTATTTCACCTTGATACTAGCCAGTTCTTGTACAAAATTCGGTTCATGCAAGTCGATGTTTTGAGTAAAATAAGCTTCAGGGGCCCTTGGCTCCACATTGTATTTCTTGCAAAAAGGTATCCAATACTTGGAAAATTCAGATGCCTCGAGGAGAGCATAGAACGTTAATTCTGAACCACCGTCGTCTGACAAGTAAATGCTAAGTTTTTCAGGTGGATAATTGTACGACATGACTGATAGAACGGTGTTTATCACCAATGATGGTGGCTCTAATATGGGATCTGCTGTGCAAACAAAAATGTCAACACCAGGCAACTTCTCTTCATATCTGCAACACACACATTAAGTTTGTAGTCCATAGACAAGAAAAGAAGAAAAAGTAAGACTGCTAAAAAGTAAAACTATATCAATATCAATCTCATTGAGGCAATATTATTCTTCAACTTTTAACCAAATGAAGGAGTACTGGATTCAAACTTCTTTACATCTTTCTACAAGCTACAGCTGAATCCTTTTAGTATGCATTTGATACACAAGAAATAATTAGATATAGATGAGAATAGCAAGAAATTATAGTGTGACATCTGCACGATTACATATTCCTACCCGGTAATCTCGTTTTGCCTTACATGTTATATTACACATGTATTACAGTAGGCCTACCAAATGCACTAATAGCATGTCATCCCGGATAACATACCCACTAGTAAGAATGTATTAAGTGCTACCAAACGGTCCCTTACTCGATAAGATTGACACAGTTTGGATCAAATATTTTTGACTGCAGTCCTAAACCAAAGTCAAATTGAGCTTATAGATAAATACAGGAACACTGAAGTTGACTGCATCAGAATGGACACAAGGATAGTTCAAGCCCCCCAATTCATTATCATTGAACAGTAACTGAATACTATTCAAAGAGTACCTTTTTCACTTTTTGAATTATGTAACTTTTCCAAATTGACTTGAAGCAATTTCCATTTAGACTTTAAGCATCCAACTAAACAAGTACTCACTTCACTCACAAGAGAGGCTAAAAGCTAAAAAGCTGCTTCTTGTATGATAAATATACACCTCAAGTGGAAACAATCTCTTCTTCACCTATGAACAATGGATTTCATTACAAATTTGAAACGACAATTCAATATGGTATTAAAACTCAGACGACCAAAAAACAGGTTCTGAGTTCCAATCCCACCGCCACCAACTCAACAAAACATGTCACATCACATGTCAAGTAAAACAAAAAGATTTACAACCTGCACGTAAAATAAACGTTCTAAATAGTAATAGTCAATCCTCTCTACAATCTCGAGCTTTCAGATGAGACGCAACTCAATAGCTTTTTTTTTCATTTCAGATAAAGAGATAATTAGTTACAACTTTCTTTACCTGGTGGAGAGCCTGTCTTTGAATGGATGTCGAAAAACGACACGCCATCGGCCAGCTTGAGTGATGATCCAATACAAACCAAACAAAACATCAGCAAACAACATGCCAATCCAAGCATATCTTCCACTTTCTCCAGCTTTTGGGATGTGAACCAATCTGTATATCCATATGAGCACTATCCCACATAGTATTGTGAAGGAGTAGAGCTTATAAGCTGCTCTGCCTCTAGCAACTTTTGTCTCAAATAAAGGAACAACAGCTTCTTCTCCATTAGTACTTGGACTCATTTTTTTCTCTTGTGTGGTGTAGGAGCTAACTATGTTATTTAAGCAGAAGCTGTACAGTGCTTAACTGCTTCTTCTTTTTTTGGTAATATATAAGTTGCAAATTATTATATGTGTATGACGTTCTTAGTTGACTACTGGCTAAAAAAGTATATAAAAAGTTTGAATTATTGCTCGACTTTTGTGGACAACTACTGAATTATGTGTTAAATATGTTGTTGATTTTTTAATGAATATTTGTGGAATCTAAATATATGAATTGGACAGAAATCATCCAATTTCATTGTGAATATGCATATCATATTTTGATTGGCGTTTACAAATTAATTAGCATCTTCCGTTCTATTGTTATATATAGTGTCACCAACCTTTAAAAGAAATAAAATAAATTATATACTTGTTTTATATGGATATCTCATATCCAATGATGATATTACGACGTCATTTTCGATAATAGGGGGCTAAAGTAGGATTTCTTTTTCTAGGAGGGGCTTGAGGAAGTATTTATTTCTTTATTTATAAACATAAATAGTTTCAATATTAATTATCTTTTCCTTCTTACAAAAGTAATAACTCATCATCAATTAAATGTATAATTAGTTTAAACAAGTAGATATTTGAGATAGTGGGAAACCATGAAACTAATTCTGAAGAAACGCAATTGTGTATCAGATGTTTGTAAAATGATCATGGTAAAACTATATGAGTAAAACACAAATAATTGTCAACTTAATATTGAAAATATAAAGGAGTTATTATCTACAGTTCACTGTCGTTTAGACATCTTCTACATGTAGCAGACTTTTTGATGATACATACTAACACATAATCAAGTTACTACCAATATTATGAATGATTTCTTTCTTTTATCTGTATTAGAGATGATATATAAATAAATGTCTTCCAGATTTAGTCTATAACTTCATATTCACAAATACACGTTCAAACGTCATAATGAAGTGATCTTCTTTTATCTATATGACAAGATCATGAGTAAGAAAAGATAAATATATATATTAAGAAAGTAGTAGGGAAAGTCATGAACAATTTGTTGTAAGTTGAGCACTAAATGAAAGAAGTAAGATAAAAGTAAAACAAAAGTTAGGGAGAATTGTTAAATGTGCCCGCTACATCTATGCAATATTGGGTTTTGCCCTTTATTCTTTCGGGCCGTAAATTTCTCCTCCAATTTTTGAATTTTTGACACATTTTGCCCAACCTCGGCCCGAAACGCCATGTCAGCCCCCAAACTAGTCTTGCATCCATTTTGCATGTGTTATGTCTGACATGGCTGCCACATCAATAATTATTTTAATTATTTAATATTTCTAATTAGAAAGATAATTTAAAAATTTTTATTTCAATTTTAATATTTTAAAATATAACATAAGAAATAATTCTATAATAAAAAAATTAAAATATCATATTTTTCCTCGCCTCCTCCCCCCTCCCCTCCCTTCAAACTCCTCACTTCTTCTTTCTCCCTCCCCCTCCAAGGCTCCACCACCCCAAAGCCCACCCATCTTCCTTTCATCGCAACTCCTATATAAATTCTAGATTATCAGCTCCATTTCATCAAATTTTCATTTAGGGCAAATGGATTTTGAGAGTTGGGGAGAACTTGAAACTAGGGATTTCGAATTTTATATTTGATTTTTGCACAAATATGCTGTCTAGTTTCTCCTATTTAATGTTTTTATTCGAATTATGGGTAATGTAATACATAAAAGAGCGAGATTTCAAATTTTTCTAAAAAAGTTTCAAACTAAAATGTTATATTTTTTGTTCAAAATTAAAAAATGTAACTAGACCAATTAAATTTTTTTAAGATAGTTATTGTGTATCTATTTATTATCATTATATTTTACTTAAAATTTAACTTCAAAAAATATTATCACTAATTTATGGAATTAATTATATATTAGAACTGAAGAAATTATTTTATAGTTATAATTTTAAGTTATTCGAAAAAATTAAGATAAGTTGCAAAAGTTGCCC
The DNA here is from genome assembly GCA_946800315.1 of Misopates orontium. NCBI lineage: Eukaryota > Viridiplantae > Streptophyta > Magnoliopsida > Lamiales > Plantaginaceae > Misopates > Misopates orontium. Next base: position 7,875,122 of record OX326946.1, on the reverse strand, counting down.
AATAATTATGACACGTCACCAAACTGATATGATGTGGCTGCCACATTGGAAAAGACTTGGTCAAAATTGATGCAAGACCAGTTTGGGGGCTGACATGGCATTTCGGGCCGAGGTTGGGCAAAATGTGTCAAAAATTCAAAAATTGGAGGAGAAATTTACGGCCCGAAAGAATAAAGGGCAAAACCCAATATTGCATAGATGTAGCGGGCACATTTAGCAATTCTCCCCAAAAGTTATATGGTAAAAAGGTATAAAACTTTGAATTATCTTTAAGAAAATAAATCGGTGGGTGGGGTTGGGTTAATTTTAGACCCACCTCGAAGCACGTGAAATGTAACAAACCGAATTCCATAGACATGAAATTCAGATTTCAGGCACATCTATAAACACACAAAAAAGTCCAAACAGTAGCATGGGCTACCTAGGTTTGGCTTCTAGTCGACTGAATGAGTGGGCATGGGCTACTTTTAGGTATATATATTAGGCACATTTAGTTTCTTTTTTTAAAATAATAAGAAATGAGTTACAAAAGTCACAAGGGGATTATCTTCCGTCACTAGCAGATATTAGGAAGGTTATACTCTCATCAGAATGATAAATGATTGTAGCTATATGTTCTAATTAGGTACTTATAGTTTGTCTATTAATATTTTATACCAATAGTAAGAATATATATATCTATACACACACATGATATGTTGACTTGGAGAAATATTGTGATTTGTTGATTAATTAATTTTCAGTTTGACACTTTGAGTTAGCTTTTAACTATCTTTTATGTTACAAAATGTTTTTTATTTGTAATCTAAGAAATTATGAATTTGATCATTTACTCCCCTAGCAACACTTTATCCGCTATATGACCTCGGGGGTGAGGATCTTCTGTCCCACTTTTGTGTGCCACTTTCTAATTTTAGTTTTTTTAATTAATTTTGAAGTAACTTTAATTGATTAAAATTTAAAAAACACACCACATCCCAACTCCCAAGTAATCATAATCAAACTAAATCTTTTCATCTTCTTCATCCCCATCTCTATCCGGTATCTCTTCCCCAAATTATCAGATTCCATTGTCTAGGAAATGCCATTGCAGCTCTGTCTATGACAAATCCATGTGCCGAAGTGCAACTGATCGGAGGCTTCATCTTCAATCATTGAAATTAAATGGAAAGTTGTGTTCTACAATAAATGTGTGTAGAGTTTTGTGATGGGAAATGCTTCCGTAATTTTCCTCTTCAAAATTGTAGCAGATTTAATTTTATGTGTTGTGCCTTTTGCGATCTTTAATGAATACTAATAAAAAACATTGAAGGAAGCCTTCAACTTTTGTTCAATTTTCTTCTGTTCAAATTGAGTACTGATTAGGAATTTAGTATATGTGCAATTTTTTTTCTTTTACTGATTAATAAAAAAGATAGCTAAGATTGAAAAAGAAGAAGACTGGAAGTTGAATAGTGAGAGCTGAGATGAGGGAGACGAGAGATATTGGAGAGAGAGGATGAAGAAGATGAAAAGATTTAGTTTGATTATGATTACTTGGGATGTGGTGTGTTGTTTATATTAAAATTAAATTAATTAAAGTTACTTCAAAATTAATTAAAAAAACTAAAATTAGAAAGTGGCACACAAAAGTGGGACAAAAGATGGGACAGAGGATCCTCACCCACGGTGGTTGCAAACATTTCCAAAAGTAATTTGTTAACTTTTTTTCTTTCTAAAAAGATACTTTGTTAATGTTTAGAATGTCTGTTTTTGCTTTAGTTTGTTAAAACAGAACCATAAAGACTGCAAGTGTGTTATAAGTTTGGTATGATTTGCTTCTCAAAAGGCTTCTGAAAGTAGTGATATTTGAAAGAATAATAATGTTATTTATATCAGTATATCCTTCTAAATTTTATTAAAAATTATGTAAAACATAATATATTTAACTATTAGTCTTAATGATATATTATAGTATTGTCTTTTGAGATTTAGTGCTTTTGAGAATTATACATATATTTACACAACGTATGTTCAGAACTACTTTTTGTATTTTATTTAAGTACAAATTTAATTATTTAAGGAATAATGGCGTTGATGGTTTTACATGCTTTCTTTTTGTATGGCTGTATCTGTAATTTCGAAGGATGATATGAAAATTTCAAAACTTCCATACTTCTAGAAGATTATTATATTTAGTACTCCTTTAAGAAGTTCTATCAAAAGTTTGCATAGACTTTTTATCAAAAAGTATTGTAATTAATTTTAACTAAAGTAAAATATTTAAAAACTATTTATATAAACTCTTCCAAACATTCCTAAATAGATATTCACCCATAGTCAAGGTTACTTATAATTAATTATAACTGATTTTAGTTAAGAGTAAGAAACAAACAGCTTATATTATATAATATATATGACGTTTTCTAATGAAACTAATTAAATTACATGATATTAAATACTAATGGACGGTGGTGAGACGAGCAAATGATTATATCGATTCTTTGGCGACTGGGGAAGGCTTGATTTGCGTATAAGATACCATGAATTTGGCTTTACTTGATTAACATTCATATATAATAAATATACTAACTGCCCGTCTTAAATTATTATTACGATTTGTTAGTGGTTTTTCATCCTATATCATGCAGACAATTATTATCGTATGCTGCTAATTTTTGCGTTTGAAAATAGATTTTTACAGATCCAGGCACAATTCTTAGATTGTTATCTTATACTGTTAATGTTGCATTAACGCTTAACTATTTATTCAGAAACTTGTATCAGTGCTCCTAACAAAAGGTACGAACTTGGGCACATATATGTGTCAAAATGTTAGATTATAATCAAGAAAGATATATAGTCCTATTATTTCTTCCGATACAAGTATATGAAGCTTTCTTTAAATGTCTAAAAAATGTAAGTCGTGCAATATGAGCATATTATGACATCTTTTACCTTTTCAACATGCCCTTCTTATTTGGGTTGTCGAGTTAATCAAAACCTTAAGACTAAACAAAGTAAATTTTTTATTATGGAAACTAGTAAACGATTTCTAAAAATAGGTTTTCTAATCCCAAGTAACGAACTATTTATTTGAAACTTCAGTGTTGCTATTTAATTAAGTTCAACTAAATTTTGAACCCGAAAAGGGAAAACATACCTTTTTCTAGTTCTTCTAAGAAAAAAGAGTTGTAGCAACTGATGGTTATAATTATAGGCAAGTGGAACACCTATTTAATTCATTAATTTGCACCTTAAGCCAGAACTTTAGCGGGGTAAACTTAAACATAATTAGTAAATCACATCACAGACCAATATCCAATGTTGACCCGACAATGTCGAAGTTCTTGTTGACTATGCCGCTAAGAAGGACAAGGAGGAGTGTGTCATAACTCCAACAGCCTTATTAAAAGATAGAAAAGCTTAAATCTTCTTGTTTTTGCGAGTTTCGAATAGGTAAATTGGTAAAGTAGATCTATAGCCTATGCACTAGAAAATACAAGGAATACCAAAAACTACTTTATGTTGTGATTTTCTTAAGCTATCCTGTAAATGTACTATCTTTATATTAGCTGGCTCAATATTGATAAAGTTTAAGTTTAAAGAATTTATTTGCAATACTATGTTGGAATCATCTCCTGTAAATATTTTAATTTTTAAATAATATTGATAGGTGGTTGACTATTCTTCGTGTCAGTGTCATTCCTCAATAATTAATTTATTCCCCCTTTCTATCTCAACTATCAAATGCAGTCCATATCTCAATAATGTCTTTGTTTGTCAACATTTCTCGGTCTAAGTCGCCGCTTCCTTCAATATTAAACTAGAAAAGCCTACACACGCGAGGACCGCGTGCAAACTTTGTTGCATGTTAAATTAATGCATTGTTTCTTTTAGCAAGAACAATTTGTAATTTTTGATTAAATTAATTTTAAAATGTAGTGGGAGAAGATTAGTAGTTACAAATTGAGAGATTTTAGGGGATGTGGATTTCTATATTTTTACGTGGAAGTTTTGTGAAGAGAGTGAAAAGTGGATATCCCTTGAAAAGTCAAATTTATCCTCTTGATCATTTTGGTGATGGATGAAAATAGGAGTACTTTAGAAAAACAATTAATTTGGTACAACAACTCTAAAATATGTGAGAGTGAAGGGTTTGCTTTTAATATAGTAATAGATATAATAGATATTAATCACGATATAGTACTGGTCCCTGCATCCGCATGCACCCACTTCTTTGGTGTCCACAAAAACTCTGTCGTTCAAAATATTTCATTGGAAATTTCGTGATTATGTGAAAACAACACAATTATATTTTTACATTTAATACGGTTTACTAAAATTTATAAAATCATGAGAACACGTCAACAAAAAGATCTCAAATTATTATATATCTTTTTAATATCTCGTAGAAGAAACATACACCACCAGGGCACTGAAACTTTAAACTTTGATCCGTTATTTTCCATCAGTACCTAAAAGTATTTCGACTTGTGATCCATTATTTTCAGTACTTGAAAACGTTTCTAATCGTAAGAACGCAATGCTCCGGCTGGCAACAATATTTCAAAATTAGTTTTGTTTGGCAAAATATATTTCCTTTACATTTTCTATTAAAAAGTTCAAAATTTTATTCAAATTTTCAAAATGGGTTGGCTCATCCTAATAACATCTTAACGAAGGCAAAGAGCAAGAAATAAAAGACTCACAATGCAAATCTACACGTACCCTATATTTTTACTAACTAAGATAGAAAAAGAAAAAAAAAAAAAAACATCAAACCATTCCACATTTGAGGTTGCTGATCTTGCTAACTCATGGGCGGCTGTTAAAATGGGCAAATTCCATTGACCTCCCCTGAGATTTTCTCTCTCTCCATCCACTTCCCCTCTAGTTTTAATTTTCTCATCCACCTCCCCTTAAAAAGTGTTATTGCTAGTACACCATTAATTTGAAGGCTAGTTTAGTAAATGTATGTTAAAAATTATTTATTGGACAAATAATGTATATTAATTAGATCTATTTAGAAAAAAAAAGAATTAAAATCGCTTATGTTAAATGATTTCATTTTTGTTAAAAAATCATTAAGTTGATCATGATATTTTTAAAGGCTTGATAATTTTATGAGCTTTTATTAAATTAAATAATAAATAAGTAGTTTATATCTTTTATGATTATATTATATTACAATACTTTGAATATTATGATAAGGTTATAACCATAATAAATGTGACTCATTCAAAAAATTCACTATTTTTGGTCTAGAAAAAAAATATAATCTTTCAAGTTTTAATCTAAAGTTTTAATTTGTTAACGTACATGTTATATTATTTTTCCACCAAAGGCGTTGGTAGAACACGAGCAAAATATTTGAATTTAAAAACTGTGATATTTCTTAGGGTGAATTTAAACTATAACTAATTATTTTTTATTTTGACTAATATTTTTCTATAATTATTTAAAAATATATTTTGTAACAAAATGAGCACATATACAATAGGATTTTTTTTTTTGTTCTAATTGGACGACCTTGTATGTATTGTAATAACGTTTAATAAATATGAAGCCATATCAATATTATCTTTATTATATTATTTTTTTAGTTATTTAATATATTTTTTAACAAAATGAATCATATTCAACATGAGGCATTTTCTTTATAATAATACGTTGTGTGTATTGTCACAACATTTAATAAATACATTGACTAAAATACCCTTCAAATTAAAGGTAGATTAGCAATATAACTTTTTGAGGGGAGGTGGATGAGAAAGTTGAAACTAGAGGGGAGGTGGATGGAGAGAGACAAAACCTCAGGGGAGGTCAATGGAATTTGCCCCTGTTAAAATACACCAAATAAAAAGCTTACAATCGAAATTGGATCAAATCGAATCAAAATTAACTCGATTCAAATCTTAATTTTAATTGTAAATTTCCCAAATCATTTTGATTGTCAGTTTCCTACCATCAGAACCGAATGATCCTATCTGATATGATCGATTCGATTCGATTTAATTGAAACGCACAACCCTATTCGCAATACAAGTACTATTCGCAAAACTCCACAAAACAAGTACTATTCGCAAAACAAGTACATGCCTATTTCGCAACTAAAAAAAAATTAAAAACAACAAAGGAAAATATAAAAAGTCGTTAATACATGCATATCTCAACATCACTATACGTAACAAGAAAAACAAGAATAAACATATATATTATACTAGTGATTCTTGAAATGATCAGCTTGCTGGCCAATATTACGACACTTGCCGGCCGTCGACGCCTCGCCGGAACCGTCGTCAAAGTCGTCGGTGGTGCACACAACCGTCGTCGATTTCCGGTCCTCAATCCCGTGTGACGCCGGTACGCCGCCGCAGTGTTGGCTGCACAACCGCGACATCTCGCTCGTGTCGAGTTCTTTCTCCACTTGCTCCTCTTCTATTGCTGCCCTACTTTGTTCCGGACACCGTTCCTGTCTACTTGCCATAATAATTACGATGAATTAATAGATTTTAAATAAATTATTTGGATTAGATTTAGAAATATATTATTCCACACGTTATATGCATTTATATAGCAATTTTGTCGGATCAAATTTGGAGATGTCTCAGCTGTTGTTTCGGCTTAGTGTTACGGGTTGTGGCTAGGACAAGTGTCGTGCATGCAGTAACAACATGCCATGATAGCATCGATCATTTTATGATTATCAAGTCGTTGTTAAAGGGCCATCGCTTTTAGTTGTTGGGCTTTGGCCATACATACTTATGGGCCATTCTAATTTCTTTTTGGGCTAAGCTGGGCCATTCTAATTTCTTTTGGGCTAAGCAATTGATAATTGCAATGCTCATAGGTCTATATTACGATCCAATCGATCTTATGTTTTTTTTTTTTTTTTGAAGGGCAATCGATCTTATGTTAACATATACAATTGTTAAAAGTTTCGCTATTTTTTTTTTTATATAGCACATGTGTCTCTCTTATACGTCCACATAAGCTTTTGGGCTACGAAACTAGGCTATGAAAACAAATCCAGTCAAGCCTTGGAAGGAATCAGTTTAGCAGTAAATAAGAAAGTGAGAGCGCTCTGGATAAAGAGATGTGGGATAAGATCTATCCTTCTTTCAGCCTAGCCTATCATGTCCACCACCCTTAGTCTAGTCACTAGGGTGGTTTGTTAGGACTTAGGAATAAAGAGCAGCACATCCCCCCAATAGGTCTGACTCGTTAAAATATACATTCGCAAAATTCGTACTCGCCATGGTTTATTTTATAACTTCACCTTCTCGAGTTGATAAATTGGCAATACGCAAAAATTTGATATAGTCATAATTTTAAATACAACTCGTCCAAACCCGCTAGCATACACTCTTAGTTTGTATATTTGTAGAGGAATGAGTAGAGCAAAGAAAGTTTCGGAAGTCGTATAGTTGTATGTTCATAATATTGCTATAATATATTTTCTTTTGTTAATTTTATGTTGTTCTATAGTTGTATTTTGGACTTCCAATCGATTTAAATTATTCTTTTATAATTTATATGGATAGAGTGCTCGTTTACATCCTTATTTTGTTATTCTAATTAACTCATGTTGTGGTTTATGTGTTTATTAAGTTGTGGTATTGTTTTTGTTGTTTTCCAAAACACAAAGTACATTATGTTTTTATTTTTATACCAAATTACTATATTTTTTCTAACAATTTAAACCTGCCATCAACTCAACCCGCAATCTGCATATGCCCCGACTTCGCTACCCCATAGATTAACGAAAGTAAAAGACTGAACACAAAGATTGACAGAGCAAAAGACTTGGCTTGCGTTTATTACTAACACGTCGTATACTTGAGCTTAAAAAATTATGATATTATCAACAATTTCAGAAAGTTAAAAACAATGAAGGGTTGTTATTTACAAATTATTTTTGACATGTAATTAAATCTATCAATAAACTTGAAAAAAAAGGAAAGAATAAAGAAACAAGTGAGGGCTCATGGGCCACACTTTTCAAAATTCATTTCATACAACAACAAACCACTACATGAATCCATTATAACAACTCCTTTGCAGTCTGCATTATATGTTTTTTTCAAGTAAAACTCATATAAACATTTACGAAAAGCAAGATTAGTTATTGAACTTTTTATATTCCAAATACAAATAATTATGGGCATTTATTTGTCCGATGCATTTACTTCTTCAATCCCAAAACAGAAATCCTTATAAAATAGCTTTGACCAATCTATTTCTTTGTACCAGTGGTGGGACATATTGATTGAGATTATTAAATGGATCTAAAACATCACGCAATGGCTTCAGAAAGAGACCTGCTCAACTAGCAGCTAATGTTTACGCTTGTCGTTAACTGATTTTTTATTTTTATTTGTTTTCGAAAATCCTCAAATTGTTTATACGTGTCACTTTGTTTGATTGCTTGAGTTGTTGGGCTACTTTTTAACTAGCTCCTACTTTCTCATACATAAAAATAAAAAAGAAACTTTTTTTTACTATTTATTTTTTAGAAGAAAATGGAACCGGTTCAACGAAGTGCATTGCATTACTTTTTATGTTGCATACGTAGTAGTGGTGGGATCTCATTGATTCCAGCATATTCCAATTTGTATAGAATATACACTTTTTTTTTTGAAAATATTTTTATTAACTCATGTACTCATTTAAAGAAGTTTTATGAATAGAATAAAAAGAGTCAAACTTCTATTTTATACACTATTTGCAACATATTATTTATCTTTAAAATGTTGAGATCTTACATAATCGATACGGATGGCGATATTGCCAGAGCGAAAAATGTTGCTGCCAAAGCAATTCTTTAATATCTCTAATTTACCCTTCTTAATTAAGGGACAAAAATGCTGATATCTTGTAACGCCCCTGAAATTTGGAAGAAAATTAAAGTATTTTTGAATTTTCATTTTAGTCCTTGAACTTTTTGAAAATATGATTTTGACCCCAAAAGTTTTGAAAAAGTTACAATTTAGTCCTACTCCTTTTGAAAAAAATTATGATTGACCACAAATATTTTCTTTAAGACCAAATGAGTCATAAAACTTTCAAAGTGGTCCCTTGTAGTTTCAAAATATCCAAGCATTCATTTACAATGGTAAATTTTCACATATTTACATTTACATTTGTAAAAAGGTAATTTTGCTTTGTCTTTTATGCTAGATATTTCTAATATTTTATTCTTATAAAATCCTATCAGATAAGGCCTGGAAACATCTTCATAATTATGGTGGCCTAGCTTGGATTAAAATAAAAATGAGTAGGGTATGGTAATTAATCCTTGTCTCCCAATTTTCACCTATAAAAGGGAGGCTCTCTTCAACAATTTTCTCACACCTCTCTTCTCCGAATCTTCTCTTCTTTTCTTCTGCAAAGTTCTTCCTCTTGATGTTTAGATTCTTAGAAAGATTGTTTCAGTCCTTTAAGCCTTCTTTATAGTCCTTGAAAATCCTCAAAACCGAGTTTGGTCAAAACTGCCAGTTTTGGTACATAAACTTTAGAAGTCCAAAAATCATATCAAAACTTCGAGTCTTTCTCTGAAATTTTTAACACATACTGTTTATTGTGTAAGCTAACTTTTAGGTTCAGAAACCTTCTTCAAACAAAGTCGTTTGAGGGGTCTAAAAATTAGAAATACGTACCACTGTCCAGAAAATCCGAAAACAGCTCCTAGCTTTCATGATTTATTTAAAATACCAAACCTTGTCATATTGATCTGATTTTGAAATTACATACTCTCCAGGATGTTTAAGATTAAACACCTCAATCAATTTCAGATTATCATATCGTTTGAAAGTCCGATTGAAGGTGAATCTAAGATTGCTACAGTTTTCTGCCTTATATTTGCATAAACATTTTGATTAACCAATATATGTTGCAAAAGCTACACATATCATGAAATTGATCATTAATATGGACTCATTACATACTAATAATGATGTTGGATCAGTTGATCATAATTTAAAGTCATGTTTAATAATTTTCATGGATTTTGCAACATTTAGAAGACATGTAGTTTGTTTTACGGTTGATCTTTCATTTCTTTAACTTTAATTGAAGTATTGTGTCTATCTTATGATCTAACCATCTAATCTAGTTTATTAGCATGATAAGTATTCTGAAAATATTAATTTTTATTAGATCTACATGTTTACAATTTATTTTAATTGTTATTAGTGATATATGCAATATGGTGTAACTTTATACTAATAACTAAAAGAAAAATAGTTTTTACCAAAGTTATATATATATATGATATGATTTTATTCAAGGGCTTACTGAAGTATTTGTTCAATGCTAAGATCATGGTAAAATCTTTGGATTGAGATTATTATTTAATAAGTAATTTACAAGAATTTTGTTAAGAAATATTGTTTTAAAAAAGGGTTTAAATATGCATTGATGCATATGTATATATTAATATCAAATATGTTGTTAATAAATTAGAAATGGAGACTTTAATTATTATTTTGTAACTGATCTAGTCTTCAACTTGTTACTTTGAAATAGTAAATCTCATTATTTATAATTTTACGTCATGGTTAAAGTTAAAATAGAAATAAGGGATTTATCTAAGATTAACAAGAATTAGATATTTAATTGAACTTCTTTAAATATGATAAATATTGGAAATATATGTTTATTGTTGTAAACTTGTGAGCAAACAATTGATTACATCTTTTTGATTTATTTAAGGTTCTACAAATATCGACGTTAATCAAGAATTTCCCATACGGTAAAAGGTGAGGTTTGATTTCTGATTTGTTCAAAACCCCGTTTGGCATCCGGCCCTGAGAAACTTGGACATAACAATTGTGATTCTTTGTTTCGAATCACGAGCAACATTCTATCACCATTTTAATGCTTTTATTTAAAATTGTTAATTCTTTACATAATCAGTGTTCTTGCCTATTGTTAAATCAAATCTCATTTAAATCATAATCGGGAATTTTCTTCATAATCATAATTAACCTGATATCATGATCACCCAATCAATTCTTGAATTGTGCAACGAGCAACGAACTATGTTCGGCCTATGTAGCTCAAAAACGAGCAACGGATATTGTCCGGATTACTAGCTCATCTGATAATTCTGTTTCACCCATTGGGACGCCTTTGGGAAGTTGGGTCCAGGGATTGAAAGGATTTACTGCTGGGCAGCAAAGGGCTGTCGGTTTAAGTAATTCTGATTAATACACATTCTGTCTAAGCGCCGCTTGCAGTCAGGAGTTGGCTGTGACCCGCGTGTTAGACTGGCATGTACTCGAGCATGTCTTCTGTTCTGTTGCGAGGTAGCTCCTCGTAGGGAGGTATACGGTTGAATTTCGGAGCGAAGGTTGGATCTGTTATATGTAATTGCACAAGTTCATTTTCTCGTTCTTCTGAATACTCCAGTATTATCGTTAAAACCGATAATTTCAGTTCAGTGATGCAGATGTAACTATTCTGGTCATTCTTGTTCGTTTTGTTCTGATTTACTGTTTGATTATTGTCATGTTCTAAGAATCTCACGGAGTCATTAAAGACTTACTCCTCTTTTGTTCTATATGTCCCTTTCTCAGAGTAAGATTGGTATAGCAGCACGGATGGAACGAATGATCGACAAGTCCGCTTTTGGAAACTTTGCAAAAATTGTTAAGTGTTTGATTTTGTATTTACATCATTTTAAAATTGTAAAATGTATTTGTATTCCAAAGACTTCCGCTGTATTTAAAGTAAAGATATTTTATAGTGCTATGGTTTTGATCCTGGTCAGTGAGACCCCTTCCTATGAGCTACAGTTCGGTTTGAGTTGAGTTTGTTAGGTGGCCAACACCGGACCAACTCGGATCGGATTGTGACTCATGGGGGCGCGGTCATCACATATCTAAATTTCCATAACTTACTATATTAATTAATTAGTCATTCCTTAACAACTTAATCTCATAGTATCAATTATCTTACTTTACATCCCTTAATTGTAGCAAACAATTCAAACTATTATAGGACATTATTAATAGTTTTCTCTCTCCAATAAACTTTTTGAATGTAGAAATATATTGTGAGTGAATTGCCAAACTAGCACTATTAGAAAAAATAATTGCCTAACTAACACTCTTGAAAAAGTAATTCCCAAAATAACACTTTGAACATTACATTCTCCATTTTAACCTTTGTATTTAGTGAAATAAATGTCAATATACCACCAATTAAATGATACTTATGTATATCAATAAAATCAGAATTATCAGGAGGTTTAAAAGTTGATTACTTATTTGATGCAATCTCACATTAATAATTTATTACTTTAGTTTAAAAAGAACCTTAGTTTTAATAGCCAATTTTCCTAAAATATTTAATTTCTCTATGAATTTTATGAATCTTACTTTCTAATCTATAAAAAAAAAAAAAAACAAGAGCGCACAAACTCCTTTTTAAATATTTTAGAAAAGAAAAGTAATGAAAAAATAATAATTATTTTATATTCAATAAAGATTAATAAAAATAGGAAAACCTAAATTACTCATTTTCTTCACCCCACCCGCCCCCACCCGTTGGCTGCCATCACCACCAGTCCACCACCACCACACACATACAACCACCAACTAAATTACAGGGTAAGGCTCCATGACCAAGTTCAGTAGACCTATTCCGGTTTTGCAATCCGAATACCAATTTGATTCTAATGGAGCCCATAGTTAGTTAGTTAATAGATGGATCTACTCCATCTTTTTAAGTTTGTCTCATTGTAGTTCCATCTTCAGAGGCGGCAAATCTCCACACTCAACTCTATTAAATCGGCGGATCTCGTCGGAAAATTCGTCTGCTGACCGTAATGGGCTGAAGGATGGGGGGCGGGCCGGGGACGTGGGGATTGGGGGAGGGAGGGAGGGAGGAGGTTTGTTAAGGAAGATGAATACATTTTGTTAATTTTTCTTTTTCCTTTTAATTTAATAATATTTTTAATATGTTTTGGTATATATTTACATAAATTATACAAAAGACATTTTTACAAATATATTATATATGTGAAGTGTAATTTTATTGGTGTTACTTTGACATTTATTTAAGAGAAGTCCAAGGTTAAAATAGGGAATGTATTGCTCAAAGTGTTATTTTGGGAATTACTTTCTCAAGAGTGTTAGTTAGGCAATTATTTTTTCTACTAGTGTTAGTTTGGCAATTGACTTGTCCACTGATTAACTACGAAAACATATGCATTTTTTTTTATTCTAATAAGCTCTTCTGAAGAACAATATTTATTTGTCAATAAAACTATATAATATATTTTAGGTTAATTAATCCTCTTGATACAATCAGAAAAAATTAAAAAAGAATTGGCTCTTTATACCCAATTTGAATATGCTTGTCCATTAATATCTATGTAATTACATATTCAAAATAAAAGCACATACATATAAATGTGTATATATAGTAGAATTAAAAAAATTAAATTTGGATATTTTGGGTATGAGAAATTAGGAACTAATATAATATTTGTGATTCAATTTGGCAGTCCTCTAATATTGATTAGATAAAAAAACATATAATTAAGTTCTCTACGAGTACAATTCTTAAAGTGGAAAATGATAATAAAAATAATAAATAAAAAAAAACAATCGTTGATGCAATATAACCCCAAAGACCGATAAAAAGGCTAAATAAAATATTGCTTGAAATCATAAATTTGTATAGTTTACTAATTTATAACTTAACCAATTTACTTCGCCGTTGACACCTATATTGAGTAATAAAAAACTGCAATAATTAATTGATAAGCTAGAGAATACTTTGCTCCTATAATTAAGTAACAATAGATATGGAAATATGGACATAACTTCAGTATTCCTTAATTAAGAGGGGTAAATTAGAGATAATAGAAAAATTATTTTGGCAACAACATTTTTCGCTCTCGCAACATCGTCAGCCAATCGATACACAACACCCCTAGTGTAAATCTAAATCGAGATAAATTCTCATATTTATGTCTAAATTCTTGCTAAAGACAAGCTTTTACAAAATTATTTTGCCAAAATATCGATTAGGGGATATCACGCATATTTATTAGGTCAATTGATCAAATTGCAACTTGATAAATGCTAATTGACATGCTACAAAACGAGTTATAAGAAGATTTAATGCTTTTACAGTTTTACCCGAGTGAACTTAAATTACTTATTTTTTGATCTCACATGATCTTTCTCCTAAAAGTTCATTAAATTTTAAAACGCTTTAAAACAACTTTCCAAAATACAAGTGACCATAAACAAGATAACTATTTCTGCCATGCAATTAGGAAACTTAGCTAAATAACAAACTCCACTTCTTTTGGCTATATTCACGCGCCCCTTTAACAAAATCAAGATATCAATTAAGAGTGCCGAAAATTTAGAAGATAACATGTGATCCAATTAAGGGAAATTGCCAAACTAAGGAAAGTGACATTAATTTCTTCAATTACATTTCCCATGGAATGAAAATCAATCTACTTCTAAATTAGTGGCCCATTGCTAAAGAGTGTCTTATTCTAAACAAAGAAAAGATGCACCTAAAAAGGTCGTAATCTAATGCAGCAGCCGCTCGTACCTGGCCCAATCACAGGTCAAAGAGAGCACACCTACCCCACATAAGGAAAAAGGAAAAAGAATCCTCATGGATATATATTTCTTATAATTAAATAAGATATTTATACCATATGTGAAACGAAAAAAACTTGTCTTTCTCATGAAACCGCAAAAGGAAAAACGAATTATTGAATCCAAAAAGTCGGCAAATATTTTGAAAAAGCAAATGCGAAACACCAACAAGTATCTCTATCAACTTTCTCATCGCACTAATTCGCTTTTTAACTCGGATTCATATGCTATTATTGCATTTTTTTTATGCATAATATCAACTATTTATGAAATGAAAAAAAAGGAGCGGGATTTCTGTCACAAAAGATATTTACAAGCAGATTACAAAAAGAAGAACCATCGAACCCGACGTATCAAACCTATCAACGCTACCACCAAACGAGAATTCCTACTCACTAACTTAAATTAAATTTCTACCAACAAACCAAGAAACACATAATTTCAAGGATAAAACTTTTGGGACCATGTTGAGCTTGCAGTTGCACAATTATAATTGGTAATTGTAGTAATAAATTAGTAACACCCGACCCGATCTTACATGTTTAATACAATTTACTTCTCTTAAATTGATTATGTTCTATAAAAAGACTATAGTAAGAATTAATCATGTTCCTAAACAACCATACAATAAGACAAATGAAGCAATATAATTTTAACTATTCTATATCAAATCTAAAACTAAAACCACTCCTAATTACCCAAAAAAAAAAGTAAAACTAAAACCACTCCTCTCTAAATATGTCTCTCTATTTAGTCACCCTTAGGCCTGTGCATTTGCTGACCTGGCAGTCCTCCTCTCTCTCTCTCTCTCCTCTTTCTCTCTCCTCTCTAATTTGCTCTCAAATCATCTTAAACAATTTTTTCAAAACTCTCTCCACTCACAAACCTTGAATAATTCTCTCTTTCACAAAACCCCCTCCCCTGTTTTCTCTTATTATATCCAACAACTAAAACAAACAAACTGCAATTTTTTTCCCCTGTTTTTTTTGCCACATCCTCTGTTTTTATCCGTGACTGAGAAAAAATCACGTGAGGTTAATTTTTTTTTCTTTGTAGAGTTGCAGAGAGTCTTAGACTTTTCTTGGTGTTGGTCTTAAAAGATTCTTTGCTAAAAAGGGTTTGACTTTTTTTTTTTTTTTTTTTGTTGAAGTTGATCAAGATTATATTTTTCACCATTTTTAGTGAAGTTAGAAGAAGACCCTTCTTGGGATTTGAGGGATTTGATGATTATCTAGGTCTTTGATGGCGACGACCCTTTTGATGATTAGGGTTTTTGAGTGAGTTATCATTTTCTTATGTACCTTTTTTAACCCCTTTTTTCTTGTTCTTTTGTTTTGTTTTGTTTTGTTTATAGTTTTGTTCTGCCTTATCATCTACAGTGAGTTTTCTTTTGTTCACTGTTTGGTTTTGTTTTGCCATCTTAGGTTCAAGTAATAATTGAGTCAAAGTTGAAGATTTAAGATTTTTCTGGAGCAAAGTTTCGGGTAAATTTCTCTTATTGTTTCTTGTTATGTTTATTCTTGTCTCGATTAACTACTGATCTTCGTTTCGTCTGTGTTTTTATGGTAAATTTTGTTGTATTGAACTGAATTCATGTTGAAATGGGAATGGAAGTATTGGGCTGTTTAATTACTTTACGCCTGTGGTATATGATATGGCTTCGTGTTTCTTTCGATTCGTCTTTTTTTTTTTTTTCTTTCCTTGAGTCTCAGGGTTTATGGAGAATTCTTTAAGTTATTCCTTAAACTGGCCAGTATGTGAAATTCTTCGTTTATCCCATTCATAAGTTGAGTAAGTGATCAGCGCTTCTTTGGTTTAGCTTCTCGGCATTGAATTTACTTTTATTAGTGATTGTGATATTTGATGTTTCTATGCTTCTGTTTTTAGTTATGTTGTTTACTAGTTGGTTTGTCGGGCGCATTGATGTATCTTGTTGAGTTATCATTTATTAGATCGGTCTTCGTGTAAACAAGCTAATAACATGTGCCGGCGAACAGGATTATGCTATGCAATTTCCTTTCCTTTTATGATAGGGGAATACATAGTTTTGCAATTGAATGCTATGTGTTCCAAGCGGCTTCTGTGTCTTGCTACTCATTATTTTAGAGTGTATATTGAGTGTGTTGGTGGTGTATTACTTTGATGTTGACAAAATCTTTTCAAAAGACATCCGGTCATTGTTCTTAACGCCTACTGGCTCTGCTTTCATTTTTAAGATTTCAGAATGTTAAAACTCTTAGTTTGTATCTGGAATTTTATGATGAAAGGGATATGGTAAACGAAAAGAAACAAAAGCAAAGCGCGACATTCTATTATTTGAAGAGTACATTTTACTCAGTGAAACCCAAGATCCAAATATATTGTTGATGCCATATTAACACAGTGAATTATCTGGCAAACTAAAACACACACAAAAAAAGGATGATAGTGGATAATCAAGTATATTATGAAAGCGAAAGTTCTAGTTGCCCGTAGTGGAGATTTTTCATAGATATGATGCTGTTTTCGCTCTGATTTGAAAGTGGCATTTCCATTAAATGATTATAACAATATTCTATCAGGTTATTGCATTAAATCCCCAGCTCATGTTACGTCAAAGTTCGTATCTATTCACAGGCAACTTTGAGAATTTTATCTCTGATGAATTTGCATGTTAAATTTGTTTCAAGAATTTGTTTGGATGTTTTACTATCAAATTGTTGCGGGTGTTTATGAGTTTCTCTGAACAACTGAATTAGTGAAATGACATTTGATCTTCATTTTACCTTTGTTTATATTCTTCTACTTATCCTTATATTATTTCACGAGCTGAGTTTTTAAGTAGAGAATCTTTTGCAATTCATGTAAAGATTCTTGGCTGTAATGCTGATTGCAGTAAAGAATCTTTTCGGATGAGTTTCATGACACTTTGTTATCTGATGTATTCTTCATCAGAACCATGCTTGCAAGCCTTCTTGTATTCCCTTTAAATACCTCTAGCCTAGATTTGTTTTAATTATATTTACTAGCGACTGATACACCTTCTCTACTTGGGAAGGCTATCCCTTTTCTACATTGTTCCTTTCATAGTCATTATATCAAGATTTTCTTTCTTTGGCCGTTCTTTGCAGGCAGTAGCTGAAGAAAAGTGAAACAACATGGTGGCAAAGGATTATCAGAAAACCAAGGGATCTACTAAAGCTGAGGTTGGAGAAATCGATACAAGTGCACCATTTCAATCTGTCAAAGATGCCGTCAGTCTATTCGGTGAAGGTGCTTTTTCTGGGGAAAAACCTGCTTTTAGGAAGGCAAAGCCACACTCCGCTGATGTATGACTCTGCTTTTGTTACTTTTCCTTGTGTTTTGGCAGTAGGTTTGAATCGCTGGATTCTTTCAACGTGTCTTGGAATTTACTAATAGTTTGTCCAAAGCTCCTGGGCTGAGGGTGCGATTATTATCATTATGCACATTGCATCATTAGTTTAATAAAGTATTTAACTAACTTTCTGTTTACTCTAAATTACACTTGAGATGGAAGAAAAAATTTCGTTCTATTGAGTTGTGCATATGAATATTACCTAGTTTATTTAATTTTCTAATAATTGAGAAATGCTGAAGGAAAACAGGAAATGTATGTTAAGTAACACAACTTATGAATCAATAATTTATTAATGGTTACTTTCCAGGCCTCACTTCACATATTAAGCATGCAGATATTGGACTTATGTCCATTGGTTTTCTATTGAGTCTATGACTTTGCAGGAGTCCTAAAATAAACAACATTGCCTAGCATTTTCTGTTCTGTTTCCATGTATACAAGAGTCTCCATAAAACTAAACACTCATGCAGTTCAGTTACCTCCATAGATAAATATGGCAAGTAAATAGGCGTAGTTAGCACTATATCTAGCTGCATTGCATGAATGATGGCAGTGTTGCTTGATTTTATCTCTTTGACATTATCATGCTTGGAAATCGAGGTTTGGTCATTAGAAATAATTGACTTATCTTTAACCATTATGATGCAATCTATCTAATACTACTGTACATTCCTTACTGTTTTCCATTCTTGCAGCGGGTGCTGGCAAAAGAAACACAGCTTCACTTGACGCAGAAAGAGTTAAATAAGTTGACGGAACGATTGAAAAATGCTGAATCCACTAAAGCGCAGGCTCTTTTAGAGCTTGAAAAAGCTAAACAAACTGTTGAGGATCTGAACCAGAAGCTGAAAAGTATTAACGATTCCAAAGAATCAGCTATCAGGGCTTCAGAAGAGGCTAAGCATCAGGCGAAGCAATTTGGAGAGGCTAATGATGACAATTCTAAAGGAACTGATAAAGTTTCAAATTCCGATCTTGAAACTGCAAGAACTCAGTATATGGCTGCAGCAGCCGAACTTGATGCGGCAAAGCAAGAGCTAAGGAAAATCCGTCAGGAATATAATGCATCTGTGGAAGCAAAAGATACTGCTGCCAAACTGGCAGAAGAAGCTGAGAATGCTGCAAAAGAAAGTATTGTAAGAGTTGGTGAGCTATCCAAGGAAATTGCTAATGTTAAGGATTCAGTTGAACAAGTGAAGCTTGCAAATATACAAGCAAAAGAAGATGAGAAAAATATTTGTGCTGACAAAGATAAACTGAAGGAGTCGTATAAATTCAGGCTAGAAGAATCAGTTCAAAAGTTGATTGCTTTGAAGAAAAATATTGATCCTGAAGTAGCAAAGAATTTGGAGAGTCAACTTGCAGAAACCTTGACAGAAACACAAGCTCTACGAAACGAGATGGACAGCGCAAAGATGGTCGATCTTGATTCCGTGAAGACTGTTACATCAGAGTTGGATGGCGCTAAAGAATCGTTACATAAAGTGGCAGAAGAGGAGAATTCATTGAGAAGTCTGATGGATACTTTAAAGGAAAATTTGGACAACATAAAAAAGGAGCACTCTGAATTAAAGGAGAAGGAATCGGAGACCGAGTCAGCTGCTGGTAATCTGCATGTGAAGCTCCGGAAAGCTAAATCGGAGCTTGAAGAAGCACTTGCAGAAGAAGCTAAAGTCAGAGGTGCTTCTGATGAAATGGTTGCTACCATCCGTCAACTGGCTTCAGAGAGTGAAAATGCTAAGCATGAAGCAGAAAAGATGAAGCAGCAAGCTGAAGAGCTTAAGAGAGAAGCAGAAGCTGTCAGAATCGAGCTGGAAGAAGCAGAAAAGAAACTTAAAGTTGCGACGCATGAAGCTGAGGAAGCAAAGGCTGCTGAAGCTAGAGCCCTTGAGCAAATCCAATTGCTTTCTGAGAAAACCGATGCTGCACGTACCTCAATTTCAGAACCTGGCGCCCAGATTACGCTATCGAGAGACGAGTTTGAATCACTGAGCCGAAAAGTTGAAGAATCTGAAAAATTAGCTGAAATGAGAGTTGCTGCTGCGATGGCTCAGGTGGAAGCTGTGAAAGCCAGCGAGAATGAGGCGCTCCAGAGATTGGAAGCTACTCAGAAGGAGATTGATGACATGAAAGCTGCAACTCAGGAGGCATTAAAGAAAGCAGAGATGGCTGAGGCAGCGAAGAAGGCTGTCGAGGGAGAACTTAGAAGATGGCGCGAACGAGAACAAAAGAAGGCAGCGGATGCAGCGTCAAGGATTCTTGCCGAGTCGGAAAAATCGTATGAATCTTCTCCTCGTAATTACCAAATCCAGAAGCAGAAGCTTCCGGAAATAGTAACGGAAACACGAAAGCTAGAGAAGGTAAAGACATCTATATCCAAGAAAAAGCTAATGCCTAGTCTGACCAACGTGTTTCATAAGAAGAAACACCAAGTTGACGGTGGTTCTCCTTCTTACTTGCCTGGTGAGAGGCCTTCTTGGTGAGCGTGTGATTTACGGAATTCTTGTGCAGTATGAGAGATTGCTGATACTATTTTTCTTTTTCTTTTTTTTCAATTTGTGTATATTTGAGACCACGGGGGTTTTCGTTCTATACTTTTCTTCGATTTGGATGGAGCTAAGTAGGAAATACTGAATGCTTGGGAATTTTAGGTAATTATTTTGGAAGTTTTAGCTCTGGTTTGTTTGTGTTTCTGTGGTTGATGTTCATGTAAATGCATGCTAGTAGAGAACATATATCCAACTGGAGGTGTGGATAATGTGAGAAGATAATGCTTTGCAATAACAATTTCTGTGTTCAGGTTTACTTGTGGGTTTTTTTTTTTGTACCTATTGATATGTTTATTGAACCTTTGATTAAGTCTATTTAGCTGTCTATTATTTTAAAATGAGATTGAGACTAGAGGCTTAAATGCTTGCAAAGAATTATAAACTGATATTCGAATGCTTAATGAACACAGAATAATTTTGTCAAGAACATAGGAATTCAGTAATAATGTTCACAATACAATTTGTAATCTATTATTCTAGTTTTTGTTTCAGGAACTTAAGTTTCCGTCCTTTATTAATTATCATGGTTTTGTCCATTATCTAGTACTCCAATTATGGTATGTATTTAAATGAATCAAAAGTTTCTAAACATTTCTTAAAAAATAAAATATGGAAACAAAATGTCAATATAATTTGCAAGTTCAGTGTGACATCTATTATGATTTCAAAAACATGTCTCAAAATATTGCAAATTTTTTAATATTTAGTAGAATGTGCAACCTGAAACCTGGATCCATGATTTATACGTCTCAAACATTTTTAACAATGATCCAATGGACAAAAATATACACCAAAGTCTAAAGTTTAATCCATAGTCTAAATTGGATTGTATTAGGGGTGTTGGTGGGCGGGTCGGGCGGATCTTGAACAACCCTAAATTTTATTATAAATTCTAATATCAAATGCGGATTCACGTCTCGGATCAGCAACTAACCCAAGTCCTCTTAGGATCCGTAGAATCAACTTGGTTCTGAATCCGTAATAGATCCGCGACGGATACGGTTGGATCCATGGACATATATCCATTTTGCCTAGGGGTGTACGCGGGCGGGTTGTCACCAAAAAAATGATCATACCCAAGGTTAGCGGGTTACCAACTTTTCAACTCGTGCGGCTCAAGTTAATAACGAAACCATGCGGGTTGCGTGGGTTGGGCGGGTTGCGGGCGGGTGGCGGGTTTAAATTGCGAAAAAAAATATAGTAATATTTTGATATAAAAACAAAAACATAACTTACTTAAGTTTTAAAAACAACAAAAATGATATCATAACTTAACAAACCGCTTAAATCATGACATAACTTAATTAAAAAAATAACAATATAAGAATGTAAACGAATATTCCGCATGAATTATAAAATTACGATTTAAATCGATTCACAATCCGAAATACAACTATCACACAACACCAAATTAATAAGAAAATACTATATTATAGCAATATTATGAATATACTATCGTATGACTTTCGAAAACTTTCTTTACTCCCTTCATTCCTATAAAAATATACAAATAAATGTTGTATGCGGGCGGATTCGGGCGGGTTGTACTTCAAATTATGAACATACCTAAATTTTGTGGATTGCCATTTTATCAACTCGTGCGGATGAATTTATAAAATAAACTATTGCGAGTTCGGGTTTGGGGGCTCGAGTTTTGGCGGATCGAACGGATCTTGTGCACCCCTAATTTTGCCTGCTCCCATTTTAATATACCAAAAAAATGTTGCCACGACGCATGCGATAGCCGACCCACCTTATAATAATATCTATATGTCGCACTCCTCTCTTATACTCAATAAATAATAAAGAAAAATAAAAATGAAGAGACCAAATTGACTGAGTAGCCCTAAAAAGTCAAAACGCCAAACCAAACACGCCCTTAACACACTCCAACTCTCTACTCCACTTCTCATCACACTAACAGAAAAAAAATCCCCAAATGTCAAATCCACTAATGGCCAGTAATCGCGATGATCCTCTTCACCTACTCAGCGGCGGTCACCACCACCACCACCACTCCGCCGCCTCTTCTCCGATCGCCGCCTCATCCGCCGACAGTTACCTCCACGACGGAAGCGCTTCTGGAAGCTTCTCGAACGACGGCTTTTTGTCCGATGCGAACGCGATGATGATCAGCGAGGTCGAGTACGGATTCTCGCGGCCGGATTTTAGGCAGTCGCCGCTCGTCGGAACGGTGGAGATGTACGATCGACACGTGTTCTTGTGTTACAAGCATCCGCGTGTTTGGCCGCCGAGGATTGAGGCTGCTGAGTTCGATCGGTTGCCGAGGCTACTCGCGGCGGCGTTGGCTGCGAGGAAGAATCAGATTAAGAGAGAGGTATTGTGAGAGTTTTTTTGTTTTTTTAGGTTTTTGAAGTGTGTTTTGAATTGTTGTTTAGGTTTTGGTTGAGTTTAGTGTTGTTGTTGAATGTTTGACGTGAGTGGAGAGAAATTGGAAGTGACTCTTGATGCAAGGATTTATTATGATGTGTTGCGTGTGTGTGTCTTGATGGGAGGTAGTTTGGTTCTCTGTTTATAGCTGGATAAATCTTCGTGAACTCGTAAAGCAATGGCGTAGATAGTCTGTTAACTTTGTTTGTCGTCCCATGTGACACATGGTTGTGATGATGACATGTATCATGGATCTTAATACATTGAGTTGGGTGGTTATATTGTGGACTTGAGCTTAGGGAGTCTGGAGCTTAGGTGGGTGGTTGAGTGAGTGTTGTTATTGACTGTTTGACATGAGTGGGAGAAAAAATTGGAAGTGATTCTTGATGGGAAGATTTCATTGTGATGTGTTGCGTGCGTCCTGTTGGGAGAGTAATATGAATTACTGTTTGTATCAGGATAAATATTGGTGAACTCATAATGGGGTGGATCGTCTGTAAATATAGTGTGCCACCCCATGTGACACATAGTTTGTGATGATGATCTTGATACATGTTGGAGGGTGGGTGGTTATATGGTTGATTTGAAGTTCAGAAAGAGATGGAGTTTGTATTAGTAGTTAGAATTTTGGTGATATTGGTTTGGGTGGTAATGTTAGGGTTTAAGGTTTAAAGCACTCTTCAGTAGGGCTTATGATGTGTGGTGAAATAATAAATTCACGACTAGCATTTCATGTATTTGTCCTGCGTTGTTCATTAACTTGCATGAGTTTGCTTTTGTGACTCTGCTTATTGGAGTTCGATGATATTTGGTAAGTGTAAGTTTTCTGTTGTCATAGAAGGAGAAAAGTTTTCGAGTGTTGATTGAAAAACTGTAACTACACATAAGGGATGTAAGGATATTAGATTATCTTGCTCAGTATCTATTCTGGATCTGATATATCTTCCTCCTGATTATGGCTTTCATGTGACATTCGGTTAGTTAATCATAATAACTTTCCATTTTCTTTTTCAGACTCGGTTGACAATATGTGAGGGACGTGATGGAACTGAGACATCAAATGGTGACGTGTTAATCTTTCCAGACATGGTCAGATACAGGTTAAGATACACAATTTATCTTTAATGCTTCATCTTATTAAACTTTCCTTCTATTTTCCATTGCGAATATCTGAAATTTGGTTGAACTGTAGGAGATTGACGCACTTTGATGTCGACACATTTGTGGAGGAAGTGCTTGTGAAAGATGTTGAATGGCTGCCTGGAAGCCCAGAAGCTCTGAGGGGCTGGTATATATTTGTTTGTTGCCATGGTTCTAGAGACAGAAGATGTGGTGTCTGTGGTCCATCTGTGATTAGCAAATTTAAAGATGAGATTGAAATGCGTTGTCTACAAGGGAAAGTGTCTGTTAGCCCTTGTTCACACATTGGAGGGCATAAGTATGCCGGCAATGTGATCATTTTTGGACCAAACTCAAAAAAGGAAGTCACAGGACATTGGTAATTGTTTGAATAATTTGTTTTCAGCAAACTTCTTTAACGCGTTGTTTCCCTTCTTATTAAAAAATATCTTTCAAACTTAATTGGATAGCAACATGATTACCATGCTGCAGGTATGGATATGTTTTGCCTGAAGATGTACCTGTTTTGCTTGAACAGCATATCGGAAAAGGAGAAATTGTAGATCCACTATGGAGGTAATTTTCCATAGTTTGCCTGTAATGGTGCCTACTCAGTTCTTGAGGATAATTTATTCAAGTCCATGTGAATTTGCTGTTCCCTCTACTTTATTTATGATATTTCCAACATATACACTTTTTGGGTGCAAATATAGCTAACATTTAAATCACTAGCTGAACTCGTAATAGATTTTAAAAAGTGGGGAAATTGGTTTTCTTTTTTCAGAGGACCTATTCTCTTGTATTTAAAGGGTTTTGTAAAGTATTGGCTCAAGTAGGCATCTAGTCACCTGAGATTTTTCTGTACGAATATATTCTTCGAGCCATTTCAGGTGGTCACAACATAGGTTGGTAGGATTATGTTGTCTTTCGTTTTAGATTATTGTATGATTGCCAGTGTGGTATAGTCTGTATCGCTTTTTCTGGTTTGTTTTAAGCTTGTTGCGTCTGTTACTGTTTTCAGGGGACAGATGGGATTATCAGAAGAAGACCAAAAAAAATCACAGGAACTAAGATTTCAAGCTTATGGAGGATCAAATATGCAAAGGAACACAAACAATTCTACTGAAATAAACGAAGTAAATGTTAGCATTTGTTCGCCCAAAGTGGATGGCACGGGATGTTGTCAAGTCAACGGAGGCTTCAGTTGCTGTCAGAACCCCTCACTACAGGAAAAGAGAGGGAACGCAGATTCTGCTGAGCTTGTTGTAAACACTGCAGCTGAAAAGAAGAATAGCTCTAAGAAACAATTTTCACGAAATAACAGTATGAAAGGAACAGGTCCTCGTAAAGTGTGTTCTATGCCGACATGGATTGATATGTGGGAGCGTGAAGATACATATGCTGCACTTGCGGTTATTGGTGCTGCCGCGTCTGTTGCATTTGCCTATAGCTGCTACAGGCAGTTGAGCTAAATTCTTACCTAGGCATATTTCTTTTGTTTTCCCAATTATCGAGGTAGTTACCTTTAGTTTTCTCAGAAAGTAAGATCATGGGTTGGGAAGTAAAGGGCATATAGCCCTTGATGAAAAATGAAACTGAAGGAGATGAAGTGCATATTATTCTGTTTTGTTTCCTTCGTACGGTTGTTAATGGCCGAATTTGAATATTCCATTTCTTGTAAGTAATCCATGGCCACGAAAACATTTGTTTTTCGCACAGGATCATGTTTTGTACATACTGGAAAACTTTATCGTGTGTAAATGTAAACAGTTTGACTATCGTTGTACTTCATGATTGCTTCTTTTGTATGAACTTTAATTTTTAAACATAGGATAATTGCATTTACACTTTTGAAGTATGGTCTAATTACAAAAATTCTCTTCATGTTTCAACAATTACAGAAGAAAATCTCTGTAAGTTTGAATAGAATTTGATACAGCATTCTAGAAGTACTTTCTAGTTTTCCTTATTTCTAATTAGTGAAACAGTAAGAGAATATTTTTATATCTAGACCAAACTTCAGGATAGATGTAAAATGAATCATCCTTTTAACATATCGTCTTGGTACATGCACATGTAACCATGATAAGTCATTATGTGTCTCTTCTACGAAAGAAATCTATCATTTATAGCCTTGAAAATCTTTTCCGTAGTTACTGCCTGGGGTGGTAGAGGTCGTGGGTGTCTAAGGCAATCGATCAACCTCCGCACGCAGTTACAGAAAGGCCGGCACCAGAGGAGGGTGATGCCGATTTGGCCGACCATCCCTCCTGTCAAAGCCAGTATGCCCAGAGGCTCCATTCCTCTTCCAGTTATGGGAGTGTCAAAAACAAAGATTGAGGTGTCAATATATTCTTGAGAACAAAGATTGAGGGTAAAACCACATGAAAACTGCTTAAGGAATGTGTTTTTGAGTACTTGATGCAGAAATGTTTGTGGCAATATATTTAAGGGTGATCAGGAACGTTTTGAGTTCTGAAATTTACCATCTTGCAGCTCTGTTCTTTAATACTGCTAGGTTTCATTATGTAACAGAAGATAAGGATGTAAATGTTAGGGGTTACCATATTTAAAGCCTTTTAATTACAGAAACTTAACATGCTGTTTCATTTATTACAACTATAACAAATATGATCTTCTTTTATTTTGAATGTGTGGTTATTTTCACTTTCATAACCGAATAATGGCAACATTCAGGTTTTTCTCAATCTGCAATTTTTCCTTGTCTGCTTTTCGATGCACTTCTACACTTTTTCCTTCAATTTATATTTTAGTCTAGTTCTTTTAACATGGTATAAGAGTCTCTTTGAATTTTTTCAAAGAAGACAAAAAGTAATTTACCAAGGCCTTAGATCTATGGTTGCACAAGTTACAGGCCCTGAAATGTAAGATTGCATAAAACCGGGTTCGCCAGTAATAATAATAATATATATAGATGTATATTAGCCATTTTATATCCATTCCACAACATTAGTGAAATACTTTACAGAAATTTGCATTTCCCTCCCTGGGGTTTCCACATATTTGATTTTACACCCTATCAAGGTGGTCAGATTACAATTAGGTCATGATCATCCCCAAAATCTGCATCTAGACAATGCAACCTTTTACGAAATAGCCATGGAACGCATAGTCTCATTATGCTAAATGCACTAGCGTTCGCCGACCCTCCATTGGGATTTAATCCCCATTTATCTTAAGCTCGTGTAACGAGTGGGTAAGCCCGTTCTGGTTTCCGAGTCTCTGAAACTCACACTCTATAGTCTGAGCAATTTTGATGTCTTCCGGATCAGGCTCCGGAAAGTCCACGTGCAATGAACCGTGTCTCTCTGGTGGAACTGAATGCACTAGTGCGGCTTGCTCCATAACATAGTTATATAGTTGCTGATGGAGTGGATGGTCAAGGGAAAAACAGTCGCTAACCGTTCCGTTTCTGGAGTGGCGAGATGACCCCGAGCCTTCTCTTCTACAAAAATGTGGGAGCGATTCATAATCCATAACCTGCATTAATATGTGAATCAGCAACTTTTGAAGTTACACTGACCAAAAAGAAGATAGATTTAGACTGGAAAAGAAGTGCAAGCCCTCCACGTTTGAAGAAAATAATGAGCCTTAAAGCTTGTCGGAACTATATTTTAGGGGATGAAGTATCTCTGTGTAACAAAATCCAATGCAAACTACATGAAAGTGCAAACCAGAGTGTGGCCTACCTTCAACAGTTCATCTCTTCCGGAACCTGAAAGAACCTGAACCTTCTTCCTTGTTCTCTCTTGTAAAAGAGGCTTGACAACCTGCCAAAATATAAAAGTAAGCGTAAATTGTTGAATGTGAATTCTGTTCATACAAATTGAATAAAATGCAGCAGTCGTGCCGAACCTTCCAACATGCTGAAAAGATGTACGGGGCATTGACAATGTAATAAGTCTCTGTCTTCTCAGGGTAGTTCAGGTCATCAATAGCTGATATCACAGATAACAACTGCAACCAAAAGAGTTAAACTGGTTTCAGTGGTTTCTACTTTCTAGAGGAGTTTTTCCATGTAGTCGAGCTCTATTAAATCATTGCTAGTGCTAAGTGCAATAAATTAATAGTAGTACGTATCCACTAATATATTTGTTAACACTGATACTTCGAATATTCCAAACCAAGTCAGTAGATGGCTATAATCTCTGCGGTGAAAACATGCAAAAGGAGATCTTTTAGGAGGCGTGGTACCACAAGTACTGAGATGAATCTCTTTTACATGCTTGGGGGTAGATGCAGAAGACTCTTGGTTTCATTCTCTGATGTTCTTATGTAACACAGAATCCTTCTTGAAGTGTCGTAAGAAAAGCAAACAAAATTCTAAAAAGTGGAATCATTTCTTCACTTAATGTAGTTACAATTAAGAGTAGAGACAGTTATCGACCGCCTTTGGCAAAGCAAAGATAGATAAAGTAATCATTTGAAATATGGAGAGAAAAAAGACCGCTATTATGAGTTAATCCACCGAGAAAGAGACAAGAGAGTTGGGAAAGTAACTCATTTCAATACCAATAAATAGGTAAGAGCAAAAACGCAGTTACTTGGCTGTCGATATTACTGCTTGAGGTTTTTGCCGGAAAAAAAACGCGTCGTGCAAAAGAAAAATAAAAAATTGTGAATTAAAAAAGGGCAAAAACCCCCTGGGACAGATAAATAGGAAAAAGAAGTACCTGCGTTTATTATAAGAGGGCGGTTTTTTTCCTCTTAATTAAAAATCACCAGGAAGGTTCTTTTTGCTACTAACGCAGAACAACGGGAGGGGGGGGGGTGCGGCTTTTGCCTCTTCTTCTTTACCACGTTTTTCACAGGATTATTTTTATCCCTTCTACTAATAACACAGGTTTTTTTGCTATTAGCTCTTACTGCTTGTAAGCTTTTGACTAGGCCGGACCACCAGACTTGGATATGAACATTGAGAAAAATAAACCGGGCCAAAGCCAACCTCATGCTTTATGTTGCTCCACCTCTGGGAACAACATTAACACGTAAATGAAGAAACTTGTTTTGAAGGACACATAATATGAGAACGTACCTTGATCTGATTTAATGCAGAGAGCTTCAGACCAGTCATGTCCAAAATCTTTATGCACGTGCCAATATATCGTCCAAACTTTCTCGATGTAGAAGGCTATTACATGAGCATAGATGTTGGTAAGTCACAGTCACAGATGTCGGTATATTTATCATTTAAGTTCTGTAGACGCAGAAACTCACCAATATCACACGATCTCGGTATTCATTCAATTGGATGTGTGATTGGACATAGTAGTGAATCTGAGACAGAGAAGACAAGCTTTAGTTGCTACAAGACAGATTATTTCCGCCACATATGAAAATAAAAACTCTGTCATCCTGCAGTTATCAAGCTCCTACCATTTGACCAAATTAATAAAAGGTCTATACCAACAAGTTTTTAAAGCCCACATAGATTTCCAAAAAAAGAAGAAAGAAAGATCAGTTTAATCAGAAGTATGGATTGAAATCTTACTGATGCTTTGTCATATGTGCTGAGCCCTACACCAAGAGCAATGACAGGTAGGCCCTGCAAATTTACCAGAATAATGCATGAGGTGGAGTAAAAGTACTATGGCAATCAAACTCATGTATTTACAACACTATCAGAGATGTGATTAGGTAAATACAACTCTGGGAACAGCGTCAAATTCTTTTGTAAAAAAAGAAAAAAGAAAAAACTAGGACGGTCCAATTTCTTCACATTCCATATCCATCTTGTAAAGCAAGAACATTGTAACATTACTATCAGTAAAACATGCAAGCCTATTACCTCTTTGGAATATCCTGATATCCCCACAAGCTGAGAATCCCTTATCGCTCTATACACGTCACAAGGAATTGGCTTCTGCAATAGTAATAGTTAAATTATAAGCGAAAAAAAAAAAAAAAAGAAAACAAATCAACAATGAATCACTAGATGAGATAAGAAGGGTTCATTTGGCATGCGCAGTATCACCTAAGATACTTATCAAATTTTTGGTTTCAATCATAATATTTCGTATCAGAGCAGTTATGATTTCATCAAAAACTACAGATTCTAACTTTAACAATTCAATGCTTAGGCCACCAAGGGCCATCAAGATATATTGGTTCTCTTGTTTCTGAAAGCTTGGGCAGTCTGGGACCTGGGCCATACAACTCCATATAAAGTATTGGAAACAGAGGCAAAATGAAGACTACAACCCCATCAAGAATACAATGTGTGTTTCATACTCACATTCTTCCCTTTAGATCACATGATATTTTTAACAATTGTTGACCAAAAAATAGCAAAATATTCCTACAACATACAAAAGTGCTATTGAAGAATATGGGGGACCGTGTTGAGACACACATATTAGGAATCCAGCAACAAAATTCTTAAAAAGGCTTATATAATATATGATACTCTAAATAATATTTAATGGGAAAGCACTCACAACTTATCATTAGAAGCAAATTGGCCAAAACTTAAAAGGGCTGTTTTGATTAGAAAAAGATGTTAGGCAAGATTACAATTTGCAGATGGAGTAAAATATCAACTAAATGTTGATTGTCGAACATACTAGTGATAGAAACAGAATTTAGAAAGAATATACTCCAACAAACTTACTGTCAGTACGTTATCGATTTCGTTTTGTATCCTCCAGTTTAAACAGTCAACAAGCTGAGAAACATGAGTTACTGTTAATAACCATACAAATGAAAAGATTAACTTGAATTTGCAAGGAACACAATCAACTCAAACTAACCATTGTATGTGCATCAGAGATGTTCCCATCCCTTGCTTTCAAAAACCTCAGTAAATTCTCTCTTGGGTACCCATTATGTATATTCTGTAAATGATGACAAAATTTCTCTCAAGTACTACTACATTCACATCAAACAAGTGAAGAAAGAAAACTCATACGTTTGACTCGACAAATTCTCGTTTGGTTCATATTGTCTGCCACAATTAACTGGTATTATATTGATTGCTGTTTGTCGAACTAAATTTATGCAGAATCATGCTCTAGGAAAAGAAAAAATTCACTCCCATGGAGCTGTTCCATGAAGAGTGAGCCATACATACTTCAGATATATAACTATACATCCCCTAAAACTATTTTTCTCCATTTACTAAAATTAGATTTTGCACCCTCATGCACCCCAATTATCTTGATAAATCAGCTTGCAACTCAAAAACTCTCTATCTAGTTTGGCGAAAAAACAAATAATTCTCTTAAAAGAATCCTGAATGAAAAATAATAAAAAGATGAAAGCTAATAACTCTATAACTATAGATCTAGTCAAAATCCTTACTCATCGACTCAAGTGTTTATTTGCAGAATTTGGATGCAGATAAACATCAAAATTGTAAAGAATCTAAAAATAACAATAATAATAATAATAATAATAATAAAACTAATAATTGAATAGCCTTAGACAGAATCAATGCACAATTTTATCTCACTAAATCACCAAATTAACCAACACAACACAATGATGATTCTGTAAGTTTTAGGCAAAAGACCGATCATCTCGGTTCCAAGTCCCTAACAAATCGAATTATTACTGAAGATTAAACTAACCGACGTACAATTTACGCAACACATTCAACAAATCCCCAAATCTCAGTTCCAATTAGCAATTTTGACTTGACATTGACACTATTCACAGATCATATTCTTCACTGTACAGATCGATGATCAACAATTGAACAAACCTGAAAAGTTCTCTTCAACGGTTCATCAACTGCAACAATAAAATTCACAAAATTAAAATCATAATCAACACAACAGGCGTTAGATCCAATGATCAAATCAAATTTTGAGTATAAAATAATATAGAAGAAGAAGCTGACTTTTTTCAATTAGGTTTTGTAATTGTTTGATCGAGTCCTCTGTTATGAACACCATTTTTCTCTTCACAGTCACTCAAAAGAACAGATTTGAATAATTTTTCAGTTCGCCTTATTAAGTAGTGAATGGTGATTCCCGAGGGGGTGGGGGGGGGGGGGGGGGGGGGGGTGGTGGGGTGGGGTAGTGTGACTCTGTCGAGAGAATTGGTTTTTTTCTTCTTTTTTTTTTTAAAAAAAATTCATATATAAACGGACACGTCCAATTTTGAGAAAAAGACAGAGCTAAAAATTGGAAGTGGCCGAATGATTCTAACTTATATATACTTAATGTAAATTTAAATTTTTGTTGTGCTATATTTAATGTAATTATGTTAGGATTCTTGTTTGGTATGTGTGAGATTTAGATCTTGTTAAAATATTTGATCAAAATTTTGGCAAGAGGTTATTAAAGGAACTTTTGTTTTTTTATGGTTTTGTTATAAAGTTACTATAAGTGGCTTAATGGTGTTTGCAGAATATGGTACAAAGCTACTTGAAATAAGAAGTTAATTTAGAAAGTGTTTGGAAATTTTTACGAGTTGCCTATTGTGTTATAATTGCTCTTAACTGATAGAAAAAAAAGGTAAGGAAGTATTTTTACTCTGGGGAAGCACTGTAGATTCTGGATTTTAGGCTTCTATTTTTTTGACTTTTTTTTAAGACAAGTAAAAGCACCGAGTCTTTTGTAGAAACACTTAAAAAGTATTTATAATTCCTCAAAAACTAATAAAGCTATTTTCATAGAATCATAAGTAATTGGTGAACATTCCATTAATTTATTGCATGTTTTCATCAGTTAAGTGGTAAAAGTTTTTTGGGTAATATTTTGATATTCTAGCCATAAAAATATTTTGTGATTCATTACAGGAATACTTTTCAATTTAGAAACTTTATCTAAACATGGTATGTAACATGCCACTTTCTAAAGGTGAAATCAATATTTTGTGACTTTTTTTATAGAGGATTTTGTGACTTTGACCAGACATCAGCTAAAGATCATTTAGAGTGAAGTTCTCTTGAATTAATTGCTATAACTTACGAGTTACGACCATAAGGGGAGGGTTGAGTTGAATCGGTAAGATAATATATTCTTAAAATAAATATTTAACATTTGTATTGCGAATAAATTCCTAGGGGATCAAATATAGATTATTATGGGAATCCGAACTACATACCCAAGAAAAAATACCATTAAAAAGCATAGTCCACGTATAAAATAAGCAAACTATAAAATTATAGGGCACCGACTATTTACTTGGGATATTGTAAATATAAAGGAACATTTTAACAAAAGTCATGAACACCGTGCAATTCGGGATTAGAGCTAATAATTAATGTCTAAAGACAATGGTTAACAAGGGGCAAGTATCAGCGCCTGAACATGCGGGTCGTTAAATTTGATATTTATACCTAAAAACGTGGTTAACTATCATTAATTTGATTTTGTACTATAATTAGTCGTAAACTTTGAGTAGGAAATAAAAAGCAGCAACTAAATTCTTACCTAACTTGCCATCCGCACATTAATAGAATAAAATCATATAAGTTTGGTTGGATTATAAGGAATGATGATAAATAAATTGTTTTGTTGCGTCTATAATTAAAAGTTTAGAGATTTAAGATTTTTAGAAATTTGTTTACGAAACCGTTAAACAGAGTTCCAAACTATTAAAGACAAAGAGGTTTTTGACAAATTACTCTTGTGTTATGTTATAATTTTAACAAAATGCACTGCATCCACTTCATTTTTGCATTGTGTTTGTTGCATTTAATAACCAAAAACTCCAAGGCTCCGATTGTTTCCAAGAAAAATGGGGGAAAAGGAAAAAAAAATTGGAAAATTTTATTTTCCAAGTGATTGGTACCAAGGAATTTTTTTGAAAAGATAGGAAAATCTTTTTTGAGTCGTTATCTAACATTTTTACAATTGACAAACTTTGATTTCCCTCCAAAATTTATCTAAAACTTATTCTAATTCACATACGGATTTCTTTGTGGAAGCAAATGTAATTAAAAAATATCATCCTCAAAATATTTAGATTTCCCTCCAATACAAAAGGTGGAAAAATTCAATCATCTTTGAAAAAATTTCTAATTCTCAAAATTTCATATTCCCACCAATTTGGAATCTATATAAATACTTGTAAGATCAATGTTTTCCACCAACACATCTTCTACAACGCTCAAGTAATACTTCTATTTATTTTATATATTTTATTTTAGCTATGAATAAATTTAGTTTCACAAGTTTTTTAAATCAAGCATTTGATGTATTTCATATTTTCTAATTATTTGTACTTCAATTGCATTGAATAATAATATTATTTGAATGTTCTCTTGATTAAATTAGTTTTGTTTGTGTTGTTTCTTTTCAAATATATTAATAGTACTTGCAAATTTTAATTATATTAAAATAAACTAACTTTACGCTTCAAAAAGTTATAAAGAATTTTTTAAAATAAAAAATAAAACATAAATTAATTTTAAGAAAAAATATAAACTTAATATGAGTTTTATTGAAAAATTAAGTTTTAAAGAATAATAATAGTTTTTACATTGTTTAATATGATGAGTAAGCAAATTAAGTATAAAATTTTCCCGGAAAACTAATGGCATGCCAATCATATGGAAAAGAGAGGAAATTTTTATTTTCCATGGAAGTTTTCCTGAAAATCCTCATTCTCCAAATTTTTTTTCCTTTTCCCTCATTTTCCTTGGAAACAATCGGAGCCTAAGAGTTCTTTTCCTTTTTGTAAAAACAAACTTAACTGTAGTCTTGTTTTGATAACTATTATATGTAAAAGAATTAAACAGTCTTGTTTTGATAAATATTATAAGTAAAGGAATTAAACAAAATATAAAGACATAGATTATAAGATTGTAGTTTAACTCTGTTATAATTTTTAATTTTTATTCGTCATATTAAAGTATAAGATCAAAGGACATGCAAAAAAAGGATAAAAATAGCTTTTATCACAAAAAAGCACGTTTGTTCCCTGCTTTGCATAGGCAGTAATATGCTACATTTTGAAATTAGATGGAGTATATAATTTGTTTATTATTTCTCACATAGAATAATTTGTCAACTTTACATAATAGATGGCTAATTTTCCATAACCTCAAAAAGAAGTGCGCATGTTGCTATATATGAAGCGTTTAAAAGATGCATTTTAACCATGATAAAATTTACCAGAATGATTTTTAAATTTTAATACTTTTCAATATTCCAATAGCTAGTGCCGACAGAATAATTTGTAGTGACACTGACCCCCTATTTCAAATATTTTTTAGCAACAATTTGAAACTTTTATGCAATCTAAAATAGGATAACATAATCATTGACCGAGAATGGAACTGGTCTGAAGTAATAGAGTTATACGCTACTATTTTTTTGGAGAATAAGTAAAATAAATAGTGGAGTATCTGGTTTGTTCTATTTATGTCAACCATAAGAAAAGTTCCCAAAAGTCTTCAAATGATACGCTTCATTATATAGGCTAATCAGTAATCTCTTTATCTAATTTTTAGTCCTAGTAATTAAGCTTGACACTGGACTTTATGTAATTAATGAATTTTGAAAATATTGACTATGCTGCTATGCACATGTCAAGTGCCAACTAGCCGTGAGATGAAATAGCAACTATCAACTAACTGATTAATGATTATTAAAGAGCCGCTCTTCCCAGATGTGACACTTCTCAGGACTTCATAATAGCAACATATAAGAAAAAAGGAACAATTACATATATCCCCAAAAATCTAATTTAATTATAAAAACTTCTCTTACTATTTCAATTTTGGACAACTATAATCCGCTTTATTTTTTTAAAGAATGTCACATTACAAATAAAGCTGTATTGGAGTTTGAAAAATCATAGAGATAGTCGATGAAAAGTCATCTCACTTTGCACATATTTGTAGCTAGCTATATATCAAAATATAGCTTTATAATTACAAAACAGTTTTTGCAAACTCTTTTTTAAAATAGTACAAGTTCATAATTTTATTTAAGTTTTAAATGAAGTTACAATTCAACTGGATTTGGGGCTGATCGATTAAACCACTTTGACCTAATCAATCATTTGGTAGAGTAAACGTAAACCCGAATTTAAACCCAAATTCACTCTATTGTTCCAAATTTAAAAATTCTATCAAGGTATGCCTACATAAACACCCCCTAGAGTGGCCTAGATGGTGAAGGAGAAGGAACATTTTCCTTGTTCTCAAGTCCCATTCCATGGGAAGTAACTCAGATTTATGCATTTTATTTTTCTTCAGATTTGTGTCTATTACATGAGACTTGTCTAACATTCAAGTGTGTTTTTTTTCGTTAACATTTTTGTAGGCTATTTCGTCACTTTCTAGAGATTAGTTGTTTGCAAACTACTAAGTCTAATTTAAATGCTTATCTAGTGCGCTAGCGATGTAAGAGTTGTATGTATCCAACTAGCTAATTTGGTTGCCTATTCAGGTATTTAGAGATTTAAAAGAATTAAACAAAAGATATAAACTAAAATACTTAAATCAGGGATAAAAGAGACTTGCACATCGTTTTACTAATTTATTTTAAAAAATACATAATTACACCAAATCACAAATTTTATATTACGCTATCTTGGTAATAACTGAACACTTCAAATCTGTCAATTCGAATACTAATAAGCAGGAGTGAATTATGACCAAGCACAATGACCTAGTAAAGATCTTGGGGTATTGCAAGAATTTATAAAAGCAATTCTTTTTATATGTTTCTTTTTTTTTTTTTTTTTTTTTTGTGCTTCAAAGTTCTTTAAAGCTGTGAGTTTGTAAATTTGCTAAATGAACTATCTAAAGTAATAATGAGTTGTTTGCAACGTTTGTTGAGAAGTAGTTTTTGATTGTATATTATAGACTTATAGTATAATAAAATATAATAATCTTTTAAAGATATATACACGTTTTAAGTTTTTTCATATTATTGTTGGAAAATTAACTAATAGAAGTATAGAACCACAATTAAAAAACTATCAACTCCCTGACTGTCTTTCAAAAAACAAATATTAAGATCAAGTCGTTAAATTAGAATGTAAGTACTAATTTCAAAGGACGTTACCAAATAATGTCATCTTCAAAACTGTAAATCCAAAAATAGGATAAATTAAAGGCTACTGATATTGCCAAAGCAACAATTGTTGTTGCCAAATTTAGATACTTAATGTGATATTTTAAAAAGATACGAACTGCAAATTTAATACTTTCACTTGATTCTTTATGATCATAAATAAGTAATTTGTAATCAATTAAATTTGTATTCTTTAATTTGCTGATTAAGAAGTGAGGAGGGCAAATCAGGTAAATATGAATGATTGGTTTGGCAACAACAATTGTTGCTTTGGCAATATCCCTAGCCTTTTAAAAATTTACCTATTCAAAAGTTTGACTGAGGAGAGCAAATCAGGTAAATATGAATGATTGCTTTGGCAACATCAATTGTTGCTTTGTCCATTTTATATTATGAAATAAACTTTTAATAACTTTCTAAAATCACCCCCGGTATTTTGTTCCACAAAAAGAAAACTTGTCAATTTTAGGTCTAAGTGTCTAACCTATTTTACCATCACTTCGTGGGAAAAATGGACAAAGCCTTAAGGGCAAGAAAAAGGTAAGTAACCACTAACCACCATTGCTGGATTTTACTTATTGATAAGGCTTTAAACCCAAAAACTTGCAACACGTAATTGGACATATGTAAAATCACTTCAAAAGACTACGTCATGAGCCCATCGAATGGTGACTTTCCGCTACCATTTTGTCCCTACAAGAAAAGTATTAAGGAAACCTTTTTTTGCCAAAAGTTCGTGACTGGATTGAGTCCTGCAATTTTCTTGTAACTTACGCCTTTTTTAAAAAATGTCGAAGAGACAAAATCTTAGATCCATGTATAGGTTATCAATATGTTTGAATACACAGTGAAATTACAGATAAAAAATTTATAAATACTCCCGCAGAAGTGGTCAAAATGGAAACTTTTTCCTTTCCCTAACAGATAATTTAGGTTAATAGATTACATTTTTAAATGTCTCACAAAAATTATCGATACGTTTCTATTTTTTAACGTGGTAGTGAAACATAAAAGTACGTTTTTACATTTATTAAAACAAACATGTTTTACAAAGTTTTCAAAATAAATGCAAAATGTCTTGAATTAACAAGTTTTAATATTTAGCCGAGAAAAATACTAAACTTGATATGGTCAAGTTTTCAAGGACCTCCAAATTGAAAATGATACGAGAATAAGTTTTAATTTACACATTTGGAGGACACTGTTATGTTTTTATTTCTCTGTGTGGCATAGTCATTTTTGTAGATCTCGTCAGAATCCATATCTTTTAGTAAGACATTGATTGAGATTAGAATGTCTCCTTAAAAGAATCGATGCAAGAATTTAGCGATCATATTCTACATTTGAGAATACCCTCGTAATATAAAAGTAAAATGGCATGTGCCTATTGGAGGAAAATTAATATTAAAAACGCAAAAGAATATTGATGTTTATTCTATTAATAGTTTAATACATCATAAATATTGAATCAATATCAAAATTTTATCAATTTGTTTTCTCAATATGTAGTACTTGAACCCTAGATAAGAAATCACGTAACATATTATGATATTAATAGATCTGATATAAATCAAATATATCTTTATTGATTATAGCATAGTATATAATATAAGCGCAAAAACTCCTAATGTGTCATAATTAGCCATAATTTAAGTAGACCACTACATAAAAAAAGAGATATAACCATCAATGGATCATGCTCGATGATCAAGTTAATTTAAACACGTTACAAGCTCCAAGATTTCTTGCATCACTGAAATCTTCCATCTCAGCATCCTCTGAAATTGCATTTTTGTACAACTCGTTCACTATTTACAAGGTTAGCTCGTCGTGAAAGAATTCACCGCATAAAAAACCGTGTTATATATATGTACCCTAAGTTGTAAATGGACCTCTTGACATATCGATTGTGATCCTCAATTCGATCGATTCTCTAAGTCAATATGACATGCTCCAACTAATAAAAAATTATCTTAAGTTCATCGTTCATCATAAATCGCATAGTTAATTACTTACAAATACCTTGTGTACGGACAAATGTTAAATGTACATTACTTTGACCTATAAGTAACCTAGCGAGTCCAAAGAACTCGATTGATCGATCCTGATCTATCCTGCCATTTAATCAATCTACCTCGATTGATACTGTCATTTGATTGTTCTATTGCACTCAATTATAATCATATCCTACCGCCTTACGCATCATATGGTCTTTGTAAGACCCGTTTTCGCCTTAATTTCATGTACAGTGCTTTTAATGCAGTTTTAGGTACTTAACTGAATAAGTTGAGAATTTTGTTAAAAAAAAAAAAAAAGTTGAGAATTTAATATGGAATATAATAAATTAATATATATATATATATATATGTATATGTATGTATATATATGTATATGTATGTATGTATTGTGTAGAGGTTGGGGGAACATGCTCCACATGCACCCCTCTCTCCATCACTGGATTAATGATGGATGTTTACTGTTTAGCAAACGGCTCGCGTAGCTCTTTTAAATAAAATAAATAAGAGGAATTATTAATTATCAAAAGGAAAGTAGAAGATTGTTACTTTATTTGCTAAAAGAGACTATTGAATTTCCATTATCGCTGGATTCTACCGTTTTAATGATGGATGTTTTAATAAACGATTCGCATAATTTGTTACATATAATATACGATGAAGTTACTAATTAATAATTATAAAATGAAAAATAGGCGATTGTTATTTGCTAGGGACCAAAAGGACAGTTGATTTTCCATTATCGCTGGATTCTAGCGTTTTGCCACCACAAAGAATAATTCTTGAAACGATCAAACTAATCTTGGAATAAGACAAAGTTGGAGCTAAGTTCTTACACTTCTGGAAATAATCAAAGTGGATGTCACTTCCAAAGCACATGATGCCTAAAGATAATTTAGAAAAATAAATTCGAAGCATATGTTAAAAGCATCAAAAAGTACACAGAGGTGCATGTTGTCTGCACATTTAATTTTTTCATACGTCGTTCGAGATTATTATTAGTCACATGAAATTTGTTGTGCCTATTAGAATCTTGAATTTCGTTAGACATCCACATGCTCATGTCCCGTCAATTTACACTAACCAAATATTTTATAGATTTTATATATATTTTTTATTATATTAGATTTGCTTTATGTGTATAAAGCTAAGTGGCTAAATTGAGGCCTCGTGTATGAGAAGTGCAAAACCTATCTAGCATATTAATGCTCCAATGTATTTATAACATTATTAATAATTTATTAACTATCTCCCACTATCATCTCCAAAACATGTCATTAAACATACTTTATATTTTTATTAACTAAATGAACCAATATTCCGTTGAAAGGGCAAGTGAATATGAGCAATTGGGCATGCCACTTTTTTTTTTATGATACCTACTACCTAGCATGCCACTTTACCTAGCATCAATTTACGTTTGTAATTAAAAATCAGAATCAAACATTGGAAGGTTGAATCTCTTGATCTTTCACTTTTAAGACACATTCCTACCATTTAGTCACTGTCCACTTGACTCCTAATTAGAGAACGGAAATCATTCATTGGCCTGATAGCCACGGCGTATTGATCCAGAAATGCGGATGATACTTACATAGATTCGGTCTATAGATCACGTGGTCGTGATTACACAACATCATCAATAATAAAATAACTATAGTAATACGCTTTAATACGTAAATCATATATACACAGAGTCTCTCGTAATCCTGATCTATATAAGTATTTTTAAAAGACCTAATCTCGATTCTTGATACTTATCTAATACTTTTACAAGGACTAAACTTTGAGGAGTTTATAGAATACCCGATAAATATTTCATAAGAGAAATGAGTTTATCGTAATAAACAAATTTCTTATTGATGAAATACATCTTCGAATATAAAGTAACTTAGAATAGTTCAAATGTACATGGTGAGTGGGTTACTAGGCCGGTGAAAAGGAAAATATTGGCATTAAGAATAAGGATTAAGGACCACCCCACATAGCTGAACAGTCATTGTTCACTACTGCATGTCTTTCCCTTTTGTTCTTCCTTTTTTCTTTTCCTTCGTCATGATGGTTCGATGATACTTGTTCAATGCTTTTTGACCCAAACGTCGAAAAAATGAAAATCATTAAAATTACCAAGTTTAATGTCAACAATAGACATGTGATAAAATGCAATAATAATAAAATTTTAGAGGGGATAAATATCAAGCGGGGTTAGCTCAGTTGGGAGAGCGTCAGACTGAAGATCTGAAGGTCACGTGTTCGATCCACGTTCACCGCAAACATTACTTGAACTCCAATGTGTTGTCTTTTTTCTCTTTTATTTCTTCTTCGTTTCTGCAGCATGATGAAGGCTAAAAACAGAATTTTACATCAGTGAGCTTGTGTTATAATAGACTCTAGCTTCGTGACTTTTTTTCTCTTTGATCTGATATTACATCTTCCTTTAAAGTTTATTGAATATTGTTGAAATATTGCTGTAATGTTTGTACACGTGCAATAGCTTCGTATTTATTTTTTTATTGAGTCTTTAAAAAAAAAATCATACTTTGGAGGAAACCTGTAAAAACTTTAATCATGAGTTCACCATTCATGTCATCGATTTGGCACATCTCCAATCAAATTTATAATGCCAAGAGCAAAAATAATTGCAACTGCTTAGTAATGTTGATAATAAAAAAAAATATTGATTTGAGAAGGAAACTTTATCTTGCATCATGCAAATGTTAATATCCTACTATCTTACAATATGATCTTCCTGTCACAAATTATCATCTGTCTGAAATCTAGATGAGCAAAATCAATCCATGCATGCATGCATGCATCCCAAAAAGGCTTGACAAGAAAACACATTTATGGATTGATAACATCATTACAACATCTGCAGTTCAATTCTGAAACTATTTCAAATACAACAGCAAAAACTACTAATCCAACTAGGAAACCAAGCCATTACTTTTGCTTCCAATCCTTCCAATTTCACAAAATCCACATTTCTGATTTGCAGAAAATAAAATAGCAGCCTAAATGTGAAAAACAATTACTAGAAGAAGTCAAATTCCAGATAATTATCCGAGTTTTTCTGAGCAGGGATATTAGCTGCAGGTGCAGCCTTCACACTAGTCGATGCCGGAGATGCAGGAATTCTCTCAAAGTCGACAGGTCTCGGCACATCTGGAGGACTCGCACAGCGAATTAGGGCCCAGTTCACACCTTCAAAGAACGGATGCTGCTTAATTTCGGTAGCTCCACGTTTGTATGCCAACCTATTCTGTGGTTCTTTCACTAGCAAGCCTCTGATAAGATCTCTAGCAGCAAAACTAACTACCGGTGATTCCGGGAAACGAAGGGGTTGACCCACAACATTGAAAAGAGTAGCTCGATTTCCAGACCCCTTAAACGGCGTCTTACCAAACATTAACTCGTACAGAAAAATCCCGAATGTCCACCAATCCACAGCACTGCCGTGGCCTTCGCCTTTGATGATTTCAGGTGCCAAATACTCGTGGGTCCCCACAAATGACATTGAACGAGCGTCTGTCGGCTCAGCAATAAGCTCCGGCAATGGGCTAACTTGGTTGCCGATTTCGTTCTTGGGTTTTCGATCTTTCTTGGATTTACTAGAAAAGAAACGAGGGCCGAAGCAGGTGGTGGGGACCATGCATGCTGGTTGGATACAAGAGGGCGGCTCGATGCAGGTAGGTTGGGCGCAATAAACGGTGTTTTTCCGTGACGGATCTGTGTCAAGAGAAGACAACTTTATGAGAGTTGGGCTGACAGTGCAGCGAAGTGAGAGGTCGAAATCTGATAGCATTATATGGCCATCTTCCCTCACGAGGACATTTTCTGGCTTGAGGTCACGGTAGACAATGCCGAGCATGTGGAGGTATTCTAACGCAAGGAGGACCTCTGCTACATAAAACCTGCAAGCGAGATTCCCAAGTATTAGAAATTGGGAAGGACCAAACGACGTGTTTTTGTTGATTAAATTCATACATTCAAGCATCAACATCAGTCTCTAATGGCTCAAGATTCCACTGTATAATACAACTATATAGCTTGGGTTTCTAGATCAGAAGAAAGTATCAGCTACTAGTATTAATAAGCTCAAGCTACACGCCAAAAGAAGAAAGTTAAGCCAAAAAAAGAGGTCGAGCAGATAAATCAGCTCTTTCCAAAGAGGAACTTATTTATGATAAGAATCATTTCTTTTTCTTTCTTTTTTTTTTGGGGGGGGGGGGGGGGGGGGGGGGGGGAGAAAAGATTACAATATAGACATAGTGCCACAACAAAGCCAAATGGGAAATTTTGACAGGCAGAATTAAACGTCATAGTGATAAGGAAAAAGAAAGAAAGAAAATTGGTATTGGATAATATTCTCAATTTTTTTTTGGGGGGGGGGGGGGGGGGCGGGCGGTGGGGGGGGGGGGAGAGAAAGATTACAATATAGACATAGTGCCACAACAAAGCCAAATGGGAAATTTTGACAGGCAGAATTAAACGTCATAGTGATAAGGAAAAAGAAAGAAAGAAAATTGGTATTGGATAATATTCTCAATTGTCAGAAGAGTAAGAAATCACAGGGGCCAGACCAAGAATGATCTATCGCATAGGTGAGAGACTAATGAAGCACTTTTTAACATTAGGAATAGCATCAGTAAAAAAGGAAATCTTTATAATCTTTAATAGCTTAAAGAAATACTTTACATAGACCGAATAGTTTCCACCTTGGAAAATCAATGTCAGAATTTTGTAAGTCCAAGAACAAACTAGTTTTGGCGAGTAAAGGTGCATTGGCATAAGATATTTTAATCATCTCTTCGTTTATCTTTAGATTGAGTTTTTTCTACTTACGAGTATTCTCTTATTTCAAAACTTAGATGGGAAAGA
The DNA here is from genome assembly GCA_946800315.1 of Misopates orontium. Lineage (NCBI taxonomy): Eukaryota > Viridiplantae > Streptophyta > Magnoliopsida > Lamiales > Plantaginaceae > Misopates > Misopates orontium. Next base: position 7,831,196 of record OX326946.1, on the reverse strand, counting down.
AAAAGTAACAGTGTTTAAAAGTTGGAGTACCTCATATCATGTAAAATGATGAAGATGGTGTCAAAATGTTATTACAACTCATCTGGTGTGATTGAATTATTGTCATTTATGAGCTACAAATTCCTCTACTGCAATAAGCTTAATTATTCAGTATAGTAATGCTCCCTGCTACAATAAGTCCAATTATTTAGTATAGTACTTTATCTCCAATTATCGGGCTCTGTACTTCATTAAGTTCAATTATTTTAGCATTGTACTCTATCTCTAATTAATGCTCTCTACTACAAGTTCAATTATTTAGAGTAGTAATCTATATCCAACTAATATTGCTCCCTACTACAAAAAGTTCAATTATATAGTACTGTAATCTATGTCCTATTACTAAAACTTAATGGTACAACTTGATTTCTACTTCAAACATCAAATTATCTATGTTTCTAAGTGCTTTCTTGTATATTTATGTCCACGTATTTTCTAGTGCTTTTGTGGGCTTTGCTGTTACTATAGTGGTTGGTGGCAATATACTGAAAACTGGTGGAGCTGAGTCGCAGCACCAGTTAATAGTTAGAGTCTAAAAGGGTTTGACTAGCAACATAGGCAACGAAAGGCTCAGACGGGACAGGGATGTTCTAAGGGATGCAGAAGTGAGTCAGGCTGGATGGTGCAGAACTTTTCACAGTTTTCGTGTTCGTAAACTCAGAGAAGTCTGGGGGTGGTGGGAAGGCAGAACAATAGGATGGTGATGTTAGAGAGAGGTGGGAAGGAATCATGTTTCTTTGGTAGAGATGAGAAAGGAGGAAGATGGGAACATATAATTTTCGTGAGGATATATCGGACATCGTGAATATGGAGCTCAATAGTTGATTCAAGAACGGTCAGACCCATAAAATGGCAGGATAACGAGAGACCCATTTTCCCAGAATGGTAATCCTAGAGGTCAGAGGCGTTCTTTGGCATGAACTGTAGTAAATGTGAAATTCGAATGGGTTCAGAAATGCTAATTCTGTTATATGACTATTTTTCTTACCATATACCACCTAATAATCAAAACATAAACAGAAAAGAGGAAACGAGGGGAATTAGTTACACCTGCCGGTGCTGAGGTAAAATCACCAGCTGAAAAGAAAAAACGTCAAGGGCACACGCAGCTGAAAAGAAAAAATGCATTTATCATGAATAGTATTCCTGTGGGAATAAACTAGCAAGGATCTCTGTTTATAACAGAATAAGCTAGGACCTCCAAGTACATGTTTCTACGACTTTTGGCATTTATTCAGGTAAAGTTCGATGGAAAACCTTCAAGAATAGACTACCTCTAAGTAGTCATTAAGCTGCTAACAGCGGTAAACAAATACAGTTCAATAAGAATTATTCCTCATATATCAGAATCTGATTTCTGTATATTGTCACGTGTCGGGTGGGGTCACAGAAGGTACGAGGAATGATCTGACAAAGAAATGATTAGGAATTCCTAGCCGAACGCTTATGCAAATTTTTCATGATCTTTCCATGCTTTCTTTCAAACAAAGCCCTCAAACAGAGAGCTTCGTAAACCTTACAATAGACTTGCCGCAAATCTAATCAAAACATCTGGCTAATTTTCCATATTAATATGATGTTTCTCTAATCACTAATGGTATTACTATCTAGGATCATGCAACAAAAGCATTAATTAGTGAAGCATGACAAGAAACACAACATGAGATGATGCTTTATGAAAAGAGACAATAAACATAAAAAGACTATGAGTTAGGAGAGTATCATACTTCACAGCTTGTTCAGAAAAGTATTTTCCAGGTTGCCTCTGCCGAAGTGTGTGCAAGTCGCCCCCAGGACAGAACTCCATAACTAAACATGAAAACTTTTCCGTCTCAAAGTGAGAATATAAAGTCGGTAGGAAAGGGTGATCAAGAGACTGCAGTATTTCTCTTTCTGTCTGGGCTCGCAACAGTTTCTTCCGACTAGCTAGCGAAGCTTTATCCATAACCTTCATCGCAAAATAACACTTTGTACCACACAATTCCGAGAGATAGACACTTCCAATGTCACCACACCCCAACTTCTTAAGTAGCCTAAAGTGCCTTAAATCCAAGTTTCCATCCTTTGTGCGAACGGCCTGTATTGCTTCCCATCTAATGTCATTTGCTTTGTGGGGTTTGTTAACACTGCTACTAAAGCTGCTGCAAGTGCTTTCATCACTTACATCAGTACTTGTGCTACCCCTACACAAACTGCTCTTGCCACTTTCGACGAAATCAACTCGATCACTCATTTTGGCACTTCCACTAGTCTTTCTAAGACTGCTTGCTCCATCACTAACTTTGGCAGATGCTGAGCTATCTTTGACATTTCCACAATCGGATGTCTTTTTCTTCTCCTGATCGGCAGTTTGGTCAAGTGTCGGTACTTGTTTTGAATCACCGATATGTACGTTTGAATCCAGTTTACCAGCCAATGAACTAACTGAACCTGATTGTTGATGAACTGGTTTTCGTTCATCAACGGTTGCTACTGCAATTTTCTTCACATTTTCGACCTTAGCGGAGAGATCTTTAATTGCTGGTTCTGGTTTGCCGGTTTTGGAAGAAGGCATGGGCGCTCCCCTCCTTGGATTTCCTTCTATTGATTGCCCTCCATAGCTTTTGTTCTGTTTCTCTAAGGAACCCTTGGTAAATGATTCCGAGGCCATTAGAGTGATTACAGATTCCGTAAATTGATAAGGCCGTAATATATCATTCCTCGGATAACACGTGTCCCCCTCCAAATACCTATCCAGACGTCATCATCTGCAATTGCATCCACGTATTCAGGTCAGTTCAGAAATAGCACACAAATACGACAAAAAATGATAAAGCAAGGAAAAATATAAGCACTTCAAAAGAACAAAATTTAGTTGAAATCAAGCTTAACAAATTGAAACCCAAAATTAACGCGAATGATCACAGGGCTCACACCAAAAACCTCACATATCCAACAACATAAATCAATCAGGGACGACAAAAATGTTGCGAAAAAAGTAAATCAGCTAAAATTTCCATTTCTTCTTCTCCGACTAAATAACAAAAAACAATCATGAAGGCATAAGTGCAGATCACATACATACACAGACTAACAATCAAAAAATGTCATTAAGGCCTCAAAACCCCCCTTGTATATACAACTAAAAATCCATCCTACACTTTACCTCAAAAATGCAATCTTTTTCACCTTAACACGAACCAAAGCTTAATCAGAAAAAAAGAAAAAGCAATAAGCTTCAAATCGCAATCAACTTGAACAAAAAAGAGACTGAATTATCTATCTATAAAAACAAAAATGCAGTGCCCGCAAACCCTCTTCACCAGTCAAACATTACAGCATATACTAAAAAGATAAGCCCAAAATTTAAGGATTAAAAACAAACAGCTGTTCAAAAGGAAAAAAGATAAAAAGGGCCCTATGAAAAGAACAGATCTTGAGCAATGATCTTAAAAAAACCCTACCAAAGAGGGATCCATAAACCCCACAAAAAACTCATCAATGCATTCACCAAAAAATTAAAAAAAATAAAAATCACAGCCACTTAGCAAAAACCACTGGACCAGTTCAAAAGTTAAAGCAATTAAAAAGTTATCATACAGCAAAAAGAGGTCACAAAGATCACAACTTTAGGGCTCACAAGTTTTTTTTATAGCAATGGAGGAGAGACATAAAAAGAAATTGTAAAGGGATTGTGTACTTAACTGTAGTGAGAGAAAGAGGAGAGAGAGAGAGAGATGTGTGGAGTGAATGATAGAGAGAGAAAAGAAAAGAAAAGAATTAGAAAAAGGAAAGGCTTTTTTTTTTTTGGTTTGAGAGTGTGTGTTGAAATGAAAGAGAGTTGGGTGAGATAGATTAATGGCCTTGGCTTGTGGGCTATACCAATATAATAATGCAAATTTAATACTTTTAACTAATGTATTGTATTTATGTGAGTGTGTGAGTGAGAGCGTGTGTTATTGTTATTAAGGTGACAGCAATAAAAGACATGGTAATTTGTTTGTCCAATTGTCATATTAATTACTTTTGGAGGGTAGCAAGGTAGAATCTTTTACTATTTTTGACGAATCAAATTACTGTTGTATGTAATATAACTATGTAAGTAAGTTATTTATGTTAGGAACGCAATTCTAATTAAAGTTTACGTGGACGGTTTATAATACGCCAAAAAAATAGATCGTGCATGATCACAAGCCAATAATTGTGTGCGAGAGAGAATGCGAAATGTGCGACAAAAGAAATTATTGTTGTTACGCAGCAATACGATGATAGAAAATCATGCATCAAAAGTAATAAAAGATTAAAGCATTTCCTTACATAATTCATCACATTGACTACTTGTGGAGGCTCACCAAACCACAATTTTTAACTATTTACATATAGTCAAATTACAATTACATATAAATTTGCTATTTAAATTAAAAATGTAACCCTAATTAAATTTTAAGTGAACTATCTACAATACCCCAAATGTAGATTTTGCCGATGGTAAAATGACGAACGTACTTAAACATCTCAAACCAACAATTGTGTGCGAGTGTCCATTAAAAAAAAAATAGTGTGAGAGAGAATGTGCAATGTGGAGGGGTCAAAGAAGGGGAAAAAGTAGAGCTTTACATGTTCAATAATTTCAATGAATTTTGTCCCAAAAACACTAGAGTCTGAATCAACATATGGGCCTCAAGATTGCTCCACCCTGTCCCACATGCTGGGAAAAATGGGACCCTCTCACTTTCAGTTTTCCCATTATTATGGTTTAATAGCTCATAACTAATTTGGTAATGACCTGTTAAGTTCTTATTGCCACCACTTTTTTGTAGTGGTCCATTTTCCTTGAGATTAGCCTACGTGAGTTGTCTGAAATTAAATCTGATTTATGGGCAAATGGTCCAAATCTTGATTATTTTGTTTTAGAATAAAGAGCATCGCTTAATTTCCATGTACCTAACAATCTACAGTATGGTGTGTACTTGTCTTGTTGTGTGTGTCTTTTCATGTGGATGCTTTGTTCAATTAGTTTTTTACTCCTGCAAAAAGTTCTGCATCACGAGCCATTGAGGTTTTTTTTACAATATTTTAGGTTGGTCTTAGATTCTTTATCGAGGTGGCCACATGTTTAGGGTTTTGTGGGATATTAAAATAGAAAGCTGAAAGTGGCTCTTTGTGAAGTGTTTGCCCTAGTGCTTTCACTTGCAATTGATGCATAAAAAAATAAGAGTACAAGATTCATAGCATGTCTTAAAATGGTTTAAGGTACATTGTAATATCCATTTTGTTATGAAACTGGGTTTGAACACTGAAGAAGGACCCGGATCCAGGCTCTATCGGATCAGGCCAAGTTCAAGACCAAGTGGGACATAGACACATTACTGGATCCAGAGTGACACAGATCCAGTTGGACCAAGACACATAGAGACCCTACCCACACAGAGTTGGGCTAACACCCAACACACAGATAATCAAAGAAACCATGAAAGTTCTCCACCACAGATAACTAAGCCACATGCTTATGATAAACTTAAAAGAATAACTTAAATGATGATTCTGTTATATGCTGTTTTTGAGCTCACTCTTTTACAGTACATGTTTGAAACTTAAAAAGGCAAAAAGATAAGAGTTCTTTGCACATTTCCAATCAGTCTCCTACATAATTATCGCTTTTTGTACTCCGTTGTAGTGAACTAAGAAAGCTCAGTTATCACCCGCTCACACTTGTCTTCAAGAATCTTCACGGCTTCAGTGAACAAAACTTCGGGGGGTAATGATCCAGTAGATTCGATTTTAACTGAGTAAGTAGGACATAAAACAAACAATAATTAAAAATGACGCTCATCAATGAATATTAATGTAATCACCAACCAAAATTAATAAACTTTAACTACAAGGTGTGAAATAGATGGAGACCAATATGATCATGCATTTGAACAGAGAGATAGTGATAGGTTTTTTATCTGGAAGATAAACTTTAACTACAAGGTGTGAAATAGATGGAGACCAATATGATCATGCATTTGAACAGAGAGATAGTGATAGGTTTTTTATCTGGAAAGAAATTAAATCGACACACTAATATAGATAATTTCACTTCACTTACATATAAAATGATCCTTAACACGCCGCAGTGCCACAAGCTTATCCCAATTATCTCCTCTGATGCATTCCCGACAAAGAGTACAAGACCGAGGTCTCGCCACAGTTGCTCTTCTCCGACCTATTTGACAGTCAGTACAAACTAATCAGAAAAAACATAAAACAAATTTAGACAACATGGACCAGCTGCAAAGGCTTAGCAATGTACCGTTAGTTCTTTAAGTACTTAAAAGCTCAAAAGAATTTATCAGTATTTGCCGTTAAGCTGTCATCTTACCTTTACCAATGTCTTCAATATCAAACACTTTAACAGGACATTTCTTGACAAGTTCTTCTGCCTTTTCATCTACAATATCTTGCAACAATATTACCTGTCCAACACGATATAGAAGTTTTTTTATTATGGTTGCTAATTCATTTTCCTATGAATACCGACTAACTGCAAACAAATGTTAGCATTTTACACATACGAAAAAGAGTTTTGGTCACAAATATGGGCTATTACTAAAGAGAGGACATAAAATTTTTACCTCTGGGAGCATTCTATACCAAGCAGTGGCAACGGGCGACCACTTTGCATGTGTCTTACCCAAGCCTTTCACAGCATGAGCTTCCAGCTCAATTTCCTAAAAATGAACGATATTTTATAATCAGCAGGCAAATGACCAAACCAATCCTTCATATTCCAAGATATAACACACAAGAAGGCATAACCAATGAGATATTAGTGTACTGCAAAAGAAACCTATGACCAGAGGACAACTAATTACGTGAGATATTTTAATCACTGTCCGCTAATATTTTTGCAATCAATAATTCAGTGCTGTGGGCTCTTATAGTTAACGGGAATGAAACCTGGCATTAAGATGATATCATAGACTGATAAACTTATAAAATATTTAGCATGCTAGATCATAATGAATTCAAAAGATTTATAACACCATACATTTTCAAGCAAATACTCCAAAAACCATTATATTTGTGAAGGACCAAACATGGGGATCAATCTAAGAGTCTCGCCTAAAGTTTAAGTGATTCAAGACAAGCACTTGACATTAAATTATACCTGACCAGGTCCAAGTTTAGCTATAGTTATATTATCATCCGTGGGGGCAATAATACTGTTTGAAAGTTCTGGCAGAGAATCTTGGCTACAATTGAATGAAGTATAAGTTTTTGCTTTCGAAGTCGAACCCAGAGTTGAATTTTCTGTACTTAGAATAAACTCACTGCCATTGGGCAACCATATAAGCTCATTTGACTTCACTGCATCCAGAAAAAGAAGGCCAAAACAATTGAGTTTGGTCAGTACAGAAAAAACTAATCAGAAATAGGTTACATAATCAAACAAGATTACATTATTTTGATTGGTGCATATGAATAGTACCTTGAATTCGTGGACTCTTTTTTTCACCCGGGGCACTGAGTTTGGTATTCTTTTCATTTGGTTTATCATTTTCTGAAGAAGAGACAATTTAAGCATAAAAAACTTGGTTACATAATCAAACAAGATAACATTATCTTGATTGGTGCATATGAATAGTACCTTGACTTTCTGGGCTCTCTCTTTCACAACGGGCATGGAGTTTGAAAACAATGGTATTCTTTTCATTTGGTTCATCATTTTCTGAAGAAGAGACAATTTAAGCATAAAAAAAACTTTCACTCAAAGATGATGAAAAAATGGTAGCAGCAAACAAGAAAATTTCAGTATATCACTGGGAATAGATGAAAACCTGACATATAATCAAATAGACGAGGGTCAACTTTAAGTGGAATAAGACCCAGTCTATGGGCGAGAACCTCATCTTGAATCACTGATGTGTTATTTGCAATGAAAACCTTCTCAATAGCCATAGTGGGAAGCTATACCACCAGGAAGGAGAAAAGAGAATGGGAAATAAAGAAGACAAAATCAGATCAACCAATTCAAAATATCTTTTGTGTTTGCTAATTGACCACAAGCAGTCTTTGCATCGAGGAAGGAGGAAGAAAACAATGAAAGTGTTCAGAGTACATATACCAAGTATCTAAAGTTTATCAAATATCAACAGAAAGACTCAATCTCACCAAGAACCCTAAGTAGCAAAAGTTAAAGCTAGACATTTAGCCCTCAAAATTATTAGAGACCCCAAATTCAGCCTCCAAAGTACAAACTGAGCAGAGCAATTTTTTTTCTTTTTTTCTTTCTCAAAATAACTTAACTACTGAGTAGTTCATAGAGAGTCATTATGAACTTCAAACTCTCACTAAATAGTCCTACAAGTTCAAAAGAAACTACATTTCTTGCTCCTCACCCGCATTGGAGCAGCTAAAACAGAAAAGAAGAATCACACTTGTCATAAAAGAGCAAAGAGTTGTGCAAATCTTGGGATCTGAAGTTGTTATCTTCTCATCCAAAATTTCTTTTGTTATCTTTTTAGTCAAGTTTTGCATTCAATTTAGATCAACCCCCAAAACTCAGATGTTAATTGTTTAGATATGCATTATTAATAGGATAAATGTAATCTTCAAACATCAAAACGAGTAGCAAAATACACTTCAAGATTTCTGATCCTTAATTTCTACATGGCATCAGCCAATGGAACATGCGCCAAAGCCAATTCCATCCTCTCAACGATGTTTTATTTTCCTGATTCTTCCACTACTGATGCTTCTGCTACTACCCCTCTCCATCTTTGACCTCTCTGGAAATATAAATATTAATGAAGTTAACCATTTGAACTTCCTCACGTGGAGTAACCTATCCAACACACCAGTTTGTTTATGGGTTTAGATTTTCCTAAACTCCTCTAATGAGATATGGGAAACTCAACATAATCCACTAAACTTGGAGGGCTGTCATTCCGCCAATGCGCCATGATCCAGATTACAAGTTCATTCTCCCTCGACTTGCCACGCGAAGGCCGTCAAACCGCCATAAAATATTTCGTGCTCAACAGAAAATTTACTGGTGAATTAGCCATTGATGGTCAGCCAATGAATGTGACATAATCACCTACTTAATAAGCCGCCGGTATGGGTCAGTAAAGTACGATTTTCCTGACTCCATTTCTCATGGAGATGAGTACATACACCCCAGAAAATTTTCATTACATTCATTACTCCTACAATATTTTTGCACATATGCTATCGATACATACAAAACTGTCAGCAACCTGTCGACGGAAACAATTTAAGACACCAATCTATCATATATCATGTTCCACTAAGTTCAAGATTATAGTATATGCTGCCACTCTCTTCTGAAGGGAACTTCTCCAAAACTTCACCTCACATAATTTTCACCCACAATAAGTAACACTCGACAAAAATGAAAAAAACTGAACTTCGACTGCCAAAGTATCCACCTAACACCTAACGTAAACACAAAAAAAATCCAATCTTGACAACAACCATCAACGTTAAAACATACAACAAACACACACTACCGAAAAATTCACAAAGAATCAACACACAGACTCAAACGCATACCTCGGCTATGAGAATACGTCGAAAAGCATTGGCAATAGCGGGATCAACGCCAATCATATCGAACTCCATGTCCTCCTCGGTGAGTCCAATCACTTCCACCCTAAATTTGTTGCGGAAATCTTCCAACCGCAAGCTGTTATCCACTCCCAGCGACGCGTACGCGCCCGAGTAACGTATATTCTCCGTCTTTTAATTCCAAACACCACAAAAAAAAATACAAACACTTAATAAATACCCAAAAAACAATATATACATATATACATGATATTAAAACAGAATCAGAATTGGAATTGAAAAAAAAAAGCATAATTTACATGAGTAGGAGCATCAGAAGTGCACAGAACACGGGTCCTCTGGAGTTCGAGGTGTGCGTCCAAGTTTCCCGTTGGAACGTCCGGCAAATCCCACACCGGAATTTTTTTGGTTTTCGATTTGTCGTTATCTTTTGCCATTTTTTTGTGAATATGTTTTTTTTTTTTTCTTTTTTCGCTTAAGATAATTTTGTAGATGGGAGGGATAGGAAGATGAAGTGCGACTCAATTTGGGGTTTAGGGTTTAAGGAAGATTTAGGTTTTCTTTTTATTTATACTTTTAGTTATTTTTTTCGGTCAACGAATAAGGAAGATTTCGCTTTTTTATTTTATTTTTATGAGAGTTAAAATATTATTAATTGAATAAAAAAGTTGTTGCAAATGTTTGAAATAGAAAAACCTGAGACGAGATATTTGTCGGGTTATGGTTGTTAAAAGGAGTTGACCAATTTAACAAAGAAGCCCATTTAGCTAAGTTATGTGTTACACCGTTGGATTACGATTTACAAAATGAAAAATGAACCTTCGTTTAGGCTATCAGTTCCAAAATCTTATAATGCGGATCAGTAGTCTATGAGATGCCGATGTTGTGATCCGTAATAGCTTTGATCAGATTTTCTTTAATGGCGTCGAATTAAAAGATTTGGGCTTTAGCAAAAATTAATATTGTCTGTTGTATGGAAAGAGGGAAAAATAATTCTCCCACGACAAAAAGGACGGCCAACTAATTCATATGAAAAATAATTGGACATAAATAGCATCTATGTTAGACTATGTACAAATTTAGATGAGGGTTTCGTTTGTTTGCCTTTTCATTATATAAATATTACAATTTGATAAGCTGAGTTTAGTAAGAAGGGATTAAGCCTCAAATTGACGAGTTTAATGCATGGAACACTCAATTCCTGGGTTCGAAGGTTGTTTACGAAGCGTGCCTCGTATGCAGTTGGAGTGAGTATATTGTTCAAATTAGGGGTTGTTCCTTCTTTTTTCGCATTAGCCTCTTATTAGAGCTGGTTGGGGGTATTTATAGAAGCGTATAAGTGTCCAGGTGTCAAGTCCGACAGGGCATTGAAAAAGGAACACGTGTCGTATCCGACAAGACATTTAAGACTCCACGAGACTGCCTCGTGAGCTAGTTTGACCCTCACATTCACGTGGCCTCACTTAATATTGAGTTGTCTGCTTCTTACGAGGCTCCTTTGTAATTATGGTATGGGATAACGATGTCACTAATGTTTTGTCGTTTAGTAATGGTAATACCCTTCCTTCGTCAGCATAGGCCTTGTTACCCATCTACTTGAGGGATTCGAGCCCTTAAAATAACACGATTCGAGCCTCCATGATCGTTCGTTCGAGGCTCAAGGGTCAAGGGGCTTGAACCCTTCTAAACTACGAGCTCGAATGCCTTTCCGTCAAGGGGTCGAGTACAATTAAGCCTAACTTAGGCATTTAGCTCAAATGATCATCTTGGACATTATTTACTTTATCACAATTCTTTTTGCTTGTATTTACTTTTACAAAGTTTTTTTAGCACGTATGCAGAATACACGAGATTTTTGGGTTTCGTAAAGGGTGATTGTTTACTCCTTGGACATTAAAGGGGTGAATTTTTAGCTTTTAGCTTTATTTTATTTTGGTATTCCTTTTCTTATGTACACACAAATTAGTAGCATAATGATATATCATATTTTAGTATACATAATCACAAGCCACTTGGCTACCTCCGATTCTGTCACGTATTATCTACCATAAGTTTCACTAAGTCTTGAATTCTACATAGCTTTTCCCTTCACCGTCTCATGCGTAAACCTCTCGACCATCTCAACCCTTACGCCTCACTTTCTCGGGTATATATCTTCATGTCATAAGCTATCGTCTTAGGTAAGCGACCACAACTTTCAGGTTATTGGCTACCGCCTTCAGGTCATTAGCTACTACCTCGAGGTAACCAGTAACCGCCTTCAGATTATAAGCTATTGCCGCCTTCAGGTCATCGACTACCGCCTCCAGATCATAAGCTATCACCTTCACATTTATTATAGGCCCATCAACATTGGGCCGAGCCCATTAGCTGGATCATCAGATATCTATAAATACCCCATTCTAAGAAACTTCAGAGGTAACTCATTTTCACTTATGACTTTCAATCTATAAACCAGAGCTTTCTCTTTCTACACACTAACATAAGCAGCAGAGTGGTCTTAGTTGGAGATCATTTGACAAATTTACGTGTGTTGTTGAGTGTAAGTTTCAAAATCAATCCGAGAATTTCACGGTCCAAGAGTCAGTCAGACAATTCTCGATTTAACGTAGAGTATCCAAGTTGCCCACGAAGATACGCAACGTCACATAATATGTAGCTATACCAACTTAGATAAAGGATGAGCTATAATAATAATGACAAAGAAAATTCTCTTATCTATTTCAAAACTATAAGAGCACTTCTTCCGCTTTACCAAATGTGATAAGACGTTTTTATTATATACTTTTAAAAACTATCATAAGCGAATGTACTTCAAGTCTTCAACACGTGACTTTAACGAATATTTGTTTTTTCAATTATTTCGTGTCATTTTCTATTTATCTTTAACGGATATTTTTAACATTGTGATTGAGCTTCTACTTTGGAAAATAAATTTTCGAGCCTAACGAAACTATTAACTTGATTAACTTTAAAACTCAAAAGAATTCAAATCAATATAAAACATAGAATAAAATGATTGAAAGAAAGATTTTAGATAGTAGTCTTTTGCAACAAGCTCTATTATTGTACTTTATGACTTATTGAGTGCAATTAATTTTTATACTTATTTGGGCTAAACCACCTTTTCGGGGATTTTTCTATTAATGGATAGAGAACAACTGTATTTTGTTGCTTTCTATGAGCAGCGCACCTTGTTTCATCAATAATACCTCGTCCCGTCTCTTTCAAATTCAATTAAAGCCACATCATTATTAAAATTTATATTATTTGTTGAAAATGATTTGTGACTTAGTGCCATAATGTAAGCTTTTTTTTATTTTTTTTGCTTTTTGCGTTTATCATGCAACTCGCATTTCCACTCCGAAGCAATTTTATACTTACAATAGATACGAGATAGAATTGTTTAATCATCAAAGTACCGATGAATCTTAGATCATATTTTATAAACATGTGATAAATAAAAATACTTATCATTATATCATCGTACAGTAAGCTATTAGTTTAATAAACAAACAAAAAAATTATATATCAAATTGAAAGGCCTCACAGATTCTTTAGCATGAGTAATCTTTAACAAACAAGAATTATATGTATTGCTTGAGTTACTTAATACAACTTATGTAAATTAAAGAATACGTATAGTACGTGTATTTTTAAAATTCAACGAAAACGACTAATCTCAAAACTATATTATACATATCTTATAAAATAAAATAAATCTGTTAGCTTTTTGAACCAAACAGAGCCTTCTAAAAATATAAAAGGCAGCTGCATACCATATAATATACAACCAAAACACAACTAAACAAAAGAAGAACAACTACAAAATGAGCTGCACTGCATATACATACATACGCCCCCTCAAATGTTGTTTCCTTCAGTTCCCAGTTAGCAAAATTCATAAATCTACATGGGTCGTGCAGGGTCCGAATCACGACCCATATTCAGGCTTTTTACACGACACTATACGAATTGCTTGGTGTAACAGAAAGTGCAAAGATCCTGTTTTTTTTGTTGGGTATGTATAATAAATCTCATTACTAATGTATTTGTTTTTTATTAACAAATTCAGTCTGCATGTAAAAAATTCGATTCCAGTTGATGGTTTTTGTTCATCATAATTTATTAATTCTGCACAATAAATAGATTAGTGGCTGCAAGTTTAAGTCTTGTATCCTATAATGGATTCTCATTACAAATTCTGTTTTTGTAGGCTATAGTACTTACTATCTATACAAGAGAAGTGACGTGCTTCGGGTTAGCTGCAATTCGTGTAACGGTTGCCTTGTATCCACCGTTCTCCAAGTAAAGTCCATAATCATTTCATTTTTTGCTCATCATATTTGATACATAGGATTTGAGTTTATGTGATTTTGAACAGATAAACCTCGACTTTTTTGATCTTACCTGGGAGCAGAACTTTCTGATTATGGTTGTGTAAATCATAATTAGTGTGGTCATACGTACGTTCCAATACGGCGTGATGGGAGACTTATTATGCATGAGACTTGATGGTTTTGGAGTCCATAATGGGAATACGTCGACTCCAAACCATTCAACACGTGTCGTTTTTATTGGTTTACATTAAGTAATTCTTGCGTATATCTTACTTCTTTTGTTGACAAAATGGATCCGGATCCGATGCAGATGAATTTGATCCAATCCAGGTGGATCCATGAGCGGATCTGCGCAGATCCGCTCAATTGTTCTCTTGGGTAATGGTAGTTGACGATGAGATTTCATGCTGAGCATTAGGCCACGGGGTTCGTTTTGCTGGACAATTATATCCAATGGATGGTTTGTTATCCATCTGCATGGACAAATCTTTTTTAGGGATAAATATTTAGACACATCATCAATGTTTGATCAAACTATAGAAACTCTAAAAACAGCCTACATTGTTTGGGTAAATAGAGATACACTGCTTAAATTGAAATAAAATAAGATAAAAAATTGCAAAGAAGCTCCCCTAAAAATCACAGTAGAGTGTTCAAAATAGGCATAGTTTGTAGCTAAATTGTCAAAAAGTTAAGTACTTGATTATAGTAAACATTAACTTTATGTTTTGTAAAATGTTTACCATATACCAAGACAACTGTCTTGAATGTATTTCAAATATCTTTGGTGCTTTTCTTAAGAGAATTTAGTACTTAAAGAAATAAACTTTAATAAGTTAATTCTTTGACTTTTTGTAATTGTATGTTACTCTTAAAATTATATTTTTGTGAGAAGGTTACTTTGCAATCCATTTGATACACTAAAATTTAGTATACTCACTATGTAACTTTGTTATGAATTAAATTTTTAGTTTGATAATAGGTAAAACTATGAAGTATTGTTCGAGTACACGTGTTTTAGAAAAGTAATTATAAATTTAGTTACAAGTACTTTTATGTGGGGTAAGGTAGAGTTGAGATAGATAGGGGGTGGGATGAGTAGGGTAGGAGTGGGATGGGGGTTGGGTTGACCGAGTGGGCGGGGGTGGGGGTGGTGGGTAGGACAGGGGTGGGGTGGGAGTGGGTAGGCTATGGGTATAGGTGAAGAATGGGTAGAAATGGTAGATCCATGAGTGGATCCATTTGAATCCACCATGTGGGTCCTGAAAAGAAAGGGGAAAAAGCATTCGAATCCATGGTTCCATATGGATCCAGATTCAGATGAGGTAGGTACATTTGGGAACCAAAACCTTGGATCAAATCTGGATCCATATCATGGATTAGATCCAAATCCAGATTCAAGTTGACCATTTGCCTAAACTATTAGCATGGTATGTTGTTTTGACACAGTTGTACCATATAACAAACAGGGGTATTACGAAACATATAGAGTTATTTGTGATATCCCCACTTTTCCTTGCACGGAATCACTTTTAATGTGTTTTCTCATTGCTTGGAAGGAGATGACAATAGGGGCAGCATATTGGTTCTTGGTTAGATCGTGGAGTCAATTATTGTTAATAATTTTCATGTTCCATCACAATATGTATTTTTTCTGATTAGAAACCTTTTAAAAACTCGTCTAATTGTTTCTTCGTGTAGATTTTATAATTAAGGACATTGTAGTAGATATTAATGCAACTCTATATGTTTTACCTCATAAAGATTATACTTGGAAAAATAATTAATAAACTATTTATTTCCAAAGAATGGTTTAGCTTATAGTTACTTCACATTGTCGGTGATAATGTAACTAGGGCTGACAATGGATACAGTTTACTATATCCTGACCCAAAATCTGTTGATTACCTATAAGTAATTTCTTGGCTTACCCTACTCTTACTGTTATTCGGTCGGATCCAGATGTTACTTTATAGACATGGTAAGGGTCTAGACCCTAACTGTAATTTTATGGTAAGGGTAGGGTAAGACCTACTCATTGCAGGGTCTTACCCTACCTTTACCCTACACTGTCAATACCTTGTAAGTAATCTTGGGTAGGACCATACCATACCCTACCCTACCCTTATCTGGTAATGACCTGGACCTTACCCTATAAACAACATAAGGGTCTATACCCTAACTCTTATTGTAGGGAAACTGTAGGGTAAGACCCTAGCCATTGCTAGTCCTAAGCATTGTAAGCAGATTCTTGCTTCTCACATTCTTAATTTACAAAAAAGTTCCTATTTGTGATTCAGATGGAATGCTGTGAGTTCATTTTTTAAGAGCTTAAGTCTGCAATTTCATGCTCATAGTCCTTATGATTTCTACTCTACAACTTCAATTGGCAAATAGGCATTCATTAGCTTAAAAAGAGCTCACAAAGTTGATATTCTCAATTTTAAGAAAAAAAAGAGAACAAAGCGGATGAGAAAAAAAAAAGTCCACCGCTCATCCTTATGATTTCTAGTCTATACCTCGATCAGCAAATAAGCACTCATTAGCTTAAAAAGAGCTCACAAACTGATATTCTCAATTCAAAAAAAAAAAAAAAAAAAAAAAACTCTGTGTTACTTATTTGTGTATTAAGATACTATAGGAAGAAAATATATTGATATATCCAAGAGGAGCAAGTTCCATAGGAAATCCGAGGTGGTATGAAATTCTCATCTTCAATCAAATATGATTTTTCGTAGTTAAGTCATTATCTTTAAGTCGAGTATCGTGCATCTCGGGGGCCGTTTCTTTTGTCATTTCTACTCCAATGACACTTAAGCTTAGCTATCGAAGTGTATCAGATGTGTCTCTAACACCAAAATCTAGTATATCCCCCCTCTTTCCAAATTCTGAGACCACATTGCATGTGAATCTTAAAAATATTACTGTAATCGAGCAGATGTTATCAATTAGCTCATTAGTATTTGTCATTTCCGACAACGACACGACACTAATCAATTTAGGAACAACGTTAACATACCTTGTTGAAGAAACATATGATCCCTTCGTTATTCCTGAATCGACTATTGTCTAAATTTTGCAAAGTGAATAAAGGATTATACGCTTCTTCAGCAAGGTATGCTAGTGTTGTTCATGAATCGACTATTGTCTAAATTTTGCAAGTGACAAATGAGCTAATCGGTAATGTCTGCCCGTTTACAGCAATGCTTCCAAGATTCACATTGTAATTTGGTATGAGAATTTGAAAAGAGATAGAGAATATATTACTTTTTGTGTTAGAGGCACATCCAATAGAGCGCGATAGCTTAAGGTTAAATGTTCTTTTAGTAGAAATGGAAAAAGAGACCCCGAGATGCACGATACTTGACTTAGGGATAATGATTTAACTAAAAAAATCATATTCGACTTAAGATGAGAATTTCGTACCTCTTTGGATTTCCTATTGGATATATCAAAATAATTCACTTTTTCCCGTAGTATCTTTATTGAACACAGGTGAAATATTCAAAACATATTTTTTGAATTCAGCATATCAAGATCTTTTTTAGCTAAGGCGTGCCTATTTGCGCCAATCGAAGGTAATAGACTAGAAATCATGAGGACTCTAAGCACGAAATTACAGAATTAAGCCCTTTCGAAAATGAACTCATAACTGGTTTTCATATAAAATAGGAACCTTAATGTAAATAAAGATGTGAGAGGCAAGAATTCGCTCGTGAAATTATCACCAATAGACTGAAGCAACTATAGCTAAATCATTCTTTGGAAACAAATAGTTTAGTAACTATTTTTCCAACTTTAATCTTTGTGAGGTGAATATAGGGGTGGCAAATGGATCAACCGGACCGGATCCAAGTCTAAATCCATGTGGATCCGATCCATTAGGATTTGGATCCAACCGGATCCATAGGGGTGGATCTCAAATGGATTCAACTTGGACCGGATCCGGGTCCGGATCCATGTGGATCCGCGGATCCAAGTAGTACTATTTTTGGATCCAATCATGGATCCGAACGGATCCATTTGTGGATCCACCGCGGATCCATAGTCGGATCCATGTGGATCCGTTGTCGGATCCAATTGGATCCATTTTGGTAGATCCATTTAATCCACCAAATCAACCTCTACTCAACCCAATTTTCCCATCCACCAATCTATCCCACCACCTTAAATTTAATAATATATATCATTATTCTTAGTTCTTAATTAACAAGATATTACGCTTAGAAAGAAAAAAAAAATTGTAATTTAACACTCAAATACATTACGATATAAATGTGCAAGCTAGTGTTTCACATAATTTAACTTTTTCTTTTAATTTTAAAATATGCAATGCTCTTTTGAGATGTATTTACTAAAAATATATATGTATACAAATAAATATATATATATATATATATATATATATATATATATATATATATATATTTGAGAAAAATATAGAAATCATGAATACTTCTATAACAAAAGTAATATTATTTTTTGTAATGTTTTTAATGAAGTTGAGTTTTGGAATTTGGAAGACTTTCTCGAGCTTTTGATTAAGGATTAGAAATATTATTTAGATTCTTTTTATATATGATTGAGAAATCTTTTTGCCTCTTTACAAATTGAGGTTAAAGATTACAAAATTATAAAACTTAGTAATGAGAATAAAAATGCCAATCAACTATAAATTGTACATATCTTTAACTTTAATTGATAGTTACCAAATTAAAGCACGAGATCTTCTTCTCATAATGAATAGTTATACGTTGTCAAATTATTTTGCGTAATTAAGAAATTAAATTCATAGTAAAATAAAGTTATATTTTAAAAGTGTACAAATGCATAAAGACAATGAGATAGTGGCACGAGTAAAAAGCTAAATGCCAAAAATTGCTTTAAATTGAGTTAGATCTAGACATGGACTTGGATGGATCCATCCAGATCCATGATTGGATCCATCCGGATTCACTCACGGATCCACCCAAATCCACCCGGATCCACGTTTGGATCCGCACGGATCCACATTGGATCCAGGTCCACCTTGGATCCACCGGATCAACTTGGTTTTGGATCCATGGTGGATCCTGGGTGGATCGAATCCGATGGATCCACAACGGATCCGGTTGAATCCATGGATCTGGATCCATTTTGCCACCCCTAGGTGAATATATAGAGTTGCGTGAATATCTACTATAATGTCCCTTATTAAGAAAATCGATACAAAGAAATAATTAGACTGAGTCTCTAAAATACTTTTGAAAACCCCTCTTGATCCCACAATTGACTACTACTTATCAGTTTCTCTTGCGTGTTTCAGCAAAGAAAACATTTTGCAAAACTGGAAGCCCCCTAATATTAATGTTTATTTTTCTTGTAGTTTTACTATTTTCTCCATCACCACACACAACTGTAGCCCAGACATTATGCTTAAAGATAAAAGCTTTTTACAACTTTTTTACATGCCTAGAGAAAAAGATTTCCACAATGAGGAGACCAAAGATTTTGATAGTATGCCACCCGAAGCACCCATGGAATTGCTTTCAGCTTTTGAGTTGAAAGAATCGGAAAAGTAAGCGAACAAAAAGGACTATGCCACTCCGTGCTGAGGCCAAGAATGATGCTAAATCAGGCAGCGGAGATGATTTTTTTAGTCCATGACACGCATTACACGGAGTCTGTTGGAGAGGACCAAATCATGGACAAACAACGGTATGAATCACGAGGAAACCTCTAAAGCTAAAGAAAGTGATGATTTTGTACAATCCGTTGATCTTCTCACAAAAGAACTTCCGATAGATATCCAAAGCTTGGACCACCTAAGGTAAGAATCCTAACTCTTTCAACTCTGATTTAAATGTAATTCTACTTTCCCCACTAATTACCTTGAGATCAAAAGGGACGAAAAATGTATTCAATGCATGTACAGATACCGACACTTTTTTGCAAAAGAACATGAACAAGACCATGATATCATCTTCAAGTAATTATATAAATGAAAGTGGAGAAGATGAATCAACACAAGAAGGTGAAAGTCACTTTCTACTCCATTTTAAGTTTTGACGGGCTAGAAGAAGTTTTTGTTCTGTTACTTGTTGCAACAACACCAGTTACAACAGCTGTAGTTGCATAAACACTCTGACGTAATTTGTTGATGATCGTGATTCAATTGATGTTAACGAGGAACCAAATGCAAAAATCCTACACAGAGCTTATCCAGGACGAGGAGGATCTACCCTCGTGGGAGAAAAAATCACTTGAGAAAAGAGAATGTGTAAAAGGTATGCTATGCGAAGTTTCCACCTAGTGGAAGAAGCAACCAGAATTATACAAAACGTACCAAGAAGCCAAAAACAAAATTGAAGTCACATTTTGTTGGAGCAAAATGCTTCTTCAAATCCATTACAGAGGTACTTGTTGGGACTCACACTTGTTGACAAAATATATGAACATGAGGAGTCATCCACTGTAGCGGAAACCCAACGTCTGATCAAAGGGGTTAGAATCTAGAAAGCATATTATTGTGAATTTATGACAGTTTGATCACAATTGTTGTTGCAACACGGTTGATGGAATAATTTGACTCAGAACTGATTGGTCCAACATATTTGATTGCAAAGGAATTGTACATTGCTAGACCAGTTAGAAGGAGTTAATTTCCACAGAGTTGATCATGTTACGTTTTGGTAATGTATGTTTATGCCATTTTTCATCTTAAGCCTTGATGTGAAGGAAGGTTAAGTGGTATGCTTGAAATCTCGAGTACGCTGTACATTTACTATTTTTTTGTGCCATTACTTGTTTCTTTCCTCCCTAAATTCTTCCATGCACTCTTAAACTAAGCATGCACATTGATTTTCTTTTACACTCATGAATCTTTTTTGTGGGTCTTGAAAATCACTTGATAATCTTTTATTCTATCACTTTCAAGTGCCTTAGGATCTGTGTTGTCTGTACAACTGCTTGGTATTTTCGATTTTGGTTTTTCTATCATATCCTTTTTGGCTTTTGCACTCCATTTTTGTCAAATGGAAAACAATGTATTTGATGAAGCATTATGCGTTGTGACATGGGTCTCTACCGGCTTTTGCTCTCTCATCATTTTAATAGATTTTACAAAAGTGTTCCTGGTGGAGTCTCACTCAAACATGTGAATTAGAGGTTTTCTTTTCGTTTTTTTTTTTTTTTTTTTTTGCAATGGACTTTTATGTATGGGGTAAGATTAAAGCATTGCTACTGGGTTTGGATGCATGTGCATTCCTTGTTCTAATTGATTCTACTTGACTGCGCAGTTTGGTACTCTCTCGTAGAAAGTTTTTCCTGCAATGACGTTTCCATTGTAACCAGCGTTGCAAAAGAATATTGAGACAAACATTTTGGTAGCAGTCTATACTCCATATACCAGTTTTAGCAATGCCCTATCATGCAAGATAATTGGGATTTGGGACTTAGGCCACATCTCGTTTTTTATCATTTAAATGTTAAACGAAGCGGAAAAATTCGTTGGTGGTGCGAGGTTGTCAACAGTACATTGCACAAACATTGCATACTCTAGCAATTCACTGCACGAGGCTAAATGGCGGCCAAACATATGATTCTGAAATAAATTACTGAGTCGTCTTAATACATTACAAAACGTGCTCTATTACAAGCAAAGTTGAACAAAACTTTTGTGGCTCAAGTTCCACAATCGATTAATGTTAAATGTTTCAAGACTGAAATTCTTATACAAGCAACAAAAAGTACCCCGATTCTTGCTTTGTATAATACTTGTCCTACTGCTAACCAGCCAAGAGTTGTAGATAACCAATACAAATGGAATATTTTCTGCCTCATCACTTGTGATATTCTCTTCTACGCCATACGGATTAATTAATACGAAACCACAATAAACACACGCGTTGCCAAAGTTACCTATCCCGTGAAACTATTGAGTCAATGGTATCTTGAATTCCGCTGCTGGATGAATGATTTACCACAAAAAAATTCAACTTGGTGCTTAATACGAGGCAGACAAGTCATGCGCAATGAATTTCTCATGTGCAGCTCATTGTCCTGTCTTGTTTTTCTTCTTTGCTTCCCTTAAAGCTTGTCTCTTCTCTTCCCTGCAAATCCAACGAAGAAAAGAACTAAGCAAAAATCGTGGTAAAATAACCAAAAAAGAAATTTGCAAACACTAGCAAATTACCTCGCTTTTGCAATTTCCTCTCTCGGAGGAGGTTTGTATTTCTTTCTCTTTCCATTGTTTGTCTGACCCTCTCCAGAACCAAATTTAGCAGATCCATTCTTCAAATTTTTGTTTACCTTGACAACTACTTTTTTCTTCTGATGCAGCAGACTTTCTCCTTTAACATTATCTTGGCCGCTACTTCCAGTCGCCACCGGTGCTTCTTCCACCTCTTCCAAAGGCTCGGATGTCTGTGTGGTTGGATTCGAATTACTCATTTTCTTCAGCTGCAAGTGAAAATTAAGTTGTAAAATATGAAAAAATGAGAACGGAGAATTCTTTTCTAATCATCACAAAAGAAGAAAAAAAAAAAATCACATAAGATCAATGTCTTAAAAGGAGCTTGCCAGCATTCCACACACCTATAGATGGGCCCCATGAAATTTGGCCTTCTATTTTATAAAATATGAATAACGGAAGAAATGGAAACTGCGATAAAAATAATAATTAAAAGAGCTATAGTATTTCTAAACAAATGTTTAATTGAGCCACAATTGAGAAACTAACAAATAATAAGAAGAAAAAGATTCAGCCAAAGTCCTGTCATTAATTTTTCAGCTTTGTTTTTGTACCAAGTTCATATATACTAATGTTGTGTAAATGCCAAATTACAGAATAAAATGCTGGCATAGTTGAGTTAGAAGGTGAGACAAACCTTGGCAACAAAAAATCCATCCATGTTGTGAACATGTGGATAAAACCGTCTAGTTTTATCCAATGATGTGTGGAAACGACTTCCTCTGAAACGAATGAACCTGGAAACAAGAGGAGCTTATCACAACATAACTCATTTAACTACTCCAATAGTTATACAAGTTATTCATAACTTATACCCTGGACGTCCAAAATCCAGGCCACAAGGCACGAGTTTCACATTCCTCTTCTTGAGTGCATAATCAATGACTGCTTCATTCTGCAAACTTCAAATTTGAGAAAGCCGAGATGGAAGGCAAGTCAAAATTTCGAAAATATTATAGAAGTTACAAACCTCTGCAACCAATATGGAACATGTTGAGTAAACTATGTATCCTCCTGATTTTGAGTTGGCATCCACCAAATCTATTGCTGCAAGTAGTAATTGCTGCCAAGGAAATATAGAATTTAAGATTTTTGAGTCAACATCAAATGCTCTAAAAAAACCTAGGTTGCACTCTCGAAGTCCCTCAGTGAAAGCTGTTAACCTTGGAAGGGACAAAGTAACTTGAGAGTTGAGAGGCAGTTATGCCAATATTTAAAAAGGGCAGACATAATTAGTACCAGAAAACACCTGATTGTATATCTTTTCCTAGCAATATTATGTTGCTTGCAACGAACAATTTTTATCCAGCACCGACACCGTAACAAAAAACTTCTATGAGAAAAGTGGAAGATTTTCAATAAAAGACACCACAAAGACAGACAGGGATCCGTCAGCAAAGACTAAAAAGTATTAGAATACACATGGGCCCTTCCATGAAATGTCTGCCGGTGCTTAATTACCACAAAATTTGGACAGAATAATTTTGAGCAACCCTGGTGGTGCAACAAAGATAATGCATCATCCATAATAGTGGCATGTTAACTAGGAGGATGCTGAATTCTGTATCGTGTATGGATTTGATTAATATATGAAGTTAGACACTCCATCTAATACAACTGTTAGAAACTACATACAAGCACGGATGCGAAGAAGTACGTAATATAGTTATATATTCTAACACAATAGGTTATGAGCCTGAAAGCAGAAAAGAAGCATTTAAGAAGGTTTTTGCTAACTTTCTAAAATTCTAGGCTCATGCTAGATGCTGGTATGAATTCTAGGCTTCTCTACCGAGAGAATTGTGAAATGCAAGATCTCCCTATATAGGACAGGAGAAGGAAGTCTACCTTTTGTAGATGGGCACAATTCTGGATATCTAAAGCACTTCTTGACGTCTTCACAGACTCATCCTTAGATATAACCTGCAGCAAGTGCAACAAAATCAACTTTCTATCCAAATGGCTACAAAGGCATAATGGTGCAATTTGCAACTAATCTTGATTCTGTACCCCAGTGCCACTGCATGGAGCATCCAACAAAACTCTGTCGACTGAGTTGTTCCCCAGGACTTTAGGCAGCTGAAGTTTATGCAGGAAAAGAGACCAACATCAGTCTAAAGATCCGCCAGAATATACCAATAGAATAATGAATGAATGAAATAATATGCAGATATCAGGGAAATGTGCTACAAGCATTCCAGAAAAAGCTACAGTTGGTCAAGGATGTTTCCAGCATTCAATACATAGATCACACTGGAAAGGAAAAAGAAAAATGTATGGACAATAAATGGTTCCTTTAATGGACAGCCTGGAGATTTGGTTCCAAGGGAAAAGACAACATGAGTACAGAAAACAAATAGACAGAGAAACTAAATTCAATATTCTAAAAACTTAGGTTACCTCCCTTCCATCGTAGTTAGAAACAATGGTGTTTGTCACCCCCATTCGATGTAAATTTGCAGTAAGCGACTTCAGTCTCGATTCCTTCATCTCATTTGCATAGACAATACCTTTTGAAACCAGTAAAATAAAAGATAATTATTTGTCCATAATAATGGTCAGAATTCTTGTGGGATACAGTTTTATAATCAATATTATGAGAAATACACATTTTATTCTGAAAAATATAATTAACTTGCAAATGGTGTAGAAGAATGAATAGTAGACATCAAAATGTCTGAGTGAATTTGTGCAAATTAGTAGAACATACTTTTATGTGAAATATAAGCTTCAGAAGAAATGAGAAAGGACTTCTTCTTCTGATGGATATCCCTTGAAGTGACTAAAAAGTGCTAGGTATTATAGCATTATGGTTACAGCTGCGCTATTAAACTTATTTAGATACAAGATGCTTTTGAATAAGATATATAATCTTCAAACTTCATCTCTAGAGAAAGAGCAGAAGTTTTGAAGAAATTTTGGCTAAATGGGGAAAAAGTGGTAGGTAATCATGAAGTTGAACTTAAAGGAGCGGCATATGTTTATACATAGCAACAAACATAAATCAGTTTGCATGACAATCAATCTAGTGTTTATCAAATAAACAAAATTTGAACAACAAAAAGATCCTCACCAGTATTTTTCATAAGAGAAGCTACATAGGTAGTTTTACCCCCGGGAGCAGCCCTGCAGATGCACCACCAATTGAGTCAAGGAAAGAAATGTAGATCTAATAACAAATAAATGAATACCCAGATAAACATTCCCATTCTTCTGTGAATTACGTAATATCCCTCTATATGCAAATGTGATGACTAAAAAATTGAGCTATGGGAGAATTTCATAACATGACAGATGGCAATTTAAGTAACAAGAGATAACTCATAATGCGTATCAAAATTAAACAAATGGTACTTTGGGAAATAATACAAAAGAAAACTGGAAAGAATTATATTTTCCTATGAACAACAATAGAAATGCTAAACACACACACACAGACACAAGGGTAAACGAATCCTGTAATTGTAAAGCCAAACTTTCTCAATAACAGTCATTCAGGATTAGAGGACAAAAAGAAGACACCAATGGATACAGAATATTTTTTGTTGAAAAATGAACAAAATGAAATAAATTTGTACGCTTATAGATCAAACTAAGATACTCACGCTACATCAACAATTCTTTCTTTTTCCTGAGGAGCAAGGGCCATCACAGGCAAAAAAGAGCTTGCGCCTTGAAGCTGTTAGCAAAAATCACATTAGTTTTAAGGACCAAAGTCTGAATCAATAATGGGAAACTATAGCATCTAAAGATACCATGTAATGGCCAGCCATGTATTCTGGAGTGGCCCCAATTGGAACTTGTGAATCATACACAACCAAACCCACCTGAAAAAAATACAGATATTACGTTAATATGGATCCTTTAATATTTCACATAAAATTATAGCATGACACACGAAGTCCAAAAATTTATTAGATATACTACAGGAATGGCGATAAATGCTTACTTTGGACCATTTGCTTAAAGGATCAAGATTAACTCCTCTGTTCAAAAGAACACCAGCCAAGTCCCTCCTACGGGTCTAAATTCAGCAGAGTCATCAAGAGGCGTAAGTTATTTGGCAAATACTAAAAATGCCAATAATGCAAAGAGAAAATAGTATCCATGCTACCTTCAACGTGTTGGTTCGAAGACATATAGGCCTAGGCTTCTCAAAAGCCTCAATAAGTTCCATAAGCTCAACAACTGGAAACATCTGAACCAAGATAAAAATCACAAAAACAATCACCAAATGTAATAAGATCCTGAAACTTAAAGAAGAGGAAAAAGAAAGGGGACAACAAATAAGAAATATGTATTCAGGCTAAGAAAAGCACCTCAACTAATGCTTCAATCAGAAACTCATTATATCCATAGTAAGAGATGAGATCTCTTTTAAGTTGATCAACGTAATCTTTGCGCGTTGCACCTTCCTGCCTCAATGATTTCAAATTTGATAGGATACGCACGACTGAAAGAAATCTCCACAGATCAACAATTTGGCAACAAGAAACTAAATTACAAGTAAAACAGCACAGGTAAAACAAAACATACTCTCTTTTATCCTTCTCTGCAGATTGGAAAGATCTGGTGGTCTATTTGTTTCTTCTTCAAGTTCCTCCATAGTTGGTAATCTGAACTCGTCGGCTTCTTCCTTGATATTAAGCTGTAATTCAGCTTCTGCATCTTCTTCCTCCTGGGCCTTCTCTCTATCAATAACTCTTGCTTTTTTCTCAATATCAGATGCATCAGAATCTGAATCTGAATCTTCATCTTCACCAGAACCCTCCTCTATAGGAAAAAACATAAGTTATGATCATCATAATATTAAACCACACGGCAGAAATCTAATAACAGACGTACAATCATCAACGAAGAGGCAGTACCTTCATCATCATCGCTTCCCTGGAGAATATCATCAGCAAATGGATCATCACCGTCTGACGACATCTCCGAACCAGAGTCCAATCCCCCTTGTTCCTCCTCAGAATCATGCATGTTTTGTGGTTCCTCATCGTTACCATCAGAATCACTCATAAAATCTTCCTTTTCCGGTTCTTTCGCCAGAGCAAGTTCCGCCTTTTGCTTCTTCCTGGGAGGAGCATTATTCGGCTTTGCACCCTTCTTCTTATTAAATTTAGGACCAGCCATTAAGCTGCAGATATAAGCCCCAAAAACCGTCGTTAACAATGTCGTTACAAAAGCACAAAAAGCAACAAAACAGAGACTTCATATTCTAACAAACTCCGACTGCCTACGCATACGATTGTGCTGCTTCCGCATACGACTGCGCGAAGAGCTAACAGATTGAAATCAGACCTAACTTATAGTTTGTCAACAAACAATTATTGCGCCAAACAAAGCTACTAAACTGTTACCAACACCACATCAAATAACAAGTGAACAATCACTAACGCAAACACAAATACTGTAACAAAATCAATTTAAACTAATAAAAATATGTTCCAACAATTTGAGATAAAGTTGAAGATTTTGTTCGGTACAAATCAAAGACACAGAGCAAGAGGTGAATACCTGGAGTTATTCCGACGAGTGGCGGCGGTTTTCGTTAACCTAAGATAAAAATTCGATTTTTTTTCAAATTGCTCTGCTTAGGGTTTATAAATATTATGTAGAAGCAGAGAAATTTGAGCGGAGAGGAGGAGACGAGTGAATTGCAGGGTTTAAGGCTTGCTCCATCTATAGATATGATTTGACGAATGTACCCTTGGATATATTTTAGAATAACGAAATCGCCTATATAAGATATTTCTTAGGGTAAGCTCCTACCAATAATAATAATAATAATAATGTCATTCATTGACTTTATAGTTTTATACCAATTTTTTTTGACATTAGTATATATGAAAATTGAATGGAATTATAGTTAGGTTTTTTTGAACGTTTTAATTTATTATTCTAAGGGCAAATGACATTTGCTCGTGAGATTCCCTTTATTTAAAGAATTTTAAACAATAAACACAGGACAAAACCATTGTTCCACTGCGCGTTATACATAGTTTAAGTTTGAAAGAAAGAATATTGAATTCATAATTGTAAATAAGTAGTCAATATTTAAAAAAAATGTTGTAAGTATAGAGTTAGTAAATTTTCACATATTAAATTATACTATCAATCCTGGTTATATATTTCTAATTGATTAATTTTATTCAATACGTCGTTTCTTCTGCAACTTTTATGTAACTTTTTAAGTGCTACAACAATGAATAAGTGTGATAGTAGACAACGAAGCACAGTTTGTGGTAAAACATTTTACTTGTACTTATAACCTAAGTCACACAATCCTTCTCCACTTCTCAACGCACTGCGCACTAATCGCGCTCTCACGACTTGAGTGCCTGTGCTCCGAACTAACACGATTTAAGAACCCTTAGTTCTCGCACTAAGAAATCTTAGTTATTGTAATGAGAATTCTTATTTTACAAACATTTAATTCTACATTTTGTTCTACATCTAATATACTCTATGCGTCTAGTGCCTTATCCTTCGACTAGATTGAAGGAATAATTAGACAAAATAAAACTAGATAATGAAATAATTGCAAAAAGTCGAGAACTGGAATTAGAGTGAACAAAACCAAGTTTGCAAAATGAATAATTGCTCAAAATCAAAGAAAAATATAGAAACAAAAGATTGAACTATTAGTCGTTTAAACACTCACAATGTTGGTAGTGACAATGATGAATTTTATATGTTTGATTTAATACATTATAATTACTTATTAACTACTTTAGCATTTATATTCATATAATTATTTTTATTAAACGCATTAAAGCGCACTCAAATTTATGAATTTTAAATTTGGCGCACTTGCGTACACGCTCTCGCTCCCGCCCTCGCACACGCATTCGCTCTATGTGACTTAGCTTATAACTATCTGTCAAATTTGACTCAATCTTGGACATTAGTAACCATGCGGAGTTACTTCTTTAGCAAACATCACATTGCAACTGTGTTTGCTTAATTATTATTATTTTTTGACGAAAATTTCTTGATTATTTATTAGGCCAACAAAAATTCACTTGTTTATTATTTAGTCATTCACTCTCTACAAGACTTTGTCTGTTTGTCTCTCTACAAGGCTAATTTTTTTATACATAAAAGAATTTCAACATACATGAGAAGTGGAAGATCTCAAGGGCCAAAACTCGTGCCAAAAATGCACAAAGGGAAATGAGGGAGGGAAATATTAACAAGGCAAAAGAAAAAGGGATTCACAGTGTCCTAAAAACTCAAACAGCATTGGAATTATCTTCACTTATCTTCTCCTCCTCTTCATCTCTAATGCTCTTGTATTTCGAAGAAGGAGATTGGGTTTGAAGTAGAGTGCTCGTTTTTTCATTCGGTCCCTTCATATTAAGCGACGTATAAACCGACATTCCACAAAGAGCTACAACAGCACCAGCAATGCTCACAAATCCAGGATCAGAACCAAAAAGAATATAACCACCAAGTAGGATCACACACGTTTTGAATTGCCCTAGAACGACATGAGACGTTGCAGAAGTAGCACTGTGCAATTAAAAGTTAAACACTCAGTCCAAACAACCGAGACGAAAAATTGAAAAAATGTATTAACTTTTCATACTTATATCATATATGGTCATATGTCTAAATTGAAAGTTGAGCATACTATTCTCACCCGAGGGCTAAAGCACCGGACCATTGCAGGAGAAAACCGAGCAAAGCGGATATTAGAATGGCAGCTGCATTATTGAAATTCCACTTGAAGGAAAATATCCCCGGAGGATCTAACCATGGCATAAGAGCCAATAAGAAGAATATTGTGACAGGGGTTGTCTTCCACATCAACCTAAACAATAAGGAAATCTTGCGGTTTTAGTAAAATAATATCGTTTATCGAAATAAATGGATGGTGTTTTAACTTACGCGAGGGCTGTCCAACTTCCTTGCTGCTGCAGATTAGACCATAGTATTTTGTTGATGGCACTTGGTATTATCCAGGCAATTGCAACCCAAGCACCGAATAGATTGAATTCTAAGTCGGTAACTGTTGCAACTGCCACACCAAACGAGACAACAACTAGCGCAACAACCTGCAATAATGACCTTGCAGTTGGTACTTTTGGTGATAATGAAGTTATATGATTAGTACCAAGCTTAAATTTGGCTCACATTACTGAATGATGTAGTCTTTTTGAAAAGAATAAATTCTGCGGTAACAATGGTTGGTGTGACAGCAATTTTAGCCATCTGGTAGAATCCAACGCTGCACACGAGTCTAATGAGGAAAAAAGAAAAAAACTTCCAAGTGGGAATGAGAAATTGAGGATTAAAACTTGGATAAGGACCTGTTATGCTTTAGGCTAGTGTTTGCAAGTCCAGAAGAAAAAGCCATCACAGCACCCAAGGCAAACAACGATGAGAATGGTGTGGATTTTGAAGGAGGGGAAACGGGAAGCCAAGCAAGTGACTTGAAAATGGCAAGCAATATCCAAGCAGTCGTGTAATGGATTAGCGTAAGAAATATTGGAAAATTAAATCCAATTTTCCCCATAACCTGTGTCGACGATGAACCGTATCAGAACTAATGTACGAGCAGAGGTAAAATCGAGTAATTTTGGTCTAAATTTACAGAAAACAAAGCCTACAATGTAATATAATTTACACACAAACAGACTGAGAAAAATGAAGGGTGACACAGAGAACTGCATACTAATTTGTTTGCGAGAATTATGGCAACAGAAACCATAAAGTTAAAGGTCATTGCCACAGTCGGTCCACAAACACGTTGCTGTTGGCGCTTGGCTCCTTCTGTTGTGCTAAGCTCGTTGTAATGAGAACTTCTGAGTTCTTCCAACGCACGACCTGCTCATATCCAACAAAAGAATAAACGACGATGGAAAAGGGAAGCTAGGCCTAGCGACAACAAACTTCTGGTACTCTTAATTAGTTCTTCAGGAAAATTAGGAACAAATTTCTAGTAGCTAAATTCACATTAGGGGATGCAGTGTATAAGTTGATCAGTATGAGATGTGATTGGCCTAATGGCCCTGAATCCTGATAATGAACTATCAAATATTCAATGTACAGTTACTAATTTTATCAATCCAAGGCACCACTTTATTAAAAATCAGAAAATTGAACTTGAGATTGACATTATTGACACTAATCACTGCTTAGAAATGATCAAACTGAACTTATTAGAGAACTAAAAACATTCAAAATTCTACATTAATAAAGTCAAAAAACATATTCATCTGCACATGCTCAAAGAAATAAAAAAAAATAAAAAATAAAAGATCACATTTTTATACTGAAATTCGAACAAGATCAACAACCCAGAATCTTACACATCCAGTAGAACATACACAGCAAAAAATAACAAGAAAACATTAGCCATGCATAGGAAAATTCAGAAACTATTTACCAAAAACCATGACTGTAAAAATTCATACAACTTCAAAAACAAATCCCAATTGTGTATAATTCAAAAAGGGAACAAACCTGCTTCGCCTGCATCACTATCTTTTCTTTTGAAAATTCTTCTGCCATTTTGGCCTAACAGAGAACTGAACAAACCCATAAAAGCATTTGTCAAAAACAACACAAATAGATGGAAATTAAAGGCATTTTAGGTACACTATATCATAGTAAGAGATAAAAATGATGTTCAAGAAGAAGAGAGAACAAAGATTGAGTAAACATTTTCTTTTTTTTTTTTTACTAAAAATGAATTATAGAAAAGGATTGAAAAAAGAGTTTTGAGTGCAAGCATGCAGCTATAAGAGTTGTGATTCACAAGCACTTGCTTAATTATTTTTGGACTTAGCTTATAGGAGTTCAATAAAATCTTTTTTCATTAAAACATTAGTCGATAAATTCTAGGACTTTTTATGTAATAAAAGAAAATGAAATTATGTTGTTAGATTTAATGAGTTCAAAATCCTAGTTCCACGGTCTTCAAGAAATAGGAAAAGACACTGCTATGTGAAAATTCGAATGTCACGGATCTCCTGATATTTCAAAACTTTCTTTCTCTTTTAGGTCCCACGTGCTGGGAAAAATTGGTTATTTTTTAATGAAAACTATACTACCAAATAATATATTTGGCCCACAAAAGATTTATAGCACATTCTTTTTACCATATTTTATGGGATTATTAGTCCTTTATCATCTTTGAAAACTTTGTTTAATGGGTACGCCTCGAAAGAAAGAGAGTTTAATTGCTTGCTTGAATAATAATTCTTGTGCTGGCTGGCAAGCAAAGGCAATAATTTGTCTTTGTTCTTTTGAGTTCATGCAACAATCCTTATCTTGTCTTTCCTTCATTTTAAAGTGTTGGGACACTTGAGTATAATTCAAGTTTCAAAGTTTTTTTTTTTTTTTTTTTTTTTTTTTTTTTTTTTTTTTTTTAATGTCGCGGAAGTTGTAGTCTCTATTCTCAGGGCGCATAAGTAAATGCTCGAGCTAGATACAATATCTTACAAATAGCCGTTGGACAAATTAAACTAGACATTGACAATAATCACAAATCTATAAGGTAGATGATCATAGTTGAGTTGAGACCAAAAGAAAGAGTTCTACCTATAGACTTCAAGATTTTAAGGTAGGCATTCATTTTTATTTCATCCAACTATTCCACGACGATTATTGGAAGGTTCTTTTAGACAAAATTTTGTTAGTCATTATTCGTTATTATAGGGTTTTTAGATAACATCTTAAAATAATAGTTGTAAGAGTTTTGAATTTTTGGATAAACACGATTTATGAGTAAAAGGGACTGGTAACAATTTCGTTCAACATGACAAAAGATGTCTATTGATTTTAAGCTTCAAATTTTCTTTTAGAGGTTTTGGCAATTTACCCCATTGTGTTATGCCAAATTGACGAATTACCCACAATAAAAAATAAATATACAGATTACCCTTTTGTGATATAAAAAAGTATCAAATTACCCCCCTATAGCTAACACGCCCAAACTTGAGAGTGGAGTTAGTTTATTTGGCAAAAAAAGATAATTATACCCTTTTCCTAAAAAATATATGTACATATTTTCGTGTAAACTTTGGGTACAAACTAAAAACTAAACTAAAAAATAAGTTATAATTCATCATATATGTGTTTATATATTTTTTTTATATTTTTACTTATAATTTTTTCCAAAGAAAGGCTACAATAAATTTGAAATTACAAGAAGAAAAATATTAGAACTAACAAGGATATTTTACTCATCAGATATAAAAAATACACTAAAAAGGTTACAAAGGGTAGTGTGCAACTTTTTAAAATTACATGGAAATAATTCACCTATTTATTTTTTCGCAAGGAGTTAATTTACCAATTTGAAATAACACATGGGGTGAATTGCCAAAAATCCTTGCTTTAAAATTTTAATAAGAATTCTGAACTTCACTTTAATCAGACACAATCAATTCATTATTATCACAACACATTTACTACGCATTTGCTAACAGTAATATGGACCACTGATCACTTGCTGGACCAACAAGAAATGGAATTTAATGAATATCCTCGAACTGATAATTTCGATGTATATACTATAGATTATCTACTAAAATTAGTTTTACGTATTTGTTCCTCCTATATACGCCACACACAAACTAATTAATGATCTATAGGTTTCTGTTGTTGTTGCTAAGATATCAAATATCAATGTAACTGTTCGTGATTGAATGCTCAGTTTTCTACTAATACCAAATTAAAATTGCTTAAGTTGTTCGTTAATCATAGCTGTTGGATTCTTCTTGGTATTAGGTGTAGTATACTAATGAGTTTACCAAAAACACTTGATTAGGCAAGAAATTATTCTTGTCTATAAATCAACCTGCATTTTATTTGTTAGTTTAGAGGCATTTCTTTGGATATTTAGTCTTAGAGAAATAATTTTGTGCAACTGCTTTATAGATAATATGGAGCAAGCAACGATAATGATCTTTTAAATTATAGCACTAACTTTTTTATTTACACCAATAGTTAATTTTATCCCCACGTCATTATGCACAGTTACATGTTAGCCTCTACCCCGAAACTTATTATATGTAGCTGCACGTGGTACAACTAAATATTGAGTATTGAGATTAAACATAATTCTTAAATTATGGACGGTAACTTCTCCATACTTTATTCCAATCATGCATTTACATTGATAAGCGAAGTCCTTCACCACCTCATCATCGTGCAACCATCGCACCTTATAATCTGGGGCCTTTGATTGTGAAATAAATTTGTGGCCCAAGAATTTGATGTGTCCAATAACTTCAAAGGTTGTAATAATAAATATGTTTGGGCTGCCCGACGCAAGCCTATTAGTCATTGCACAATTGAACAAATATGTGTGTTACTTTCCCAGTCAATTAATAGCCCAATTGTAGCGAATTGCCAATTTTGACGTCCTAAAAATTGTTACCGTGGTATATGAAATAAGGGTAGAAATTTGAGGAATAAACAATTACTATAAAATATTGTAATAGTGATCAGTTGCATATAGAATAAAAAATACTGCCCCTTTTTAAAGAAAACGTGTATGCGTTCTTTCATATAAACTGCATTTATCTATCTTTATCTTTTGTCGCTTTTCCCATCACAACTCAAAAGAATCAAAAATCGCTTTTTTAACTTCACAATCCAGGAAAGAAGAGAAGAAAAAAATCTAGGGAGAAAATATTAGAATTCAGATTAGCTATGGTTACTTGCGCACCTCTTAGAAGTATACTGTAAACATAATTCTTGTGTTATCTTGTAAGTGATGGATATTGCATATTATAATAAATATTTTTTTTCTTGTTTTTATTATAATGATAAATAAAAAGAAAGACCAACTATGTTTTTTTAAGTTAGTATGTTAGACACGTGATTTATCTAAAGTAATTTCTATTTTTCATGCTTACAAATACAAAAAGATTATATTTTCCACATCAAAAAATTTCACGATCCCTTTTTATTGAACCATGTTTCTATCTTTTCTACCTAGAGATTTGTTTTGACTTTTGGGGGTTTTGTTTTTCAAAATTTAAAAGAAGAACCATAGAACCAAAATAAAAAAAGCTACATAGGTTGCTTGGTATAAAAACTCTTGGATCGGAGGAATAATTATTGTGAAACTGAAACCCAAATTATTTAAGGAATAAATTGCAACGAACGAGTATTTGGCTTGGGCGAGCGTCTATATATATATCAATTACACCATACCTCTCAGTAACTCATGTTATCATGCATGCCTTACACTAATTTAACAATTCACACGTTTTCAAATTTCAACTATAATTTTGCAAAAACACGCACGCGTTTTCCTAATCCTAAATCAACTAGACGTCCTCTACTCTCTCTATTATATATACTCCCCCCCCCCCCCCCCATTCAAAAACTATATATATACATATAACATACAACAATAAAACCTTCTAAAATCTCTCTAAAACCTCAATTTCTTCATCCACAAAATATCCAAAGAAAAACAGAAGAAAAGATGACTGGCGACACCGTTGAATCCTCCCCACCCCAATCCGGCCTCGTACCCACGATCCAAAACATCGTCTGCACCGCAAACCTCAACTGCAAACTCGACCTCCTCTCCATTGCCCGAAGGGCAAGAAACGTCGAATACCGCCCCCAAAAATTCTCAGCCGTGACCATGAGAATAAAAGAGACCAAAACCACGGCCCTGATCTTCGACTCGGGCAAAATAGTCTGCACGGGAGCGAAGAGCGAAGATCAGGCGAGACTGGCCGTGAGAAAGTACGCGAGAACCGTGCAGAAACTAGGGTTCCCCGTGAGGCTCACGAACTTCAGCATACAGAACATTGTCGGATCGTGCGACGTGAAGTTCCCGATAAGGCTGGAGATGCTATGCGCCAGACAGGCGGATTTTTCGACTTACGAGCCGGAGTATTTCCCGGGTTTGACCTATCGTATGAGGGACCCGAAGACTGTTTTGTCGGTGTTTGTTTCGGGGAAAGTCGTGATCAAGGGCGCGAAGGTGAGGGAAGAGCTTTACCGGGCGTTGGAGAAAATATACCCCGCTCTGGTGGAGTGTCGTAGGAAGACTAAGCCCTAGATTAAATTTTAGTTTCTTGGAATCAAGAAACTGGCTTTGCGATTGTGTGTTAAAAAGAACTCGATTTTTTTGGGAGGCGTTAATTGACGGTGATGAAAAATTACCTTTTATTCTCAAAAATATAATTAACTTGCAAATGGTGTAATGCATAATAGACATCAAAGCAGGGTTGTTAAAACCGGACCGGACTGGTCGGTCCAACCGGTTGGACCGGGGTTTGGTCCCTTGTCCGGACACCGGTCGACCTGTAAAACCAGTAAACCGGTGACTACACCGGTTCGATGCCCGGTCCGATTTTAAAAACATTGCATCAAAGTCAATCTGAGAAAAGTTGTGGAAATTAGTAGAACATATATACTTTACTTGAAATAAAAGCTTCAAGAAGATATATATATATGAGAAAGAGTTTCTTCTTATGATAGATATCCGGTCCTTGAAGTTAGTAAGAAAATGCTAGGTATTGTAGGATTATGGTTACAGCTGTGCTATTAAAATTGTTTAGATACAAGATGTTTATGAATAAGATATTATATAATCTTTAAATATTCATATCTCTAAAGCAAGAGCACAAGTTTTGAAGAATTTAATTTTGGCTTAATGGGGAAAATTAAAGTGGTAGGTGATCTTGAAGTTGAACTTAAAGGAGCAGCATATGTTTATACGTAGAAACAAAGATAAGGGCAGTTTGCATGACAATCAGTCCAGTGTCTATTAAACAAACAAATTTGAACAACAAAAAGATGCACCACGGCCAATTGAGTCAAAGGTAAACGAATCCCGTTAATGTAAAGCCAAACTTTCTCAATGACAGACATTCAGGATTAAAAGGACAAAATATAATTCTTTCTTTTTCCTGAGGAGCAAGGGCCATCATGGGGAAAAAAGAGCTTGCAACTTGAAGCTTTTAGCAAAAAATACATTAGCTTTAAGTACCAATGTGAATCATACACAACCAAACCCACCTGAGAAAAGAGACAGATATATTACGTTAATTTTTTTTTTTGATCAGATCACCTCTATTATTTCACATATATAAAATTACATCATGACACACGAAGTCCAAATATTTATCAGATATACTACAGGAATGGCACCTGATAAATGCTTACTTTGGACCATTTGCTTAACGGATCAAGATTAATTCCTCTGTTCAAAAGAACACCAGCCAAGTCCCTCCTACGGGTCTAAATGACATTTAATTGCTCGCGAGAATTGAACCTTATAATTTGTTTTCGTTATTTACAAAATTTTAAACAATAAATACAAGACAAATTCACTGTTCCACTTCCACCGCGTGTTATACGTATATTTTTAGTTTGAATGTATTCATAATTGTAAATATATAACTACTCGATATTCAAAAATATATTTTGTAAGTATATAATTTTAATATAGTAAATTTCCACATATTAAATTATACTATCGATTTTGGTTACATATTTTTAATTGATTTTTTTTTTTCAATATATCGTTTCTTCTACAACCTTTCTCTAACTTATTAAGTGCTACAACAATTACAAGTGTAATAGCATACAGCAAACCACAGTTTTGTGGTAAAAGTAAAACATTTTACTTAATGATTTAAAAACCGGACGTTCGGATCGGTCATTAAACCGGTGACCTCACTAGTTCATCGGTTTTACTGGTTGAACCAGTTCGACCACTAGTAGAACCAGTATAAATCGGACTGGACAAGGGTTCGGACCCTGGTCGAACCGGTTCGACCCGCCGGTCCGGTCCAGTCTTAAAAACATTGATTTTACTTATAACTAGCGGCCCCGAATTTGAGTCATACTGGACATGAGTAACTATGCGGAGTTTCTTCTTTAGCAAATATCAAGTTTTAATTGTGTTTACTTGACTAATATATTAGGCCAACAAATTAAAATTCATGACTTGTTTATTATTTAGTCCATCATTGATCTGCAAGACTTTGTCTGTACTTTCTTTTGCAATAATATCTAATTATATGAATTATTTTTTTTTCTTTTGCTATTCGAATCTTTTTTTCTCAATACAATAAGATGCTATTGTGAAAAAGGATACCATCTTTTTTTTAGCAAACTCTACACTAATGCACGACCAAAAGCTGAATCATGCACATTTTTTTTCAGCAAGCGAAATTTTATTCAAATGAAACGCAAGTACAACACCATGAGCACAAAGAATGCTCACGGTGTAACATTACAACAGATATAGTTTCCAGTCAAAACAGAGCACAAAATTACATCAAACAAGCCAAAGGTTGAAAATACCAATAGACAAAAGAGAAAGAAAATTCACTATTTTTTGCTTTAAACAGGCACCGCCATCTAACTTTAATAACATCACACGTTTTCGCCACATTGCCTTGTTCGCCTCTAAAACAAGCTCCATTTCCCATTTTTCAGATTTCCCCAATGATGAAGAACCACATTTGAAACCATTTCTCAATACCTTTCTTAAAAGGCACTAATCCGCAAAATTTGTTCAAAATGTGACCTTGGATTGCAATGCATATCACTTGAGACACCGGCCCAATTTTAGCATACACCTCCAAATTTGTGAAGCAACATCGCACGTAAAAAGGAGATGCACAACCTTGTTTGCTCAACCATCGGATTACGATAGATGCGCCTCAGGTTGTTGCACAACTCCAGCCAAACCTATTAACTGTTAAACAAATAACAAGAAAAATAAAAAGGTAATTCCATATGACAAATTTAAGGGTACTCGTTTAGTCTTGGAGGGTACTTTTTATAAATTTTCAAACCTTAGAGATAGTTTTTATAATTACACCATACATAGTTAATTGCTATCATCCCACTAATTAAACCATTCACATGTTTTAAACTCTCATTAGGACTCTAATTTTGCAAATCACGCACGCTTCTCCTAAATCAACTAGACGTCCTCTACTCTCTATATATACCCCCCCCCCCTCCTTCACAAACTATACATAACAATATACAACAATAAAACCCTCTTCTAAAGTCTCTCTAAAACCCCAATTTCTTCTTCCACAAAAATCCAATAAAAAAAAACCAAATCATCCTGTAGAAAAAGATGACTAGCGACGCCGCTGAATCCGCCCCACCCCAATCCGGCCTCGTACCCACGATCCAAAACCTCGTCTGCACCGCAAACCTCAACTGCAAACTCGACCTCCTCTCCATCACCCAACGAGCAAGAAACGCCGAATACCACCCCAAAAGATTCTCGGCGGTGATCATGAGAATAAAAGAGCCCAAGACCACTTGCCTGATCTTCGCCTCGGGCAAAATAGTCTGCACGGGAGCGAAGAGCGAAGATCAGGCGAGACTGGCCGCAAGAAAGTACGCGAGAACCGTGCAGAAACTAGGGTTCCCCGTCAAGTTGACGAACTTCAGCATACAGAACATTGTCGGATCGTGCGACGTGAAGTTCCCGATAAGGCTGGAGTTGCTATGCATCGGAAAGGCCGCGTCGGCGTTTTCGACTTACGAGCCAGAGATTTTTCCGGGCTTGATCTATCGTATGAGGAAGCCGAAGACTGTCTTGTTGGTTTTCGTTTCGGGGAAAGTTGTGATCACGGGCGCGAAGGTGAAGGAGGAGGTTTACGAGGCGTTTGAGAATATCTACCCCGTTCTGGTGGAGTATAGGAGGAATATTAATCCCTAGATTGATTTGATTTTAGTTTTCTTGGAATCAAGAAACTGGCTTTGTGTTGTTGTGTGTGGAAAAGAACTCTGAATTTTTAGGAGTTAATTGACGATGATGGAAAATTACATATATACATGAGTTTGTACTTAAGCCCTAGAATGATTTTTAATAGTCTTGGAATCAAGAAATTGCTTTATGGGAATAATTTTTAGGAGAACATTCTGTCAAATTAAAGGCTCTTTTACATATACATTATTGATCTTGTGTCTACCCTAAACATGCTCATAGCTAGAAGCATGTTTTATTAGTTTGGACTGTCAATGTCAACCTCAAAACACCAAAAGATCAGCTACTGCCCCAACATCTGAATATACAATGTTTAAAAAGCATGAGAAAGAAGTCTCACAGTTTATCTATATTTTGCTCTTGGATTTTGAACTTGGATTATTAAGAATAGATCGTCTCTCAACTGTTAAAATTGGGTGCTTTACGTACTTAGAGATATGGGATCAAATCAAAGTTTCGTTTCTACTATATGTTTCGGTGTGCTAAATTTTAGAAACTTCTCGCAATGTTTTCGATCCATGCTTAGAGATGGAGCGTAAGCCTAAAGAATTTCGGGAATTAATTTTGATAACATAATTCTATTTTTACAAGGGTACGTAAAATTGAAAAAGAACTCGAATTTTTGGAAGGAGTTAACTGATGGTGGTGGGAAAATTACCAAAAGGAACAATATCCTTTTGATTTTCTTGCCCAATTGTTATCCTTACCATGAACTAGTCGTTTGGTTTTATATGTACATTTGTGTTTATAAATATGAATAAGTGTCTAGATAGAACGTTTTTTACTTTATATATATACTTAGATGTATTTGTGGTGTTTATAGAACTCTCTTATAATTGGGGTCACAAAAAATCATTCCGCAAAGAAGGTGATTATGACCAAGGATCATCCGGTGAATTGGGGTTTGGTTCATATAAGCAGTTGCAGTACTAGATGTATACACTCTAAAATTGATATTTGTGATATATGCTAAAAATTGGAAAAAAAAAAGGTTAGATATTTGTAAGAGTACGACCACCTCTGGAGACAATTGCATGATTTTCAGCGAGTGAAACGCAAAACCCATCTTCGAACAATCTCGAAACCGAAATTAATTTTCTTGCAAAACCTTCTACGCAATAGACATTTTGCGGCATCATTAGGTTGAAACTGTATATTTTTACATTGGCAACCCGCACCGCTTTAAATGCGACTACTGCGCCATTCCCTACTCGCCTAGCAAACTCTTCACTTTCTAATCGTGCATTCGTCTCCTTTCCAAAATAGAATTAGAAGCATTCTGCAGATATCATGCTTTCTGGATCAAGCTTTTTTTTTTTTTTTTTTTTTTTTTTTTTTTTTTTTTTAATAAAAAGAAGTCCAAGAGCGTTAGCTCTCGTGACTCAAATTTATCAAAAGAAAAAGGATAGTAACTGTGAGCACCGCGCCCCACGAGTAACAATTCGGTCCGGTGTTGGTCACCTAACAAACTCAACTCAGACCGAACTGTAGCTCATAGGAAGGAGTCTCACTGACCAGGATAAAAAACATAGCATTATAAAATATTTTCACTTTAAATACAGCGGAAATCTTTGGACTACAAATAAATTTTACAATTTCAAGATGACTTATATAAAATCAAACACTTAACAATTTTTGCAAAGTTTCCAAAATGCGAACTTGATACTCGTTTGTTCCATCCATGCTGCTATACCACTCTTATTCTGAGAAAAGGGACAGATAAGATAAAAGAGGAGTAAGTCTTTAATGACTTAGTGAGACTCTTAGAACGTGACAATAATCAAACAGTAAATTAGAAAACGAACAAGAATGACCAGAATAATTACATCTGCATCATTGAATTGAAATTATCGGTTTAACGATAATACTGGAACATTCAGAATAACGAGAAAGTGATCTTGTGCAATTACATATAACGGATCAAACCTTAACTCCCAAAATTCAACCGTATACCTCCCTACGAGGAGCTACCTCGCAACAGAACAAAAGACATGCTCGAGTACATGTCAATCTAACACGCGGGTCACAGCCAACTCCTGGCTGCAAGCGCGCTTAGACAGAATGGGTATTAAGTTGAAATACTTAAAGTGACAGCTCTTTGCTGCCGAGCAGTAAATCTTCTCAATCCCTGGGCCCAACTTCCCAAAGGCGTCACAATGAGTGAAACAAAAATATCAGATGAGCTAGTAAGTCGCATAATATCCGTTGCTCGTTTTTGAGCTACATAGGCCAAACATAGTTCGTTGCTCGTTGTACAATTCAAGAATCGATAGGGTGATCATGATACCAGGATAATTATAGTTATGAAGAAATGTGTGATTATGAGTCAAATGATAGGTTTAATTTAACAATAGGTAAGAAAGCTGATTTGTAAAGAATTAACGAATATAAATATAAAAGCATTAAAATGGCAATGGAATGTTTCTCGTGATTTGAAACAAAGAATCACAATTGTTATGTCCAAGTTTCTCAGGGACGGATGCCAAACGGGGTTTTGAACAAATCAGAAATCAAACCTCACCTTTACCGTACGGGAAATCTTGATTAACGTCGATAATTGCAGAACCTTAAATAAATCAAAAAGATATAATCAATTGTTTGCTCACAAATTTACAACAATAAACATATATTTCCAATATTTATCATATTTAAAGAAGTTCAATTAAATATCTAATTATTGTTAATTTTGGATAAATCCCACATTTTCCTATTTTAACTTTAACTATGACTTAAAAATATAAATAATGAGATTTACCATTTCAAAGCAACAAGTTGAAGACTAAATCTATTAACAAGTTACAAAATAATAATTATTAAAGTCTCAATTCTAATCTATTAACAACACATTTCATATTAATAAATAAATGCTTCAATGCATATTTAAACCCTTTTTTAAAACAA
The DNA here is from genome assembly GCA_946800315.1 of Misopates orontium. Taxonomy (NCBI): domain Eukaryota; kingdom Viridiplantae; phylum Streptophyta; class Magnoliopsida; order Lamiales; family Plantaginaceae; genus Misopates; species Misopates orontium. The sequence continues at coordinate 7,788,400 of OX326946.1, read as the reverse complement.
TATTTCTTAACAAAATTCTAGTAAATTACTTATTACATAATAATCTCAAATCAAAAGTTTTACCATGATCTTGACATTGAACAAATATCTCAATAGTCCCTTGAATAAAATTATATCACATTTATAACTTTGGCAAAAACTATTTTTCTTATAGTTATTAGTATGAAATTACACAGTATTGCATATATCACTAATAACAATTAAAACATGTAGATCTAATTAAAATGAACTTTTCAAGAATAATTATTATTCTAATAAACTAGATTAGATGGTTAGATCACATGATAAACACGATATTTCACTTAAAGTTAAAGAAATTGAAAGATCAACCGTAAAACAAACTACATATCATCTAAATGTTGCAAAATCCATGAAAAATATTAAACACGATTTTAAATTAAGATAAACTGATCCAACATCATTATTAGTATGTATTGAGTCCGTATTAATGATCAATTTCAAGATTCGGATAGCTTTTGCAACATAAATTAGTTAAACAAAAAGTTAATGCAAATCTGAGGTTAGAAACTGTAGCAGTCTCGGATTTACCTTTAATCGGACTTTTAAACGATATGATAATCTGAAATTGATTGAGGGGTTCAATTTTAAAAATCATGGAGAGTATGTAGTTTCAAAATCAGATCAAGAGAACAAGGTTTGGTATTTTAAATAAATCATGAAAGCTAGGAGCTGTTTTCGGATTTTCTGGACAGTGGTACGTATTTCTCATTTTTAGACCCCTCAAACGACTTTGGTTGAAGAAGGTTTCTGAACATGAAAGTTATCTTACAGAATAAACAGTATGTGGTAAAAATTTCAGAGAAAGATTCGAAGTTTTGATATGGTGTTTGGACTTCCCAAGTTTCTGTACCAAAACTGGCAGTTTTGACAAAACTCGATTTTGAGGATTTTCAAGGACTATAAAGAAGGCTTAAAGGATTGAAAAAGATTATCTAGAAATATAAACATCAAGAGGAATAACTTTGCAGAAGAAAAGAAGAGAAGATTCGGAGAAGAGAGGTGTGTGAAAAATGTTGAAGAGAGCCTCCCTTTTATAGGTGAAAATGGGAGACAAAGGATTAATTACCATACCATACCCTACTCATTTTTATTTTAATTCAAGCTAGGCTACCCTAATTATGAAGATGTTTCCAGGCTTTATCTGATAGGATTTTATAAGAAAATATTAGAAATATCTAGCATAAAAGACAAAGCAAAGTTACCTTTTCTCAAATGTAAATGTAAATATGTCAAGATTTACCATTGTCAATGAATGTTTGGATATTTTAAAACTACAAGGGACCAATTTGAAAGTTTTGATAACTCATTTGGTCTTAAATAAGATATATGTGGTCAATCATAAATTTTTCAAAAGGGAAAAGACTAAATTGTAACTTTTTCAAAACTTTTGGGGCCAAAATCATATTTTCAAAAAGTTCAAAGACTAAAATGAAAATTCGAAAATACTTTTATTTTTTTTCAAAAATCTCAGGGGCGTTACAGTAACAAATGTTCAGCGGAACCTAAAACATTCCCCATTACATGAATCATCAAAGACAAAAGAACTAATAACATGTGGATGTGACGTCCACCAAGTGTTTCCTGTGTGTTGTTTTCCGAAATTAGCTAAAGCGTCCGCCGCCTTGTTCCCCTCTTGGAATGTATGAGAAACCTGAATATGTATAGAATTTAGAATTCTTAAAGAGTTAACCCATCGACACTGAAGTTTCCAAGGCACTTTATCAGATTTATATCTAATGAGATTGACAATATATGTAGAATCACTCTCCAACCAAATATAACTCCATTCCATCTCCCCCCTTTCCACTACTAAAACTGACTCAAGTTGGGTAGCGAACGCCCCCAATGTGAACCCCCTTGCATTCCGAAAGATTCCCCCTGCACCACCCTGTGCTGGTGCGCCAATCGAGCAGCCATCTGTGTTACATTTAATCCAATTCTGAATGGGTGGATACCAAGTAACTGAAATTGTTTTAGGCGCCCATCTCGGTAAAAGAGCAATGTTGAACATCCTGACAATACAGCGATCCTCGGCTGAATGTGCACTTCCTTTTTTAAAGAATTTAATTTCCTTGATGCTTTTCCAAATTTGTCGCAAGAAAGAGCGAATATCCGGAGCAATATCCTCAAAAATGCAATTGTTTTTGGTCTTACAAAGCAACCAAATGCAAGATGTCACAGCCATATGCCAAAGAGCCAAAATCTGCGAGCTAAACGCAACCTGTGATGCGTCAATAAGCAGCCTCGACAAATGAGTGATCCGTGTTAATTCTATGATAAAAAAACCCGAGAGATAGCCGTCTACGCTGCTCGTGCAAAGGAACATTGAACCGGCAAGTGGTCATGAGTTTCATCAGCTGAACGACATAATCGACATAAAGATGCATAATAAAACCCATTTTGCTTTAGAGCTTCCTGAGTATTCTTGATCAGGCTGCTTCTCTATTTAATCGTCCACAAGTACTTTCTCATTTTTACAAAAGTTTTGGATATCTGAACTAGCTAGCAATAATGTTGTCTATCATTAATGGGTATTACTTTTATAAGAAAGGTAAGAATTCAGTAAAGTTCTATTTTGTCAAATCATGTGGCGTTCTCTTGCCACCATTAGATTACGTTATGACTCGTGATGAGATCTCAATGTACGTGGTGGTGGAAGATTAGAGAAATAAAATATTTAATCTTAATTATTTTATACTTATTACACATGTCATAGATCTAAAGGTGGCACAAAGATCAGTTCAAAATTTAGGTGCAGAAAAAATATTTTGTTGGTAAGCAGTTTTTTTTTTTTTTTGAACAAGACCTATTGGTCATTTAATTAAGTCAAAATAATCGTTTTAGTACAAGGAGTAGCAGAATTGGAAATGCGAGTTACAACAGTAGAAACATCAAATAATAATAAAGGTTTGAGCCATTCTGGGCACGTTTCCCAGATCTTGTACACTGAAGCTGGATTATTGCCAAGTTGATCTTGAGAAACAAACGACGCGCCAAGTTTTGCAAGAGTGTCTGCAACGTTGTTGGTTTCTCTGTAGCTGAAAGTGGCAAAGACCGTGGTGAAACTAGTCAGCCGACTCCGAATGTCCTGTATAAGTCCGTCAAGATGAGTAATATGTGAAGATTGTATATCTTGGTAAGCAGCCTTTTAATATGTGAAGATTGTATATCTAGCTACCTATGCATTGTAAATGTGCCTCAAAGATTAAGTGATAAAATTTCTTGGATACGACATTTATTATGGAAAATTATAGATTTTTGAGCTAACAAATATAATTTTCGCTTGTGTTATGCTTAATTGACAAAACTTCTCATCCAACAAATAAAAAGGGCAAAAAACTCTCAAAGCGGACTTTTTTTCTTCCAAAAAAGGCGAAAAACAACCGGCATTTTTTCTATACAAGGAGATTTTTTGCCTTATTAAAAATATTGACGGTTTTGGCCTTAAACGTATAAAATTGCGGGTTTCTCGCCTCTACTTTTTAAGGGATTTTTAGCCTACTATGCACAACATATATATTTTTAATTATTACTTAGTCAAAATCCCCAATTCCGAGTATACCTATATTACCAAGAAGTTATTATTACTGTTTTACAAATTAATATTTTCCCTTTTGGTTTTTTGGACCTAATGAGTTTTGGCCTTACAGATGTATGTCTACCAATATTTTTTGGCATCTTCTTTACAGTTTTTGGTAAGAGAATTATCACTTCAGACTGTAATAAATATAATTTAAGTTTTCAAAATGTGGTGCTTTGCTATAATTAAAATATAAAACAATAACGAAAGTCTATTTAATGTAATTGCACCACTTCCACAAGACCTACATCGAATCTTCACTCTCTCTAATTTTTCTCCATTTGCTCCATTCGATGTCCTGACTTCTTCACATCCTTTCTCTCCATTTGACTCTTTAGTTCTTATCTCCTCGGCTCTTCTCTCTTTTGTCCTAGGCGACTTTATCGGTCATCCTCATCTCTTCTAATCCCACAACTCTATAAAAGGCTCCCAATTGTTTTTCTCGTAAGTATTAATTATTTTTTCTTCTCCTAAATCTTCAGTAAATTCAAGTAAGTAACTTCATAAATCTCAAATTTATACTCTTGACGTTGTCAAAAAAGTCCTTTTTATTATTATTATTTTCAGTAAGTATATACGTCTCTCTTTGTTCATCTGTCACGTTTTGATACTCTTCACCAATAATATTCGAGCACATGCATGAAATTCGATACTAGTGCAGCATTCAAAAATACCTAGTGTCGATAAATTTATCCCTCAGGCGGATGGTTTTGTGTATTTATTAAAGATTAAAATCCTTAAAACCACTTGTAGGTCTTGGCCCTCCGTCTAAAAAATGATTGTATACATAACTAACCATTTTTGTTGCCAACAAGCATGATTTAATTCATAAATTTTGTGCTTGGAGTCTAAATTTGTTTCTCCATCAATTAATCATTAAAATAGAGACATGTGAATGCTCCTCTTATTTTTTTTGTTACTTTAATGTCTGCCCAAAAATTATGAGAAGTAACTTACGCATTGATGTGATACACAGGAAAAAAAGAAGACTGAGAAACAAATTTTCAGTATGACATCAAATGAGTCAGGAAGTGACGATCAGCAGAGAATGAGGCATGAAGAAACTGAAAGAAGATCCAGTAGTGAAAATCCAGAAACAAATTCAACTAATACTGAACGGCAGCCAACTAGAAAGCGGTACCATCGCTACACTACATTACAGATCCAAAGATTGGAAGGGTAAGTTTTCATAGAAAAATAAAAAATTCAGAATCTTGTGAAAAGTCGTGTTGTATATATTAATACAAAGTATAATGAGTTTAACAGTTATACATTGTACTTGCTAGTTTGTGTTTTTCTAAGAATCTGCACGAAACTTGCTTGTGTTAATTTAATAATTGTCTAGAACTCCTATGTGATTTCGAAAACTCTGCACAAAATCGCTTTGGTCTACACATAACCTGGTCTCCGTCTAACCTATTAGACATCGGTATACACTTGCACTATGTGATATTGAATTTGATTTTAATGTCTTTTCCTGTTTGAAAACATGCACGAAACCCCCATGATTTAAAAAACACTGCCACAAACCCTTGTTTTAATTTATTTGTTATAAAATAATGCATGTTATTTATATTTTCTCTTATAAATCATAATAAAATTTAATGTTATTAAGTCAAAAAATAGAATTTTTTTAAATATAAAAATGTGAACTGTAAAAATTAAAGTAAGGTTAGTTTAGTCATTTTAAAAATGGTGTTACTTGAAACCTAACAAGAGGATTTTGTGCAAAGTATTCAAAATCAAAAATGAATTTCAGACAATTGACAAGCCACCAAATCATGTTGTGTACGTAGGTCTTCAAAACCACGTCAAGTTTTAAGTTTGATATCCCTATGGTTCCATTTTGATAGACAGTGTAAGTTTTTAGTAATTAACTTACTGATGTTATTTCGGTTGACTCTCTTTTGTTTTGTTTCTTTGTCAAACTCTGGTGAACTTCTTGTGCCCCGTTGAAATAATTTCTTTTGCTTTAGCCGATAAAAAAAAAAGTTTTTAGAATTTACCACTTAATTTTATTCCTGAACATGGCAAAGTATACTTAATAATTTTTTTTTGAGGGTGACTACAACTACAATTTTTGATATTACAGAATATTTATGCTTTGAGATTAAGGGTTTTAAAACGACATTTGTAGATTCATGATAGTATCTTGAAAAACTTAAAAAACATTGTAAAATTTTTTGGTGTCCTGTTATTTCATCAAGCTTAATATTACTATTTTCATGTTTTAGTTTTTTAAATGGGCAAAAATAGTAATTACCTATCAACGTTTGTATTATAGATAATAACATAATATAAATAGCTAGCCACAATTCATATTAAATAGTATTCTCAATTTTAGTACATGTTAGTCAATAATAAGGATAAACTGCACAAACTAAACTCGACACATGAAAGGTTACTAAAAAATGTCTATTGCACATATATCATAGTACTGGTTATTTTGCGATTTCGTAAAATCTATACAAGATTTCCTTCTTTTCTCAGCCGATGAATATGTTTTTCGATAATTATCTATAGCTCTATGCTTATGAAGGTTGTTTATAATCCCTATTAATTCAAATTTAGTCTCTCATTAATTGATATAGGGTTTTCAAGGAGTGTCCGCATCCCGATGATAAAGTACGAGCGGAACTTAGTAGTGAACTGGGAATGGAACCGTTGCAAGTCAAGTTTTGGTTCCAAAACAAGCGCTCTCAAAGAAAAGTAAGAGATATATAATTTTGCAAACATTATATATATATATATATATATTCATTGAAAAGTTGTTGTAGCAAACATTGGCTGATCTAATTAACTTGCAGACACAGCATGAGCACGAAGAAAATGCAGAACTTCGAATAGAAAATGAGAAACTTAAGGCTGAAAACATGATGTATAAAGAAGTTCTCGACAACGCTTGCTGCTTGGCTTGCGGCGGCCCAACCACTATAGGTGAAGGGTCATTCGACGAGCACCAACTAAGAATGGAAAACGCTCGGTTAAGAGCAGAGGTAATGAAGTTTTATAAAATATTTTAGTGTTTTTGTTGCCAAATGGTTTTTGTTATTATAACTGAAAATTCTATTTGGCGTTCATAAAGCCTTCAAGTATTTTCAACAACTTGCACCCGACCCTTTCGTGTCATTATTTTTTGCACTGAATCCCATTGTGTTTTCAAAACTGAATGAAATATATATATATATATATATATATATATATATATATATATATATATATATATATATATATATATATATATATATGTATATTTAGAGGTGTTGGACGCTTTGTACCCTATATTTTCTACAGGAAATCTACTAAGCTGAACTTCGTGCTACAGTTATTTTTACATTAATTTCTTTAAAGTGTTAACTTAGAACAATTGTTGAAATCTCAAACATTTCTTCAGATTTTCTCGACATGATATTTTCAACATGACTTTCAGATTGCAAATCACGTTTCGAAAACATAGATATTTCCTTTATTATCAAACACTCAATCTTGTTCTCGTCGTCTTCATATATGCAGATTGACCGCATCTCAGCAGCAGCGAATACATATGTTGGCAAGCCCTTCACAAACCCTGCAGCCGATCCCTCCTCTTCTACTCCCCTCGGTAGGGAAATGTTCGAAAACGCCAATTTGGGTGGCCTACCAAATGAAGGTGAGAAGTCGGTAATTATAAAAGTGGCAGCTGCAGCCATGGAGGAATTGATGAGGATGACACAACTAGGGGAGCCACTATGGGTGCCAGGTATGGAACCCAACACTACTTCCTTGAATCTTGAAGAATATACAAGAGCATTTCAACGTGGATTTGGACCCAGAGAAAATGGATCCAAGGTTGAGGCATCAAGAGAACATGCCATCGTTGTGATGAGTCCTCCAGATATTGTTGAGATTCTCATGGACATGGTATATATCTTTCACCTATTTTATCAAAATTGTTATAGCTAACATTTGTGCATATCTCATATGACTTTAATTAGTAACATTAAAGAGTTCGGCATATAAGAATTTTATACGCAATTTAAGAATTTTAACGATCCTAGGCTCATCTTTCTCAAATGCTACAACATATGTGCAAGAAAGAAAAATACTAAAGAACAGTTGGATCCATCACCTAATTAACTTGCTTGAAATTTGTATTTTCTTGAAAGAAGAATTATATTCCAATTATTAAGAAGAGAAAAAAAAAAATCAATCATGCAATTTCCCAATTTTGTTTTAAAAAAAAGAACACTTTTGACTAGACCTTGCCATTCCACTCATTCTTCACTTGGTATTCTCAATATTTTGCAGCAGAATATACTGATATTGGTATTATTATTGGCAGAATCAATGGCCAAGTGCGTTCGCAGGCATAGTTTCACGGGCGACAAACCTACAAGTGGTTTCATGTGGTGTAGGGGAAAGCTATCATGGTGCTTTACAATTGGTAACGATAAAGTTATCTCCCTCATACACACTCACATAGTCACATTAACCGCACAAAACTTGCACACAAGAAATTAAGAAAGAAATAATTAACGGTTCATTCTATTTGCATGTTTTTAGTAATAAATGAATAGATAAAAGAATGTACAAACGAAAAGCAATAAAGATCAGTTCAACTCGAACATAAGAGCTCTGCCTCCCTGCATCACCACTGAGTTAGATCGTTGTCCTTGTGGATTAACAGTGTATAACACTTTAGGCTTCATAATACAACAAATTGTTTTCATGTAATAATGTTTAAATACTTTAACCCCTTGTTACTATACTTATTTTTTGCAGATGAGTCTTGAGTTTCATGTTCCTTCGCCACTTGTTCCGACTCGTGAGTGTTTCTTGGCGAGGTATTGTAAACAACATGTAGATGGTACATGGGCAGTGGTAGATGTTTCCTTAGACCACTTGCATTGCAGTTCTGCTATTAGGTGTCGGAGGAGGCCATCAGGCTGTTTGATTAAAGACATGTCAAATGGATGCTCAAAGGTATATATAAATAATTTCATGTTCTAAATTCGTATATTTGAACTTTAAAATGTTATGTATTAACTGTGCAAACTAGAACTACTTTAGTTCAAATTTTAATGCTAAGTTAATTTTTTTTTTTAAAGTACTAACAATGCTAACTATAATTCATGCACTTTTTACACAAGGTTACATGGGTTGAGCATGTCGAAGTGGAGGATAGAGGCATTCACACCATTTACAAGCCTCTAATTAATGCTGGTCTAGCATTCGGGGCAAAACGCTGGGTCGCAATTCTAGAGGGACAATGTGAACGCATTGCACGCACCCTCACCCCAAATGTTCCTCCAAACGACATGAATATCACTTACATAGGTAATTACACCATGCTTTGTGTTGTCTCTTGAATTTCCATTTTCACACATGAAAAAGTAATAAATATTACGAGTAAAAATACGAAGCACCTAAAATATCAAATTTAATGAGTGTATATGATATCATTAAAATTTTAGTAATATTATATGATCTAATAAGTGCTTGTACTAATATTATGTGATTTCTCACTTTGAGAACAAAAAGGTAGAAAATGCTTGTTAAAGCTAGCAGAAAGAATGGTGGCGAGCTTTTGCTCTGGAGTAAGTGCGTCGACTACAAATCCATGGACAAATTCACCAGGCAATGGAGTTCATGATATTGTGAAAGTCATGACCAGAAGGACCGCTAATGATCCTGACGGGCCATCTAGAGTTTCCCTGATTGCTGCAAGTTCATTTTGGCTCCCCTTTCCGCCAAGAACAATTCTCAATTATTTGCACGACGAGAACTCTAGAAAGGAGGTACTACTTATAAGTACTTTTATCTCAAAAATAGTCCACTGATGTAATGTTTTTAAGCAATTATCCCTCCAATTGTTTTCAAAAACCCTACACCAGACTATCTCTTCATATATAATAACATAGCGTGCTTTACAATCGCCTTATATGAGACTTGCCTTCGCCTTTGAACTTTTATACCTATTATTGGGGATGCATAAACCCCCATGTATTTTATAAAACCTACACCAAGTTCCTGTCTTGTTATTACAAATCTACACTGGAATCCCCTCGAGTTATCAAGAACCACCCCAAACCCCATCGTATTATTAATTAAAAATATGCATCAAGCCCCTCTTGTTAAGAGTGGTAAAATTTACAATGCATATTTAATTAACGTTGTTAAGTGTTTTTGTTAAAACGAGAGTTCGGTCCAGATTTTGAAACTTGAGCAAATTTCGTGCAAAAAAAGAATACGAGAAGATTCGATGCATGATTTTAAAACAAAGAGAGTTTACGCATTTTCTCCTCGAATGAATGATTTTTCAGCTGGAAAGATAGCACTAATTTCTTCCATAGTCTAGTTATATTATACCAATGACTGACACAATAGTTTAAATCCTGAACATTCTTCTTTAAATTCCAGTGGGACATGCTCTCAAGTGGAAGCGAACTTCAAGTAATGGCGCAATTTCCGAGTGGCAAGGAACCTGGAAACCATGTTTTGCTTTATCAAGTCAAGGCAAGCAAATATCATTTCTTCTCTGTTATGAGTTAAAATTTGTTTGAATGTCACTTTAACAAACTAAAGTTCTATCATTAAGCATAAATTATAACTAATGTAGAAAGCTTGGTTTTATAGCAGCCAGCTGCATGTTCATCAAGCCAAAGCAATAGATTTATGTTGCAAGAAACCCATACCGACCCTACAGCCTCCTACCTTGTTTATGCGCCAGTCGACATGGCTGCCATAAACTTAGTGTTGGGTGGAGGTGACCCGAATTTTGTGGACTTATCTCCAACAGGATTCGCCATTCTCCCCGACGGGCCGAGTGCTGGACATGGAGGACGGACGACATCGGCTGATGTTGATTCAGGAGGATCTCTTTTGACTGTGGCATTTCAGGTACTTAATTTTTATATGAAGGGTTTAGTGCAGCTGTTCGGAAACTTTTGCAAAATAAACATAGTCTCGATAAGTATATAAAAATAGTTATCGAAATTCGTCACATATCGCTTGAAAGCAAGTTTAAGAATAATAATAATTTCCTCTTCCCCTTTTTCAGTAGAACTTAGAGAGACTTCTAATTCTTAATATGATACTAGAGTCAACGTTCAAATCGATGATGGTTATGCTTACAATCCACGTGAATAGATTCGATACTCATTCAGGCCTACATGGATGAGTTGAGATTGTCTCCACGTCGCTTTAAAATAAATATTCTTATCAATACTATATAAATGATCTTCCCATTCTAAAGAGGTTTCCAACTTTTACAAGATTCTGACAGCAACCAAGTTAGTGCAGCAAAAAGGAAAAAAAAATCAAGCTCCCATCGTCAAGCTTGCTTAATACTTTTGTGGAGAATAGTGTTAATCTTTTTTGTTTGTAGCGTTCATGATAGATTTGTTGTTACAATACTTGAGCATTACAGGTTATGATTGATCATGCTCCAAATGCAAAGCTTTCTCCGCAATCAGTTGCTGCGCTCAATAGCCTTGTTACTTGCACTGTGGACAATCTAAAGAAGGCATTCACTAGAACATCATAATGAGGTAGTTAATTAGAAGCTCTTATTCTTAAATTATTAGTTCATTTGTACATGCTTTTAGCAGTTTTTTTGGCCAATATCATGCTAACTTCATCCATCATGTGATTGCAGTATGTGAGAAATTGATGGGAAGGAATAAAAGTTGGTGGAGTTCCTAACAACGCAACCAAAGCCAAGAATGCGCCTAAAGTTGGCTTGCTTTGATTCTTGTTTGTCGTCTAGATCTCTTTTTTTTTTTTTGCTGAAACATGATTTCTTGGATAATGTGTACTTTTGCTAATGTGGTTGATAATTTGCCTTTTTTTTTTAGATTTATAAACTACATCATCGGTTGTTATCTTAATTTGGAAAAGTTTATTCCTATATCTTCGTATCGGACAAAAAGAAGAAATATTTGTCTTTGTTAGAAAGAATTTTTCGTAACATTTCTTATAAGAACTAACTAATAACAAGTAACAAATTATGGTTCTATTCCAACACGGAACAAAAAGGACGAGAAATATTCACCTGTAAGAATAGGAGGTCATCCTGTCATACGCAACGCAACCACAAATTTTCTATTTAATTAATAAAAACATCTTTTATATGCTTATACTAACTTTTGACCTTTAGATACATAATTACTGTGAAACTATAGAGGAGCTTAATATTCTATTCTTCACAAAAATATATTAAATGTTAATGGATTTAATACACCACGTCAATTGTGGAAACTAATATCGCCATGGTCCCATGGGATGTACCCAGAGCTGTGCCGACAACTTAGCATGCAATTGGTGAGCCACACGTTGCACGATCAGAACAAGACACTAACAATCTCGTCACCCCAACGCTAAATTCCACCCACATTCTACATGACTAATCATTGTGGACCAGCTTTTACACAGCCCGTCAGTCAAAAATATCAAGAAAAAAGAAAAGAAAAAACACATCACATGTCATATAAAAAAAAGGATAATTACAGCTACAGCCCTGAGGTTTGGTGTAATTACAGAAAACACCCATGTGGTTTGGGAAATTACATTGACATTCTCTGAAGCTCACAAAAACCTTACAAGGAGGTACAGTCATTAGAATTTTGGATGGAATTATAATGAACTTCCAAGTATGCCCTTGATCAATTCTACTTTTAACTTTAGGCAACGTTTTTGGACTAAATTACCCTTATAATATTAGAGGTGTGTGATATATTTGTTAATTTCCGGGGTGTACATGCAATGTTACAAAAGTTATAAAAGATTCTTTTAAAACTTAATATATTTTTGTTAAAAACTAAAATCAAAAATAACCTACTAGGTAGTCAAATTTTACATACATTAAGTCATTATATTAAAAATTATTTTTATGTTTATATTAAAATCTCTAAAGACTTGAGATTTATTTATTGCACACCAAATTTTAGTTTTGAATATTTCCGATCATCACATACTAATTTTCTTAAATATTAAATGAGCTTAAAAATTTAATAACAATCTTTAAATATCCAAAAATATCTAATTAAATTCTATTGGGTCGGGGGAGCTTACTTCATTTGTTTTCTTGAAGTCATTTTTCAGGAAGGTAAGCAGCAAATAAAGAGCACAATCACCTTACTTAACAAAAGGCTTATGCGAAAGACAACCCGCTTACCCGAGAAGAGAATCTGTTTTCCTAAAATTCCTACTTTATTGCTCTAGCTCTTGACTCATATGGCACAAAAATTGGATATGTTCACGCTTAGGCTTGGTTATAGAAATATTAACTTATAATTGAAAACCTAATGATAATCCGAATTTACATATATTGAACAATAATTATCTGAAATTCGTAAGAAAGCAATTTCATTTCTAAATTTTAATTAGATGTAAACAAATAAGAAAATAAAAGAAAAAAAAAAAAAACAGAACCGTAAACAAACTGCCACCTATCCCCTACCCACCACCTCCATCAAATCCGGCAAAACTAACCATCTCCAGCCCGCGACTGCACGATTTAAATGTCCATACCCACAATTAAAAATGGTGGATCTTGATCACAGACGGTGGGTTATCTTCACCATCTGGAATGCTTGGAGGTTTTGGAAGAGAGATGCATCGGGTTGAGCGGGATTGAGCGGGATTGAGTTGTACTTGATGTAGTCGAGAAAGCGTTGATATTTATGCAGAAATATGATTCACGTAGGATTAAAGGCTAAACTTAGACCTATTTTTTTAAAAAAATTAGTAGGCTGTTGAAAACTGGTCAAGGAACAATATTCATTGCTTTGCTATGAGCTAGACCTTTTTTTGAAATTTTTCTTCGTTAAGGCCTGGAAACTGTCATTTTTGCCATTTTTAGTAATTCGTGATTTATTTATTTCTCTTTTCATAAGATTCGGAATTGCATTCCGTTTGTTAGAATGTGTGCCACGTGTATAGTGCTTTTATTTCAAATATTATTTGGTTCTTTTCCATTTTTAGGATAAAAAATAGTTTCTTTTAGTTTTATTTATTTATTTCCATATTTTAGAACTTTTTTTTTCTGTTGATAAGCAAAGCAACTTTATTAAAAGAAAAAAACTGGAGTATAAGAAATACTCACAGCATTAGCAGGATACAGAGGAAAATCAAAGACTTCCTAAACACACTAAAGGTGATTGATACCAATTCGTAAAAGAGAAAACAAAATCCTTTTTACACACCTTGATCCAACACCAAGATCTAACCTTGACTCTATCTGAAACATTTTCCAAGTTGAAAGGCTCTCCATCAAAAATCAGTTTAATTCTTGAGCTCCAAATAATCAAAATGGGGATAAACCACACACAAACCCATTCATTCTTACCTTTAGAAATTAGCAGCAACTCAAAGTTTTGCCAAAAATGCTTCCTTATTCCTTTTACTATCACTGTTTGAACTCCCAACCAAGCATAAATCTTTGCCCAGATTTAATACGTGGTCATAAAAAGGATGTTTTGCATCCTCCAATGACGTTGAACAAAAGGAGCAAGACATTCTTTCCTGAATCAACGAGTTTTGGTCATTTTCGTGTTGTGCTCGATCTTTCCTATTAGCTTCCGCTATGTTAGCCTAGTCGTTTTGTAGTTTTTCTTTTCATTTTTAATTTTACAAAATAGTTTATTTCGTTATTTCAACCCATACATATGGTGCATCCAATTCACAGGGGCATTTAAGTCTTTTGCGACTCATATTCTTTTAATGCTTATCATTTTTTAACTTATCAAGGGTATAGTTTTTTTTTTTTATGAACATATCAAGGGTATAGTTGTCTTTTGCAAAATTGTTTCATGGGACTTCATTGTAATTTTCGTACTACAGGGGAAGTATTTATAATTACACCAAACCTCAGGGTGCGTAACTGTAATTTAACCCTATAAAAAAAAAACAGACACCAGAATAAACCCCAAAACTCATATCCATACCCCAATCATTTATCGAAATTTTATTACCAAACTTGTTACATCCCACATGATTCATATCATATCCGTTAAGTTCTGATCAAACACCTCCAAAATTTACATCCAATTCTCCCACCTGTGTCAGACTGTCACACCCCTCTCTCTCTCCTCTCTTTCTCTCTCCTCCAAATAACAGACAAAACGATTAAACAAACAACTCATTTGATGACTTTTCAAAAAACAGAGCAACATAAACATACCATGATTAGTACAACTATTTCATAGTCAATCTTCTTTTTTCTTTCTTCTTCTCTTACATCATCAGAGACACATACCCATTTTTAGATGGAACTGGTCCCGTACGATTCGGACCCCAAATCAGAACCATCATCCAACAGTTTCTCTCCGCCGTGGCAAGAGATGTTCCGATCCGCCTCCGTCCGAAAACCAGAGACCCACCACGCGCCCGAGCCGGCGCGTGAGCCCCACGCGCCGCCGGAACAGCAATCGCAAGATTCCCCGTACAGCGATCCTCAGGTACGTCTCGCCTTATACATAACCATGGCGCACGCGGGTTTGGCGTTTGCAATCTTTGTCCTCTATGGAGTTGGCAAACTTTTGCAAGATTTTTTAAGGCCAATTCTGTGGGCTGTGCTATGTTCTATCCCTTTGAGGGGTATTCAAGAGGCCCTTTTCGGGTTTTGGTCTGAGCCTCTGAAATTAGGCCTCACTGAGACTACTCTGGCTGTGCCTGTTGCTGTGTTCAGAGTCTTCGTGGGGACACTTGTCGAAATTAAAGACGGGATTTTGAGGAAAAAGAAGGGTGGTAGTGCTTTGAGGAGTAAGAAGAGTGGGTTTTATAAGTTGATAAGGTGGCTCGTGTCGTTTTGGTTGTTTGTGATGGTTTACGAGCAGATTGGCGCGTTTGCGTCCATTTCGCTTCTGGCGTTGGGGCTTATGTTTTCGGCGAGTGGGGTGGAGTCGACGATGAGTAGAGTTTCTACGTTGAGGAGCCGAAGCTTTCCGCGGTTGCCCATGAGCGCGTTTTTCACGAGGGGGATATTGAAGAGGTTGAATACTTTTGTGGCTATTGGGTTGATTGTGGGTATGAGTGTTGGGACGTTGGCGGGTATGATTTTCTTCTCGTATAAGATTGGTGTGGAGGGTAAAGATGCTGTCTTTGCGCTTAAGTCGCACGTGGAAGAGAGTAACTATGCGGAGAAAATCGGGTTGAAGCAATGGATGGACGAAAATGATGTGCCTGGAATGGTGGATATGTATTCGACGAAAGCTTATGAAACTGTGTCCTATCAAATTGATAGTTTGGCAATGCAGTATAATATGACTGAGTTTGTCACTGGAATCAAACATTTCGTGATAAGTCCATCAGGGAACTCTTCTTCGCAGTCCCATGCCCTGATGAGCCCTTCCCCTTATGCCGAGAAATTTTTGAGTTTGAAAACGAGAGTTAGGGATCGCGAGTGGGGACAAATATACACAGAAGTGGATTCGATTTTCAGGGAATTAGTGATCAGCCGACAAGATTTGGTGGAGAAGGCAAAAGGTTTTGCTTCTCAAGGACTTGATGTGATGCAAAGTGTACTAACCAGTAGTATATCTGTTTTAGGTGGCAGTACAAAGCTCATGTTCTTGATTGGAAACTCCATTGTTTACGGTGCTGCTGAACTATTCAATTTTCTCTCGCAATTGATGGTTTTCCTTTGGGTTTTGTATTATCTGATCACATCAGAGTCTGGTGGAGTTACGGAACAGGCAATGTCGATGCTTCCCATTTCGCATTCTGCAAGGACTCGGTGTGTTGAGGTGCTCGATAATGCGATATCTGGGGTTCTGTTGGCGACTATTGAGATTGCTTTCTTTCAGGGATGTCTGACGTGGCTTCTATTTAGATTATTTTCAATACATTTCTTGTACATGTCGACTGTGACCGCATTTATTAGTTCATTGTTGCCTCTCTTTCCCCCGTGGATTTCAACAATTCCAGCAGCATTGCAATTGGTATTGGAGGGAAGATACATATTGGCTATCTGCTTATGCATTATTCATTTAGTGCTTATGGATTATGGAACAACCGAAATTCAAGAGGATGTTCCTGGTTACAGTGCTTATCTTACAGGACTCAGTATCGTAGGTGGAATGACGTTGTTCTCCTCTGCATTGGAGGTAATCACCTATCAGTTATCCTTCCTCTTTCTTTCTTTCATTATTTTCCTGTTCTATCATATATCCACAGCAGAAACATTTTCTACTTTCGAATATTTAAGAATGCTGGCATCGGGCGTGCAGCGTGTATCATTAGCATACTGCATCCAATATATCAGTAAATAGTGTTTCAGTGAAGGGCTTAGACCACAAGTTTAGTATAGATTTAACGTAATAGATTGGTTGCTGCGTGCATGACAAAGAAAAGATTTTCTTGTTTGGTTGATTAGTTGCTCTGATTTCACAAAGATTTAGCCATATACATACTTCTTTTGCTTCCTATGTATGAAATGCCTCTGCTTGCTGTCTCTGCCTTTGACATCAATTCTAGCTAAAACAAGATTATGGAAACCTCCTTATTGTCAGTGAAAATTCAGTATATAAGCTGTATATGCTCAATTCCTCTATTGTTATCCTTGGTGGCAAAACTTGAGGATCTATCAGCCTGAAAATCCATCATTTGTCTGTACTAAATGCATTTTTGTTGCCAGTTAGCATGACATCTTTTAGCATAGCTTAATCTCAAATTTTAAAGTCCACTGATCTCTTTGATGCAGGGAGCAATAATGGGGCCTCTCATAACAACAGTTGTAATAGCTCTCAAGGATTTGTACGTCGAGTTTGTTTTGGACGGATCAACAAAGAAAAGTGAATAGCAAGACGATGCATCGGTGAGAAAGGGGAAAAGCCCCCTATTGTTCAGGGATTCTCATCTGTAGCATGGCTTGTTTTGTATATCACCCTCTTAGATTGATTCAGCATGGGTTGTGGTGATCAGGCGATTGTTTGTAGAGAACTGCAAGATTGTTGTGTATTTAGTGCTTGTCGGACAGAATCATAGTAAAAAGCTGTATTATTGATTTTTTGGCAAGTAAAAAGCTGATTTATTGTTTGGTTGATACATTTATGTGTAATACCATTTTACATCTCCTTTTCCTGCTTGAGAGAGACACCAGATAAACCAACTTTGCTCTGATGTCAAATTTGGGACAGAGCTGCCCAAAAGCCCCTAAACTTCTGTCACATTTGCCAAATATATGCAATTGAGACAGTGTGTTTGCAACTCCTCTCAAAAAGTAGAAATTCATATTATAAGTTAAGTTTCCAAAACGATTTTAATTTTCTAAGTTGGAAGTGTGAAAAATATCTAGAAGATGGAAGTCTTAAATTATTTTTATTTAAAAACAGATTACCATAAACCATAAGAAGGTTCATATCTTCTCAACGTGCATAGCTTATTATTATCCTCCTGAGTACTACATGTTGTTGAATATATAAATATTTGTCCTGCCTTGTAGCTTTAACTTTCAGTCATGTAGTCATTCAACCAGACAAAGTATCTCTTGTGTTCTGTTGGAGATCGCCACAAAGCAGCTCAGTTATGCAACCAACTGAGCTGCCACAAACAGAACTTGAAAATCAGTTCAGAGCAGTTAAGTTCCTGCCCTCAAAGCTTAGTCAAGTAATATCATTATATTTAAGTCACCTTATGCACACAATTGAAAAAGTCAAATCCATATTTTCAGTTTCATATCTCTGCAGTTTACACAGTAAGCTTCACAATCTTTCATTCATCTTCTTTGTAATGTTCAATCATATACTTTCAATCTTTCAATTCAATACAGTGACTTCTTGCTTGTTAATGTTTTAGGTGAATTTCAACATGCTGTCTTTTCACCATCACCCCTTTGAGAAATGCTTCACAAAAATATTATCATTTGAGCTTGAAGGAACATATTAGAGACCATACATAGATAAACTTCTATTCTCATCTTAATTTAGACTTGAGATGGTTGTTCTATAAACGTAATCAAAACAACAAGCTATGTATCCGGTGAAAATCCAACTAAGAGCGCAGATATTATTCTACTTATAAAAACTGGAAGTAAAAAGAAAATCACAAATAACTTATATTCACAAACAGGCATTATAAGCCGCAACATAATAAACATTACACTCAACAAATTGAGGCCAGCAGTCATTCAGAAGCAAACTCAACAGAGGAGCATATCTTGATACAGAGCAAGTAGTTCCATTCATTACATCAAAAAGCTCGTATCAATAAGTTATGACAAAATATTCTATTTCATGTACTTTGAAATTTTCTGTGGAAATTGTTTCCGATGGTGTCATTGGTAAAGCACTTCCTGCATCTTAGTCTCTCCGCAAGTTTGGTTCTTGAAAACCACATGATCATCCCACCTGAACAAGAAAAGAAAGTTTAGGCAGCAGTTAGTGTGACCAAACAAAGAAACATGAAAGGGGTAAAATGAAGACCAATTACACTAAGGAAGTTGGATTGTTAATCAAAAGATTCCCACGCAATAATTGCTCCTCTTTGGTCTGCAGCACCTTATCTTGCTTTTCTCGTTCCTGCCAGAAAGATAACATCTCGACATTTTTTCATGGAAATCGCAATTTGAGACAGCAGCAGTGCAAACAGGCACAAGACATGCGAGTCAAATCAGCCAATACGCCACAATAAAATAGGGACCTCGGTTCCAAATCTACTAGCACAAAGACAATGAAACAGAAGAAAAGCAACTGCTACCTATTCACTAAATTAAACTCATTGATGCCAAGCACAATCTGCCTAATAACGCCAAAAGCAAGTAAGTGTTTGTGAAGTACAGGGAGCAATTCAGCAATCAATCATGATATCCCGACTTCCCGAGAAAAGAATTCCTTTCCCTAAAATAGAAGAGCTTCATACAACAATAGAACCAAAGAAGGCAAATAGAAACTGATTTCAAAGTACAACACATGATGCAACTTTAACACTGAAGGCTTACTTCTCGTTCTCTCTGCTCTGCTTTTTCCTTCTTTAAGCGTTCGAGCTCAGCCAAAAAAGTGCTTATTCTTCGTTGCCGTCGTCATTGTCACCATCCTCACTAACAATGAATAATTGGTATGAAATGCAAAATTCAGAACGATGATATGACACCAGACTCCAAAATTCAAAGATACAGCAATAAAGAATGCTAGAGAAGCAGGATGGTCATTTAGCACATAAATGGTTTTGAGCTTTGGCAAAGAAAGTATACGGCTGATTCAAAATGGCAGCTAATGCACAAAAATATTGAAGATTAAGGGAACAGTTTTTACTAGTGCGTATATATATAAATATTCATTCGATAAAATACATATCTTCAGCGCAAACTGGATTAAATGAAACCAGAACAGAAGACCACAACTGATTTAGACTTGCAGCAAATGACCAACTGGCTTACAAGGATGGCACAAAACACAAGTAAATCATCCAATGCACTATATACTTGCATCCAGTGCATGTACAAAAACCTATCATCATCACTCTGAGCATCCACATCAGCACCATCAGCATCCACACTTCTTGGAACAATACGATCTTCATCGTCTCTCCTGGGCCCTGTAAATGAAGGTGTCTCAACGTAATGCATCAAAACCACATGCAAAAAACATAACCTGATTATTATACTGGAAATGTCAACAGAAGTTATTGCGTGATTTACCGTCTCAAAAGATGATGACCTACCTTACGACCCTCTCTATCCTCTGCAACAAGAGCACACAAACAGATAATAAGATGGGTGCAGGAACAAATATGCTAATCGATGCATAGAATGGGTTTAAAGATTTAATAAACATGTAACAAGATTCATTGTTATTAGTTTTTATATAGAAGAGTTACAGTAATGTTTTCAAAAGTTACCTCGAAACATTTATACTTAATGTCCAAATACAATAAAAACAAATACATTTTAGGTGTCTCGGCACATCAATAAAGGTGTTAGGGAGAATGACAGAATAATCTGAGGCCATGGCAGAAAGTGAAAGCGATTGCTTTCTGAAAGTTCAGAATCTAACTGAATTTGCTAGTCTACGATGAAGCCTTTGTTGGAAATAAGGAACTTTTACCTTTCAGCGGATGATGCGTGACTTGTTTGAATTATTCGATTTTTGCCTAGAGTCCACTCGAACTTCGAGAAACTCATTACCCAAATCCTGTTGTTCCTCCTGTATCTGTTTTGCAGAATTTATGGCAGAAGGGCCGCAACCAAACAACTCAATCGTTAGAAGGGTAGATATATCTCCAATGCTGGAAGGGATCTCTATTCTAGAGCAAGATATGATAATAAGGTGTCTGAGGCTTGGAAAATGGGTATTATCAGCTCTCCAGTACATCAGATTTGTCTCCTCGATTAGCAAAAATTTCAATTTAACAAATTCCCCTTCAACTGGCTCCCATTCACCCCCATGAAAGGCATTACGTCGAAGTTTCAGCACTTCAAGATTTGGCAATGCACCGATATTCGTCATACATTTCCAAGGTATTCTACAACCTCTTAGAGTTAAATTCTTAAGCTGAAGTGGAAAAGCAAGCTTCTTAGCATCGGGCATAAAATTAAAAAGAGGATTTATAACTGAAAGTTTCAATGTCTCGAGTTCATGTAGATAGACAAGATTTTCAAACTGATAAGACCATCCTTTGAAGGTGAAACCATCATATGAAATTCCCAGTTTCTTTAGATTCGGAATTCTTTTAACAATGTACTCGCTGCATACAAAGTCTTTTACGAGCATAAGCGTTTGTAGGCTTTCCAAATGAACAACATTGTTGAAAAAATATTCTGTATCAAGAGACTTAGGAAAACAAGCTGATGTGAAGCATAGATGCCTTAATTTTGGCATCATCCAGATTTCAATTGGTAGTTCAGGGCTTCTTATTGTCCGACAGTGTTGCACAATAGTCTGCAGATTCCACAGCTTTAATATAGAAGGAGGAAGTGCCCTATCAAGGGTGAGAGCAAGGTATTTTAGGTTAACCAGTTCAGTTATTTCTTCTGGGAAACTAGAGAAATGTAATACAACTACATCCAACACCCTGAGTAATCTAAATGGTAAATGGATGTTTGTTAGGCTTTGAAGATGTCGACCAAGACACAGAATAGAACGAACACTGGAACGAGTAGATAGCATTGAGGAAAACTTGTTTTCAGTGATCCGAGCACTTGGATGAATAGACAATCTGTGCCTAGTATTTATGAAGTTCCTTGAAACACCAGAGTTGTATTTAACGGCATGCAAAACATTTTCTTTTTCAGCATTTCTCAAGCACAATTCCCTTAATAGATCATGCATTTTGCACGTTTTAACTTTGCCACTACGAGTCCACGAGCAAACAGAGATGAGGCTCCTTTGAATAAGTTCCTCAAGATACTCCTCAGCTACCAGTTCCATGCTTTTTGATATATGTTGTCTCAGCATCCCTTCTGCAGCCCATAAGCGGATGAGTTTGGAGACAGGGAACTCAAAATCTTCTGGGAAAACCCCCAGATAAAGGAAACAGACTTTCAAATGATGAGGTAGGCGATTATAACTCAAGGATAATATGTCCAAGCACTTCTCATCATCTTTAGATACAAGTGATATTAAGTTATCCGCGACATCTCTCCAGCACAGTGGTGTTCTACTTACATTGGACAGAAGCCCAGCAGCCACAACAATAGCTAAAGGAAGCCCTCCACAATTATTTGCAATCTCCCTTCCAATTTCTCTCAATTCAAGAGGGCACTCTTCTGCTGCAAAGACCTTTTCGGAGAGCAAATTCCAACAATCATCGCTGCCAAGAAAACGCATTTTATGAATAGGGCTATAGGAGTTGACATGCGCAGCCACATCTTCTAGCCGAGTAGTCAAAAGGACACGACTGCCATTATAATCATCTGGAAGTGATCTATTTACTTCATCCCACACCTCAACATCCCATATATCATCCATCACAACGAAATACCTTCTACCTTTTAGACTCTTGTGGAGAAACAAAGCCAATTTCCCATTGCTCTCTTTGTCCATGTCACTACGATGTCCTTCTGTACATGCTAATAGACTTAGCAAGATTTGTCGCACGGAATACTCTTGCGACACTGTCGCCCAGGCACATACATCGAAATGACCAACTACACACGGGTCAGCATAAATTTTTCTCGCCAGAGTAGTCTTACCAATGCCCCCCATGCCCACAATGGAGACAATTTCAACTTTGGACGAATCCGTAAGAAGTCGAGCCCGTATCTCCGCCAAGTCACCCTCAAATCCCACCACGACATTCCTTCCACTAACCCTCCCACGAACCCTTGATGATGAAGCGGGAGGTAAAATGTTCCGGATAGCTGGCGGATCTTCCACACCAGACGCGCAAACCTCATTGATCTCGATCAACCTTTTTGTGATGGAATGTAATTTTCCCATAATCATATCATCTCTAGGCACTAATAATTGCTGCCTTAAAGCAGTCACCACATTCCAAGAATCCGAAATCATAAACCAAATGTCCTCGTGTGAAAGCTCGGTAAACGAAAATTTCACTTCGACTAGGTCATCACCGAAAGGACTGTAGAAGTCATCACTTGGAGCACAAGCGCTCGTTATATCGATTATGGAACCGATCACTTCCCTAACTTGTTCATCCATTTCCAGATCATTCGACATTGAGAAATTCTTAATCAACGAAAAGACCTCATACGCTTGGTACCCTTTGCTGTAATCGAAAACATAATCCTCCTCGTTGCAGGACCGAGACGGATCAATCGAATCTTCTTCCACGAAATTGTCGTCGCCACGGCCTCGGACTAGATACGCTAAAGCACATACCCAATCCTGGAACGCAGAGAGTAATTTCTTATTTTCTGAAATGTATTCTTTTTCAGGCACACAAAAAAACAGAGCATGTGCCGTTTTCTTGATTAAGTACATAATATACCTCAAATCACGGCAATTCTTATCCTCGTTATAGGTCTCAGATTGTGAGAGGAGAAGCTGATTGGAGATTTGGGACTCGATCAGATCTTCGGCGGCACGAGCTGTATCCCTAATTTGTTGTTCCGATTTTGAATTGAGAGAACAATTGGGAGATTTGTCGAGTGAATCTAGGAGTAAACTGACCTTTTCACGGAGTGATTCGAGCTCGAGGTGAGGAGTGTTGATGATGATGATGATGTCGGTTAGGGTTTGTAAGAGGGAAGTCAACGCAGCATAAGCAGACATTTTTTTTCCCTCTCAAATTTGTCAGCTTTACTGGTATTTTAGCTAACTACCCAACTGTATTTAACGTTATATACTAAGGATGCGTTTGCTTCGCACCAATTAATAATAATAATATATTGGGGTTGTATACAACTTTGGTCTAGGTGTGAGGACGTGTAGCGGTTAATTATCCAATTACATGTTGTTTCTTCTTCTCGGCAATAATTATAGTTAATGAAAAAGAATCCTCCTATCCTATGTTGGCTAATTCTTGTATTATGCAAACTAGAGTCAAAATATGTAATTCAATGTACATGTGATAGTGCTTCACAAATAGTTCCTCAATTCCTTAATTTTTGGAACCATTCTCGTCCTAAGGTTCTCTTCGTTACGTTTTAGACGTTTGATTGGACTTGAACGTTCAAGATTACTTTATGCAGTCGTTGCACGATAGTATCGTATAATCAATTTGGTTATTAGAGTAGGTCCATCCTAATTTTTTTTATGGAAAAGCTAGTGTAAATTTAAGAAATCTTACGTTTCTGCTTGCTTGTTGTATTGTGTATGATGAGTGCATCTTTAGCGTGTTTATTTACTTGTTAAATGCGTGTCTTGTTAATTTGGATTACTTTTGTCTCTTTTTTTTTTGGTTTCTAAATATAGAGTAGACCTTGATAAAAAGAAAAAAAAAAGAGCAAAACTTGCACAAAAAGCTCTTGAAAAGGAGAGATTATTAGGTGCAGCGGCTGCACGATGAGGTGGTACAACAAGTCGGTTATTTATATAAATGCATGGTTGGGATGAGGTGTGGAGAGGTTACTTCCCTTTAATTTAGGAATAATATTTAATCTCCACCACATGCTGCACCACGTCATTGTGCAGCGGCTGTACCTAATAATTTTTCCTTGAAAAGGCCAACTCGGGTTACACATTTGACAAAACAAGGTTCTCAAATGACAAGCATGTCTAGCTTCATCGAGATAAGGTTGATCTAACCGTCACGAGACCAACATGACTTGTGCCCTCAAGAGTAAAGACAAATGACAACTTAGAAGAGTCGGCGACCAACAACTCGTGCTGATGTTAAATATTAGACGCGAATTAGGTCTTTAACATGGATATTTTCATTCAGTCAGAGAAAACACGAATTATAAATTTTAATCATGCGTTGACATTTATATATATATATATATATATATATATATATATATATATGTGTGTGTGTGTGTGTGTGTGTGTAACATTTAGACGGTCCTTGTAGTTGTTACCATGTTAAACTTTCAAATCATAATTCCACCATGCTTAACCTTAATTGGAAAAAAAACTACTTTGAACAAACGACGTTAAATATGCATCTTGACTCATATTTTTCTAGAGACCATTAAAAAGACTTAACACTTTTATTTCCAAAGAAAGGGATTTATGACTTTTTATCTTGCTTTAAGTGGTGATCTTGAAAGATAAGAATAAAATTGAGAACTTCATTGAGTAATTGAAAATTTGAAGATTTTCGACATCAGGGATTATTTTGTAAATGTGTTTTGGCTGAAGTACATGTTAAAAGATTACATTGGAGTCGAAATATGAAAAATAAAAGCATGACTCTTTTTTAAAACCTTGACTAAAAATATGTGGAGCACTAGAAAAGACGTTATTCATTCCTCTTCAAAACATTTTGAATAAGAATATGGATAGCAGTAAAAATGAACCATATAAAGAAAATCGCTCCAAGGCTAGCTTGAGGCTTTTCTGAACTTAAAAGAGCCTTGGACAATTTTTTTTTTACGCTAACATCTTATTTAATATATAGGGCGTATATCCAGAGCCAAAAATCACGCTTTTATGTGCCAAGTTGTGGGACTTACACCGCGAAAGTGGTTATAGATAAGGTTTATTTAGTTTGTTTATTTATTTATAAATGTTCATCCTTATTTTGCAACAAAACATATTTGACATAATAAAAGGTATAAAAATATTCGATATTCTTATTAGACTTTTTTCTAAATTGGAAGATTGTCTTCTCTTATAAGTTTTATGATCATTCTTTTGTAGTTTTCCTTTTTGTTGTTTATTTATGTTTCATGAAAATGAGTTGATGGGAATATCTTTGTGCAACTTATATAATATGTAAAGTTAAACATGTGAATAACTGTTTTGTAATTTTATAAATTGACACAAATATTTCTTTATAATTTATTTCAAGAAAATTTTAACTTATTTTTTGTAGTTTTTAACTTTTTTTTTTCCGATTTTTAGTATATATATATATATATATATATATATATATATATATATATATATATATCAAAGTTTATAGGACTTACGCCTCGCCTCAATTCCCTGAAACGCTCTACATTAAGTTCGTCGCCTCTTTATACACGGTTAATTACCCAAAAAGTACTAGTGGCACGGAGAGAAATCAGTACTAAGGATATTTAAGCTTCCCTTATTAAGGTCTTTTCTAATTATAATTCTTTGACTATATTTGAATAACTATATACCCTTTTAAATTTTTATGAACCCACCCGTAATATTTTTCTAATTAGATTATTGTTTTTATTTTGAAATTTTTTCTAATTAGATAGTTGGAAGTATATTGTAGTTATCCATTGAATAATAAAATTAATTAATAATATTTTTATTTGTCAAAGTTAAAAGACTTTAAAGAATGTTTTGTTTAGATAACTCTTGACCTTGTAAAAGTAACATCTATATCTAGATCAAACATAGAAATGTAAGAAATGTAACTATACTTTGTCTCTTTAGAAGCAATGCAAATGCAAGTAGACAAACAATGCAATATCCCTAGCTATGTCATTTTTAGAAGCAACGAAAACACTACCCAAATTAAAAATAATGAATCATCCTTAAAGATTTGTATATTAGTACCCACCAAATCATGTAGCAGCTATATACCATTTAAATGCAACTACAATGTCATGGACCCAGAGTTTGCTGGTTAGATAGCTTGTTCCAACAACCGCACCTGCAAGAACTCACGAACTACTTAGATCTTTAAACTTCACAAGAGATCAGAGTAACTCAAACTTTTAAAAAATCTCGTGTGCCAGAATCGTGTGCTAATATCCGTACCAACGCAATAATATTAATCAAAGATTTGATTTCGTAATATTACTCTAACCACCCACATCCACATGCATTAATATCTCACCACGAGTTATGTACACGTGCCATAAATCTAATGGTTGCACAGAGAATGGCACATATGTAGTTTGACGCATAAGAATTCGAAAGCTTTAATTTGATCATGCATATAGATTTAACAACACTTGACCAGGGTTATAACTTTTGTGTGCTTGAAGAACATGTTAACTTGCTTTGTGGTTAAACATATAATAGAGCCAATGAAGTTAGGCCAACGGTTGTATGTATGTAAAGTTATAGTGTCATCTTCTAACTCACTTTAAATCAAAGCAAAGCTGTTGGATTCTTGGTCGCCATCTGAGTCCAAAATTTCACCTTCCACCCTTTTAATTTCTTTATTCAAAAACTTCACCTCTTTCTCTTATCTGAATTTCCTTTTAAACCCTTATGCCATATATAAGACTTGGACTTCTATATTAGTCTGAGTTCCGGGCATTTATCACATTTTTGGCAAAAACAAAAAGCAAAGAATAATGTATGTTATTAATAGGCACTCATAAGAAGTTGATTACAATGAATTCAAGATATAATATATTTGCTCCAGATTCACTATCCAGTTTCGGCAATGGTGTTACGTTTTCACCAATTACATCATCGTCAGGTGAAGAAAGAATTGTTGCAGCAAGTTCGCGTGTTAGGCCCAACTCGCGGAATTCTCCTCCTACGTTCTTGATAAGATTAGCAATGAGAGTGTCAAGAGCAAGGTGGTATAGTTTCTTGAGGAGAGTTTTCCATTACCAAAATGGATCAGGGTCGGATCTCGGGCCGAATCCATTCAATTCCAGGAACTGGATGATGATGGAATTTGTGGCTTTGGCAGTTCAAATTAGTGTAACGGTACATACCCTGATTGTTTCCAAAGGGGAGAGACCAGTTTGGCCCATGAGATTATGGGTTTCGGGCTATGCATTCGGGTGTTTCCTTAATCTTGTATTGCTAGGCTGGCGCTACCGGCTTATATACATTACTCAACGAGATAATTCCGGTGTTCCTGATATCGAGCGACAAAGAAGTCATGAAGATTCAAGGTAATTGGTGTACTAGCTATATTTGACTGCATCAACATGGTTAGATCAAATTTCTTACCCTATATCCATAATTGTGTGGTTGGAGAACATATATAAATCAATATATGTACTACTTTTCTCAGTAGGTTTAATTTTAAATGTGACTGCAATTTAATATATAAGAAAAGATGATGTTCTTACGGCCTATTCATGTAATAGAATAGAAGTTAACAGTAGCCCACATGTGAGGGGGACATGTTAAGAATATTGTCTCACATTACTGAGAAGATAATCAGGATCACGTTGTATAGCGAAGCTTGTCATCTCTTTTAACAATGCAGGAGATAAAAGGAAGAGTTTAAATTTTTTTGAACTATTCACTTTGTTAAGATTTTCGTCATGAGACTTATAGTCCTAGTATTTCATTCGAAGTAATTATATTTGTTGTGACTGTGTCATATCATCATAAAGTTGTAATATTAAATATATGAACAACTATAACCACAAGTTGTAATATTAAATATATGAACAACTATAACCACAAGTTTAATATATAAACTAATTACGGCCATAAAAATTATGATAGACCTGATGTATGTAATTGTTTTCCGCCAACTCCTGTCAACTACTACGTACTTTTCTGAACAAAATACAAAAATAACTAAAAGTCTCGCATTTTTAGCTCGTATCTTGAAATAACATGACAAACTAAAAAGTTCTTCGGCTAAGGGATCAAAAATGTATTTGATTAATTTTATTTTGCAATTATTCTTGTTGCCTAATAACATAATTCTGGTACAATATTACCATGATCAGATCCTTGCAGTACATGGACAAATGCAGGACCTCGATAGAGCTGCTATTTGCAATATGGTTTGTGATGGGCAATGTTTGGGTATTTGATTCTCGATTCGGTACATATAATCGAGCTCCTAAGCTCCACATACTATGCATCTCTCTGCTGGCATGGAACGCTATCAGCTACTCGTTTCCGTTTATATTGTTCGTGTTGTTGTGTTGTTGCGTGCCGTTGCTTAGCAGTCTCCTAGGATACAACATGAACATGGCTTCCCTTGAACGAGGAGCCACCGACGAACAGCTTGACAGTCTAAAGAGTTGGAAGTACGAGGATGTTGGGAGCAATTTGGAGCTTGGAGATTCGGACAAGAAGGACGAGAATTCGGTATGTCACGTTCTCCATTATTGATATACATTTTTGTTATAGTACTTTCTGTTAACCTTTTTGCTCAAATGGAACCATAGTTGTGGAATTTGTGGTCTAGTCATGAACTTTCATTACGCTTAGACAACTATGACTCTATGAGTTTGAGGATATTAACGGATTAAATTTTAAACCGAGCTAATCTTGATTTCTTTTTCAAGACCCACAATCGAGAAAGAGTTCGTCCATATCTAATTTGTAGACGTTGGGAAGATATAAATAAAACTAATAATATGTCCTCCTTACAACATACATGTTCCAAAGCTGCCTGTTAGCTAGCTAGGCCTAACAAAAAATATGTTACAGACCACACATGAAAGATATATAAAAAAATATAGAAATAATATTTTTGCATTTTCTTCGCAAATTAGAATTATTAGATGAGGTGGCAACTAGTAGTAGAGAATGCAAATATGACTGTGACGATGGATTTATTTATTATCTGAATATGAGTAAAGGGTCAACTGCGATCACCCCTATCGTTTGGGGTATTTTGCAAAGTGCTCTCTAATGTTTCGAAAAGAGCATTTTGCCCCTTGAGTTCTTGATCTACAGTTCATTTTTTCCACATGGCTATCTTTTCATCCATTAGATTTTGCATCAGGGACAAATCGCACATTTTTACAAACTTTATGGAGCAAAGTGCTCCTTTTGAAACGTTAGAGGGCACTACACAAAACACCTCAAACGTTACGGGAAAAAACGCAATTGACTTAATTAAATTATAAACTAAAATTGATTTTAATATGGATTTGAATCAAGAGTTTTTTTGTTCGTTTTTTTTTTTTTTTTTTTTTTGTGAATCAAGAGTTTTTACTACACATAGGTTAGCTACTTGATTATTTAAACCAATCAAAATAAGAATTTTTAGCGGATTCAGTTTACAAATATATAATCTGGTCGAAACCCAAGCTTTTGCATGGATTTTAACTGTTAAGTTCCTTAAATTTCACGACATAAATTTGGGAGTTAACTAACTTTTCTAACTTTTTTTACAGGAATGCTGCATTTGTTTGGCCAAGTACAAGGAGAAGGAAGAAATTAGGCAGCTGCCATGTACTCATTTTTTCCACCTTAACTGCGTGGACCACTGGCTTAGGATTTTATCTTGCTGTCCTCTTTGCAAGCAAGAGATAGATAAATAGACAAATAAATTGTAAATCCTATAGTCTAAAATTTTCAATTTTTTATTAATTTTTTTTGGAGATAAAAAAAAAAAATGTTCTGCTTTTCGATTGCAACGGCAGGTGAGTGCTTGTAGTTATCAGAATTTTAGAGGCTTTACCGAGTTTATAACAAAAGAAACATTTGATATCTATACTAAATATATACTGGATATAGTATTAGACACATTGACTTCGTCCTCTTCTTCCTCATCACTAGTCGAAAGAAATAACCTCTTCCGAAACATTCAACTCCTGAACCTCCACTTCTTTGGCTTCGTACTCTTCTTCGTCATCACTGGCCTCTCCATCACGAAGCTTTTGTCTCTCTAACATCTCTTCTTCATGCAACTGCTGCCACTCACTCACCCACAAATCCCACCGTCGTTCAACATCTTTCTCTTCTCACGGTCTTGCTCGGTCAGCAGCAAAGAGATATCTTCATCCTCTGATTCATACTTCTTGAAGTATTTCTTCAAGTTCTTGACAATGGCTTCTTCCTTCTCAGGGCTTAACAAAGATGGTGGTCGTGGGCGCCACAAGAACTGCAATTAACAAGACAGAAGTAAAAGAAATTAAGACAGAATTTAGATGTTTCAACTAGCAGCCCACTTGACAAAGAATCCTCACAATTATCAAACAGAAGAATAAAAAGAAACTTACTTGGAAGAAATGATCTTTGGATATCCTATATTGCAGTTTGCCATAGAAGGACCACACATTGAACCCATTTTCCATCTCATGGACAGAGGAAACTGACGTTACAACATACCTACAGAGAACATCAAGGAAAATATGTGAATAACTTAAATAAATATCAGTACGGCATACCAGCCAGTAATTTAAAAGAAGCCGGAACACTTAGTTTACACCAACCAATAATTTAATACCAATGGGGCACGCAGGTCTATCAAAGCAAGTAAACAACATATGATGGATATAAACAGAAGTGTAAGTCCGCCGATTAGCTAGTTCTACATACTAAATTGACAAGATAGTTTTCAACTATTACCTTCCTGTTGGATCCCATTCAACATCAGAGGCCATGAAATGCTCAACTGCTGCCATGGTCTCAAGGTCATCAACATTGTAGAACTCCAACTGCCCATTAAATCCTTTCAGCCCAGCCAAAACAATGAAGCGACCACCTGAGGACCAGTAAAGAGCATTTGCTTGCTTGCCCTTAAGAGTTGCAAGCTTTGCGACTCGGCCAGTGTTAGCACCACTGTGCATCGAGTAGAAACTCACATCAGGCCTTGGGTTATCGCCGTGGATAACTGCAAACCTATGGCCCTTTGGCTCCCAAGCAAAAGCAATTATCTTGTCATTCTTATTTTCAAGCTCCAGAACCTCAATAGGTACGTCTCGTTCTTTAATTCTGAAGAGCTCAAAGCCAGTATATGTACTCTTCTTAGTCTTTGTGTATCTATCAACTTTAACAGCAAGGTAGTCCCCGTTGCTTTGCCAGTACATTTTGCAATCACTGACACTGAAGAGATTCTTCTGTCTTAACTCTTCTTTGCTTGGGATTTGCACAAGGCTCACCTATTAATAATATGACAAGATAAGAAAATTGGAATAAAAAGTGCTGAAACATTTTAGTGGAATTTTGCAAATTACCGTGCTGGCTGGTTTCCTCCTCCCAGTTCAGGAACATATAGTGCAAGAATAGGATCAGTCGGTGACCAACAGAAGTCGACAACATTTTCAACCTTTATAGATTTCTTGTCAATAAGAGTGAAGGTTTCAGTTTCATAAACAGAGATGACGTTTTTTCCTATTCTGGCAAAATCTTGTCATCTTTACCACCTCCCCATCTGGAAATACAAATAGAACAGTTCCATGCATTAGAAAACATCATTTTTTTCTGTCTGAACGCAACAAAACATAGTGCAAAGGATGAAGGGAGAAGCAGAAAATTAAAATCTAAACAACAAATCACCTGAAAACAGGCAGGATACACCACTAACACTTCCAGTTCCCCAAATGGCAAATTCATCTGCATTCCCTTCAAAACCTCTCATCACTTTTCCAGTTCTCACTTCAAAAATGTTTATCAGAACCCTCTGAGAAGAAAATCCATGTCAATAACACAATTGAAGTATCAATATATGGAAATAATAGGACCAGGGGCAAGGAGCTTTTACATGAGTGTCGCGAGGATTGCTTGGCTCATGGCTGCTGCAAGTCACCAAAAATTTCTCACCAGGGGAAAAATCAATCAGTTTTACCTGCAATCCACACTGTTAAAGCCAGAACCTAAAATAGTTCATTTTTAAGTAGTACCACATACAAAAAAAACAACCTGAGGATGAGCATATCGCATGAGGCGATTGAAATTTGTTGCACCACCCCATACTGCAGCACCCTGCCTATGTACTGTGGCCAAGTAAGTCCCCATCGGAGACCACTGCACGAAACTCTCGGTCCAATACTGCACATATTGGGACATCATAAGTAAATGCTACGATTAAGCAATCATGAATTCAATGATTCGTGGCATTAAAATCAATGCACATGGTGATCACTACGACCCTCCACCAAGAAACGCATTGCACAGAGATATAAAAGACAAAAAAAAAACAAAAAAACAAGTTTTGAACTCGAGAAGTGAAGTTGGCTCACCGATCTTTTGTAAACCAGCTCAGTCTTTGATTGTCTTGCATCATTCCATAGAACCTCAGTGTCTGCGCCAGCACGAATAACAAATTGATCCCTGGCTATTGCATCAGTAAGCCACTTTTGCAGATTCTCCTGTACAAAATTAATGAGACATTAGTACCAAGCTTGAGCATGGAAAGGATAGGCGAAGGTTAAGAGACAACAAAGCCAGACCCCTGGAGTGTAAGGCTTTGTTTGTGGTGGAGCCCACTCTTCTTGAACTATTGTAAACTTCTCAATGTCATCAAACATACTGACGGCAAATACGTGGGCTCTGTCTAACTTGTACCCATTCGTCTTCTCCTTAGCTAATTCAGCTTCCTACATATATATCGAAGATGGAAACACATATAAATCAACATATAAATAAACGATTTAAAACCAACAATACGCAAGCAATTATTGATTCTACTTGTTCCATCTATTATCCCTCAAGTAATTGTGATATGTCCGTCTAACTCTTTCACGAATTTTTCCTCCCCCAAAGTGGACGTTCAAAAACAAAAAATATAACGATCCTATACACATAGCATGATCACAAAGTAGAAAAATAGTATCCAGTATTCCCTCTCTCTCTCTAAGGGTTACCCACTACTCATGTCCACGTAATCCGAACCATGCTGCCGTAAAAGAATCACGTCGACATGAAACGCAATAAACAAAACCATTACTAAATACTAACTCAGCTACTTCACAAAAACTAAAATATCTAGTCATTAAAAATACAAAATTATACATAAACTTTTTAATCAACTGTATTACATTCAAATTACCTGAGGGGTATTGTATTCAATGAAGCAATACCCTAGGGTTTCACGACTCAGCGGCATCCACAGTCCACCACCCTCTTTAATAACTCCGAATCGACTGTAGATTTTTCGAATCACACCTTCCAATTTCTCAAATTTCTGTATCGGCACAACGATTATGTTTCCGAAATTCTCCTCATCGAACTCTTCCTGTATCAGATCCTCGTTCTCATCACTACAACACAAAATCATTTAATAACATCACTTTTTTTAACCTAATTGTATAAAATAGGAATACAACAACACTTGATCATTACAGTACCTGATTATGAGTTTTGGCCGATGAAATGAGTCGAGGTCCGCGAACATTACCTCCGCCATGATTATGTATATGTATCTATAGGTTTGTATATATATTATCTTCTCTCTAATGTGCTCTTTAGGGTTTTGTGTTTCTCTTCAGCTCTCAGATTCTTTTTTTGATGAATATGTTATAGGATTGGATATATATAGTAATTTTTCAATATAAAGGTTTATATAGTCTTTTTTTTTTTAGACTTAGGAGTTCGAATATTACCCTAACTGTGCTTGGCGCCAATTAAGTCCCGAATATGAAAGATGTATTTTTTTTTATTTTTTTTTATTTTTTAGCGAACATGAAAGATATATGAAGATACTAAAAAACAATATAAGTCTATTATCTTCACAAAATTGAAGTATTAGATGAGGTGGCAACTAGTACCGGTAGAGAATGCAAATATGATTTTGTAACACTAAACTTTTAATTTTCAAGTTTAACCTTATAATTTATGTTCCGCTATAACATCTTATTATTAATTTCTCAATTTAACTTTATAATTTAAGTTAGATAAAATTAAATATATCATTTACTAAGAAGGATGATTTAGTTTCCCTATAATTCATATTCTTTCCGTGGAAATTACTTTTCTTTCCATTTTACTCCAATTATAAGGATTCACTCTCCCACTAATTCAAACTATTTCCATTTAGGTAAATATCTTTTTTGTTGCCTTTTTTTTTCTTCACAGTTCACACTTGAATATGAACATATAGTACCTTTACATTTTACAATATAAAAAATTAATGTGCGCAGCGCTCCGCGTGCCTCAGTTTCTACCTGAATATGGGAAAATGTGATACTAAATCACAAATTATTTGATATGAAACTCAGATTGATTTTAATATGGATTTGAATTAAGAGTTTTGACAGGAATGCAGCATTTGTTTGGCCAAGTACAAGGAGAAGGAAGAAAATAGGCAGCTGCCATGTACTGATAAGGTTGTGCAGACATAATCGAATCAATTCGAAATCAATCGAAGAGGTGATTTAAAAATTGAAACGGGTTTTTGATTCGATTGTTGCCTGTCACAAAATAATAGAAATCCACTTCGATTTGATTTTCGATTTTAAGAGTCGATCCTCGAATCGGATCGAAAATCAAAACCACTTTTTATTTTTATTTTTAAATATAGGTATAGCACTTAAAATATTTTCATATGATAAAATAGTTTTTAATTTGTTATGAACATTTTTAAGGAAGGGGGAAATGGATGAACTTAATGATTTACTGAATGTTTATGAATTTTAATGTCTGACTTATTCTTTTGTTTAGTTATATTTAAATTTAATATTCTATCGTTTGTGGATAGTGTTGAATTGAGTAGAATTGTCAATTTTGAACTGTGAATTTGTTATGATTGATAAATTAGAGAGTTTTGCATTATTATTGTATTGTTTTCATACATCTTTTTCTTATGATAAAATGCTAATTTGAACCGTTATATAGTTTTTCTTTTTACAATTAAATAAAAGGCTCGTAATCGAAATCGAATCACATCGAATCAAAATTGACTCGATCTAAATCGTACCGGATCTTTTCAGATTATTCGATTTTATGTTGTCGTTCCACTACAACCAGAATCAAATGACTCAAGCTAATTTGATCGATTCTATTCGATTTAATCAAAAAGTAAACTCTATATGTAAACATTTTTTTCACCTTAACTGCTTGGACCAGTGGCTCGGGATCTTATCTTACTGTCCTATATTTGCAAGCAAGAGATGGATAAATAATTCTTACAAACAAATTGTAGATGCTATTGTCTAAAAGTTTCAATCTTTTATTACCTTTTTTTCAAGAAAAAGAAAAAATCCGTAAAGGATTGAGTCCAGTTGTATTAAGCTCGCGACTACTTGGTAGTTTGACTACTTCTTCAAATCTGCTTTTCGATTGCCAAGGCAGATGAGTGCTTGTAATTACCGAGTTTATAATATATAAAAAAAAAAAGGGATTTCGACTTTTCATTATTTTGTCTGAACTGATATCTTCTTTCCATTATCATAATATAGGAAACATCGAACCAAAAAAAAGTAGAATCTATTTTGATGGTAGACTCAATTTAACTGATGAGTTAAAAAATTAAAAGCAAAGAAAAAATATAACGAAACATGCTCTGGAGGCTAATGCGGGGAAGAAAAATATTATATTTAGGATTAAATTTGAATAAAGGTTATAGGCATGGATCAAAGTTTCGTTTCGACTCTATGTTTCGGTGTGCCAAATATTAGAAACTTTTTGTAATGTTTCGAGATATTTTCGATATGTTTCGTAAAATTCGTAAAAAAATGTAATTGCAATAAATGTGAAAAATGTTGTGTGTTTCTTTTTCATAGAGTAAAAAATAAAAAACGTTTTGGTACTTTTCGTGCAAAAGAAAAGAAACTTTAATCCATGGTTATAGGTGGATTCTTAATAGATTTTGGTGTTTAGTTGAGAGAAAAAGAAATTGGCTGGATTAATTAGAAAAGTAGACAATTTCACCTTTTCACATAGACTTTTGTTTTTCAATCTTAAATTTAATATATCTTTTAGAAATATAAAAACATAACTTTTTCAACATTTCATATTATTAAATTTATTCATTATTATTTTAAACTACAAAATTGTTAATATTAATAACAACTTTTGAAACTAATATTTATTCTTTAATACTTGTATGTTAAAACATAAATTAAGTAGGAAAAAAATTGTTTGGATGTCAAGTCGAGTCCGGCTACCTTATATATATATATATATATATTTTTTTTTTTTCGTGTGAATTAAGGCAATTTAGTGTAGGAAAACATCTGTTACATGAGTAGTTTTATTCGTCAATGGAATTTCAGCTATTTGTCAATTTCAGGTAGGCACCAGTCTTCTCCAATTAGCATGCAATTAATCACATCTCACATGAGTCATGACCAAACCGAACGAAAAGATGATTAGTGTCTGTCACATATATTAAGTCCTGAGTATATGTGTCATTACGATACTCGATCGGCTAATAGAAATTAAAATATTTAAAAACAAAATAGAACAATTTGTTCCTGTATTATTATTATTATTATTATTATTATTACATACAAGTGGGGCAGATTCTAGAACATATGACAAAGCACATGTTCCACACACAAGATTCGTGTTGCAATTCATGGCCAAATATAGTAAATGTAGTCACATAGCTGATAAAGAAATTATTAATGGTAGGAATCTATTAGATTTATTTCTAGCCATTGCAAATCGCAAATGTTTATTCAAAGAAAAGTTTATAATATATTGAAACTTATAGCCTATAAATATGGTTTTCCTCACCAATTATTTTCCAGGGTCTAACACCTCTATTATCCCCCGAGGGATTGTTTAACTTTCAATTCTCAACTATTCAAAGAAAAGAGGGATTTGTAATAATCTGTAGCTCCCCTCGGCCAAAACTCAAGGTGACATATTAGCGAGAAAAAAAAATTAAACAATTAATCTTTTGCCATGTATATCTCTTTTTATTTTTTTCACCTTTAATTTTAATGTTATTGATCAGGTCGAGGAAATGGAGTCGAACAAGGCAAGAAAATTTTGTGGCACTCGTCTTAATATTATTGAGATAAATAAGCAGTATGTCGGAGGAAGCAATGCACCATCACCGCTGCCGCAGAGGCCGGGGGTGACGCAGACATCACCACCTCAGGTGCAGTGCCTCTGCTCGCCAACCACGCACGCGGGATCTTTCCGTTGCCGCCATCACAGAAACGTTGTCGCCCCTGGTAATTAACAAATTAATAATTTGATCCAAGAAAAAAACATCAAATCATCAATCATGTTTTAAAAAACATGCACCAAGTCCCTTCATATGATATATTTCTTTTTTTACAGAATCCCTTAGCGTTTTCGAAAACCATGCAACAAATCTTCTCTCATTTTATTATATTCCTCCATGTTTTTTAAACTTATACGGATTCCATTCTTGATATTAGAAATTTGCGTGAAACTCACTCGTGTTGTAAAAAAAATGCCCCATGCATATCCCTTCATATCAAAAATTTGCACCAATTGCCCCTCGTATAATTAAGAGGATAAATTGACAATTCATGTCTAATTAAAGTGTTTTTGTTAAAAAAGCCAGGATTTAGTTTGATTAAAATACGAGGAGATCTCGTGCAAAAAGAACAAGAAAAGAGAGTTTGATGCGGATTAATTTCGTAAAGCACAAGGGGTTTTATGCATAAATGATCCAAACATCTCCTGGCTAGATATACTCAATGTCCTCTTTGTTACCTTCTTTTAGTATAAGAGTTGAGTTGATTGAGAAAAAAGTGTCCCATATATGTTTATGCCAGTGTTTTGAAAACCGGATCGGACCGGCCGATTGAACCGGTTGGACCGGGGTTCGGACCCTTGTCCAGACGTCGGAGTAAAACCAGTGAATCGGTGGCCTTACCGGTTTAATGGCCGGTCCAATTTTAAAAACATTGGTTTATGCATCCCATGCGCAGCAGTACCTATCGGTGAGACACCTTTAAATCTTCAAAAATATATAAAAGTACGAGGTTTATGTAACATTTTTAAACTTTTTTTTGGGGGGGGGGGGGTGTTTCCAAACGTCAAAGTGGCTAATTTGTGTTATTTTTCAAAATTTAAGGGGTACCCATGTAATTACCCAAATAATATGAGATATTTTTGTAATTAGATCAACCTCGTGAAATTTGAGTATAATTATATCTTTCTTTTTCTTCTCAGAGCTAATTCTCCTAAAAATTATGAACTAGTTACGTTGACCAATTAAGAATAACACACGGTAGTTTTTGCGAGTACCACGTTAGCTCTTCCTTTTTTTTCTTTAAAAAAAAATAGATTATAAGAAATTATTTCGAAGGGTAACAGATCGAGTCCTTTTACGTACGTCTTTAGACAAACAATACGTAATACGTTAACTATACTATGGTATGAAAAAAGAAGCACACGAATGTACTTTGCTTTTAAATTCAGCACAATAAGTCATTTGTTAGTTAAGAAAATAGCAAATGTAACCAAAAGTTAGATATAGCTAGGGTAACAAAATAAGGTCTCTGCAGTTTAAGTTACTTAACCCCTTATAACTATCAACTTTCACATATTGCATCCGTTAGGACTTTATGGTTGATTTTAATCTATGTAGTATGTACAAATTAAGCTTTGATACAATGGCAATGCGTGGTTTTGTTTATACAGGTCAATCACCATGTTAACGTGGAGCAGGAGCTGGAACGAGTCAAGATATTTGCATGGCATTGAATTAATATATTCTTATTGCTAAGTTTGTTAAGCTCCGAGCCCTTGTAATTATTATCAAAAATATAAACTTACCTCAATTTCCAATTCGCATCTATTATTATTATTATTATTATTATTATTATTATTATTATTATTATTATTATTATTACTATTATGAATCATTAATTTACTCTCGTTTTATGACTTGTCCTGCTTTCTTTCTCAATTTAACTGCTATCCGGTATATTAACGAATGGATCAAAATTTCCATACGTTTCCTCGAAAACCATCGAAATGTTTCCTTTTTTCACTTTGCCGAAACGAAACCTAGAAGTAGTTTCCAATTTCATTACAATTATAACTTTTACGAAATTCTCGAAACACGTCGAAAAGCTTCCGAAAAACTACGAAATGTTTCTAAT
Source organism: Misopates orontium (assembly GCA_946800315.1). NCBI lineage: Eukaryota > Viridiplantae > Streptophyta > Magnoliopsida > Lamiales > Plantaginaceae > Misopates > Misopates orontium. The sequence goes on along the minus strand of OX326946.1, from coordinate 7,748,696 downwards.
ATTTAGGAGATCGAAACACACGTCGAAACCGAAACTTTGATCCATGAGTTTGACTAAGGCAAAATGTGATGTAATTGCGGTTAGTATCACGGGAACAACCGAACAGGGCACAATTAATACAATCAAAGGAATAGGAAAAAAAGATATATTCTACTCAAATTGCAAGAAAACTGGTTATATGATATATGATATATCCCGCTCATTTAGATTGTATGGTTCAGATGGACTACATTAAAAAGATAAGAACTGGGCTTACCTTAGCCCATAAAGAAAATAAATGAAAAACGCAACCAAATGGATATAATATTTGTCGATCATATTATTGATTTTCATATTTTTAAAATACTATGATAAAGGCTCAATCCTTCTTCAATTACCCAATTAAAGTAGAAAAAAAAACTAGGCATATACATTTTCTTCAAATAGAAAGATACGTGAAAATCTTAATTTAATTGCTACGCAACAAAATATAAATTAATTAGGCGTATAATATTCAGATCGATATATTGGCTCTCTAGCTAAGTAATAAAATTTGGCAATCGCATTGTTAAGAAAACGATCATCTTTTAACTTATAATTTGACATAATTAGTAAAAGAACAAAATAGATTTATAATTATTTAATACATACAACTCATAGTTTATGCAACACAATTGACTTTTCTTTTCACAGAAAACCATATTTAGAGAACAACATCCCAGGTTCAAGTAAAAGATATTAATTTCTCACACACGGAAAATATATCAAAACTAAGATATTAGTATTTCTTTTAATTTTATTCAAGAATAAAACTTACATTAATTAAGAAATATAATTTAGTTTTAAAAACCTCTAAATAAGTTTTAGAATAATCAGAGTCTTTATACTGTGGCAATAATAACATTTTTTTTTTCTTAAGTCAAAACCAAAACAAATTTAAACTAGTCAGTTATTTACAAATTAGTCAATGAGTTTGGTATTCGACCAATTTTTTTATTTTTGGACATAATAGTCTTTATACTACTAGCACCGAGGCGCACGCGGGGACCGCGTGCAGTTTTCTAATTATTGTAAAGAGTGATTTAATTTAAAATATTTGTTTTTATATAATTTATGCTATCCATAAAAATGTTTATGTACATACTTAAATTGTTTTCAAGTATAACTCAAATTGAATAACTCTAAACTTTGCAATTTGGTCTATATATCTGCTAAAGCATTCGATTACATGTGAGGCTGCGCATTGGTAAAAGAATCATAGGAAAAAGACATAAGAAACCCCCCGAAAGTAAACGTAAGAGGGAGTATTGAAGTTTTCAGATGTAAAAAATTCTGAATATTTTCCCCTACTTTATAATTTAGTTACTTTTAATGCGAATGAGTGTTTTTTATTACAAAGCGTTTATTTTGACATAATTTACTAACTGGTGGCGTGCCTGCTTACTTTGAGTTTAAGTTTCAAGTTTTAGTTTGAGTATAAACTCGGTGAACTAACTCCGAAATTTCCTTTCCTCCAAAACTTTCAGCTGACATGGGATTTAAACCAAATAATATACAACAAAATTGTTGTTCTTATGAAAAGAAACATAAGCAGGGATAAAATTGATGCATTCATATGAGAAGATCTTAAGATGCCACAACTATAACTCAACTGCATTTCTATGCACTTCAGGAAACTGACATACATAATAAATTATATGCTTAATAGCATGAATAAAATGGCAGAATACTACAGGAAAAGGAAAAAAAATATGAACAATTAGAACACCAAAACATATCGTCTTTGTTACGATAACCCCAAGTTCAAATCATAAACTAAGCTACACAGAATCCCAAGTACAATAATGTATTGGACATCAGAATCCCAACCAAATAAAATATATAGTTTGACATCAGATGCAAAACTCTTCAACAAAGCAAGCAAGTTTGTTGAGAATCGTCTCTGGTCATGATTTATTTGCCAAAAACCGAACGTGATAACCCGAAGCAATACTTGATATAATAGAGATTGTGACAACCTAAAACAAACCTGACAATCACAAGTAAAAATAAATAAAAACTGAATCAATGAAATCTCAGTTACATTCACTCCATATATAACGCCAGACTCACATGGAATAGATACCAACCTACAAAAAATAGAGAAGGTAGGAAGTTAGAATTCAATAGAGAATATTTAAGAAAATTTATAGTATATAGACATATAATCGCATGAATAATCACGCATAACAGTGTTCAAAAGAAAAAGGATAGCAAAGCTTCAAATCATCCACAAATCAACAAAAATTTCAAGTGTTAGCAATATAAAAAGCCAAGTGAATGAACTTCAACAAACAAACATGTATTGAACTACATAGTTATGCTAGAAATAAAACAATGAACAAAATTTGATGGTAGCTGCCGTTTGCAGAGAATCTATATACTTCAAGTTCTAATTTTGATTATGTACATTTCAAGTTGTAACTTCAGCATAACAAAATCACATATGTCTTGAAGTACATAACCATGCATAACATTAGATTTCCCGTGAGAAAGTCATAGACATAACTATAATTTAGCAAGAATCCAAGCACAATATAACAACAACAAACCTTGTTTTTTCTTTGAATTTCCAGTTATATGTTGTAATTTATAGGGAACTTGTCTATGTATGGAGAAATAATCAATTTACACACAACCTGCAAATTTCTTTCTCGTTTACTGCACTATCATACTCTCCAACAAAATAACAAAATCCTATTAAATCTGCATAAATAAAATAAATGAGCACGTGCATGTGTTAACTCAATTGTTAGTTAAAAATTAAATATCCAGTTGAAAGACACTAAACAGCAAGACAAATCTAAACCTTACACTCTCCATATTGCATGCTACAAATTCAAATAACTTATAGCTCAGTTATTTGAAATCCAACCTTCACATTCTAATTATTGTTATGCAATGACTCTGTGCTAGAAAACAATAGAATGTTGATAAGAATGTGCAATTACAGATTTTAAAAAAAGTAATATGTAAAATTGCAATCTCCACCCCACTTCCAGATTTATTCAATAAGTTTCAACCACACAGAACAACAAAATTGATCTAAAACATTATAGAATATAACTTAGTAATGGCAGAAGTAATCTAATCAAAATAAAGAAATTAAATTACACAACAATTGGGAACATTGTACGGACCCTTGCACTTGCTACTTTGGATTGCTCGTAGATTTAGTTACTAAAAGGGTGAGTCTACCATGAATTTTCACACAAATCCTGAATTCAAGCAAAGGATGAAATATTTAATTGAATTAAAGTACCTGAAGTGGATAACTTTGAAGAGAATCAGTACGGAAACATCTCCATACAGGGATTTTTACTTGGATAAGAAGCAATTCTTATCCAGCAATACACATAAACCTCTCAATGTAACCTGCAACAAAAGTACGTTGTATTAAAATTTTAATGCTATGTATAGATGAAACATTGTAAAACTATGACATATATCTCTAGTTTTAATAAATTTCGATGACTCCTAAAATAGAAAGGTTAAAGCAAAGGTATATGTCAGAAAGATTAGAGATTACATTCAGTTATTGTGGATCTGCAACTTTGTGAAAATTTCCGGGTAAACGACATTTCTGGTGTAAGTTCCGTCGTGCCCATATATTTTTCCCTTCTTCACCAAGACTTTAGTCTGTGCTTGAGAAACTCCTCGAGAAAAAGCCACATATAGTTGTCCATGACTGAAGACATGTTCTGGTAAATAGATTCCCACATATGGTATCGTTTGCCCTTGAGATTTGTTTATCGTCAGTGCAAAGCTTAGTCGAACAGGGAATTGCTTACGTGTCATTTCAAATGGAAGATTTGCATCTTCTGACGTTTTCAAAGGTATGCGTGGCAAGAATACTCGTGTCCCTTTAAATTCTCCAGTGAGAATCTCTGCATCTATGACGTTTCTACCAAATCTATGACAAATTAGTCTTGTGCCATTGCATAGCCCAATTCGTGGGTCAATATTTATCAGAAGCATGATCGGACATCCTTTCTTCAAAGTCAATTTGTGTGGTGGAAGATTACCAGGAGAAAGTGAATTTAAAAACTCTGGCAGAAACAAATTACGATGATCATCTTGGATGGAGTCAAATGAGTAGTACGTTACCTCATCCTCAGACTGAAAAGATGAAATTATTTTTTCATTTAATGCATTAACCTCATCATTTCTTGGAGTTATAATAGCCCTTTGCATCATGTAATCACCATCATGCTGATGTTCACCCAATCCTGGGAACGTCCAAGAAATTAGATTATCTATTGATTGTTCTCCTTCCCATGGCATAACCATCGAATCTAGAATCCTTATCATATCTTCCTCTATCGTTGGTTCTTCACCATTTCCCACCCGAATAAGGAAATCCGCAAAAATCTGATCATCATGTGCTCTAATATTTTCTGTCAAGCGAAGAAGCTGGACACTGGACCATAGATATGATTCAACAATGCTTGCTTGTATAGATTGTAATCTGGTGCCTCTAACCACAACCGGAACAACATGACGAAAATCACCCCCAAATATCACTATTAAACCGCCAAATGGCAAGTCCACTTCAAGCATTTCTCTCAAAGTAATGTCGACTACTTCAATAGCCTTTCTGTTTGCCATAGGTGCCTCGTCCCAAATAATTGCTGATGCATGCTTAAACAATTGACATATTTCTGATTGCTTGCTAAAATTGCACCTTGCTTCCGGATCTAACTTAATTGGTATTTTAAGTTTTGAATGTGCAGTTCTCCCACCAGGAAGTTGTGTTGATGCTATTCCAGATGTTGCAGTGGCAAGCATTATGAGACCTCTACTTCTAAAATATGCAAGCAATGCTCGATATAAGAATGTTTTTCCAGTCCCTCCAGGACCATCTACAAAGAAGAGTGCACTCTCTTTTCTTTGAATAGCATTGCTGATTGTGTCAAATGCAAGCGTTTGGCTGAAGTTCAATTTATTTTTTGCCTCTAAGTCAGCTGGACAGATTGAGATATTAAGCTCATCTTCTATTAAACTGGGAATAATACCCATGTCTTGGAACTGATGGCTAATCTGCGGCAAATCAAACTCACTCAAACTTCTTTTATGATGTTGAAGAATAACACTTATGTCATGAAGAAGTCTGTAACAAATTGTTTGTATTTGTGGATGAAGGATAGTCTTCAATCATATACGAATAATTCTCATCCCACAATCTTCGCACTCCGGTTGGTTCACAATAAATCAATATTGTTGCAAATAGCCTTCTCAAAGCAGAAGGCATTCTGACAACTCTTGCCTCAATTAAGCATTGCCGAATACTATCATCTTCTTCAAGAATTCCAAATTTCTCAGCTGCTTGCCTAAAAGTTAGATACCGCTCACCATTTCAAATCATCAAAAGATTTAGGCCCTGTAATATGATTTAGTAAAGCACGCAGATAAAATCTCTCTCCTTCATGCGGCGAAGCAGCATATAACCAACCAATAACTTGTTGTGGCGATGTTCGTCTCTGCCAAATTCTGTCTTTTGAAATCCATCTATAGTATCTAGGAAACTCGCTGTACAAATATTTGGTATTCTCTCGATCTTCAGCATAAACTTGGAAGAACTCTGTTAACATTGTCCGAGAATTTCGTGCATCACTTAACACATTAGAAATATTTTGCTCACTATAGTATCGGACTTGTTGTCTGTTAGGCAAATGAAGCTGCAAGCGCACAACAGAGGGATAGATTCGACTCATTGGAAACTTAAAGATTTTCCACAATGCCTCAGGAGCACATATCCATCTCCCGTCAACATACTGATTAATTTCATCGTTTGTTGGCGATGGGCTTAATTGTAATACCACACAATCGGGTCCTTTGTACACGTACTTGTACAGGTACTTTATGCTTTTTATGCTTGAGCAAATCTCAACATTAATGTGACAATCATACTTCAGCAACAACCAAGGATTGTATGGGACCACATCTCTGTTATCAACAACTTTATCTCCTTCAAAATCCAAGGCAATAAATCTGTTCCTATTCCGACGCCGATAAATAGGATAAGAATCACTTCCTTTTAATGTGGTATCAGCGAACTGCTTAGGATAGTTTTTCTTACAACAACCGTTCTTCATGCAAGGAGAGTTGGGATTTCTAACTCCACATGGCCCGTGAATCATGTGTTTCAAGACAGCCTCATACAATTGAGGTTCTTCATCTCTATCGGGAATTTCTGCTCTAACAATTTTGTCGTAATCATCCGGCGTGTTTAGCTTGTCATCTTCATGTAGAATGACCACCAAATGCACATGGGGCAAACCACGCTTTTGATATTCAATTACATAAACATGTGCGACAACTCTTCCAAGAACTCCATGTTTGAAGACATCATTTTTCATATGCTCATATTTTGCTCGAAAAATTCTAGTCAGCAAATCTGGCCTATCTTGAGCAGTTTGTCCCGGATACAGTTGTTCTTGAATCTCAATCCAATTAGGATTGCAAGTCATTGTGAGGAATATGTCCGGTCTGCCAAATTTTTTCACTATTGCCATAGCATCTTGGTAGCGTTGGTACATATCTCGTGGACTTCCGACAAAAGACGTGGCAACACAACGCGTTTCCCGACATTCCCTGAAAAAAAAATAGGTAATGCAAATTAGATGCCAAAATAGGTGGGATATGACGCAAATAATAATCTATGAGATGTGAATGGCAAAAACACTAATTACAACAAAAACCAAAAAAAAATTACTCGCTTCAGTTTCTCCAGATTCTAAGCAATCTTGTAGACCCTGGTATAGCTCTGCTCTGATCTTATCCTGATTATTTCTTATATATCTGAGCCTTTGGGTCTCAATCTTAACATAGTTGTCCACAACGTATTGTTGGAATAACCGACCTCCATACAAAAGGATGGATGAGTTATTTGTTCGGATGGATGAGTCATTTCTTCGGTTATTTTCTCGAATCTGTCATTTTTATAAGAATGAGCAAACTATATACATAATCTAAAATAATAAAAGAAAAAAAAGTGCAACACAAAGTACCTGTAACATGTATGCATAGTAATCACAACATGTGACTTTCTTATTATGAATCGTAAGGCAACCAGGGTCCCATCCATATGAGCCGTACGGAAAGAACAAAGGGTATTGCATCGGGTCGTAATAACCTGAGAATTCCTTAACATTCATAAGTTGTCCACCAATTGTCTGAACAATTATATCTCTATGTGAATCATCACGTAACTCGTCACCACCAGTTACAATAGCAGCCACTTGAGATGCAGTGGGTAATACATATTGTCTCTCCGCAGCAGGCCTCTCTTTGATTCGCAACTTGCAATTAATTATATCAGGACGCTGAGAAAGTTGTCTAAACATCTTAACAAATGGATTATGAGCATCTAATATCCGTTTAATTTTATCAATGAGCTCAGCTCTCAGTCCACCACTTTCACGTAGACGATTTTCAATCTCATGCTCAGTATCAAAGATAAACATCTGTACAAATCTTGGCCTTTTTCCTGGAGGAGGTAATAGTGTACCAATCTTATGGTAAATTGCTCCATGAGCTCTATATGCATGCACCCCTTGGCCAGTTGCGACGCTTAAGTCAAGTTGAACCCCGATTGATGTAAATGAGAAAACATGATTCAAAGATCGTATATTTTTTCTGAACAACCTGCCTTCAGGAGAGTCAGCAGTGAATAACTCATACAACTCATAAGGAACATGAATTGCAGGCAATATTACTCTTCCCCTCTTGCAGCAAAAGGATTTCAGTTCTTTGTGAAACAATCTTGCTCTACAAAATCGACAATTAGTAGGTTTTGGGAGTGTCAATTGCTGAACTCCTGGCATTTCAATGAAATTTCTAGCAATATTGCGATGGCGACTTATTCGTGCTGGCCTTTGTTGGTCCTCATCAGAGGTAGAGTTTTCACTTTCTTCACTAACTTTGTCATCTGGTTCACAACCTAAAAGAGTAAAATGATAAAAGTAAGATGAAAATAAAAATGTAAGGGCCAACATGAAGCAATAGAGGAACATAATGACTCCCACCAATAGATGTAAGTAAATTACGAATTTGATAAAACCTAGGTTTCAAATTAGTTTGTTTGTCTGATATATGTTCAGCTGTGATGGCCCTATAAGTTGTAATTAGTAAAAATATACAAAATAAATATCTATTACTATGAAACCAACTTATAGACACAATTGCCGCTTAGTTGCTGATATGTTGCACCAGTTAAAAAGATTGAATGTGATAAAGATAGACTTACTTTCTCTCAGTGGCGTGCGTACACGTGAAGTTGATCCCTCACATTGATTAGTAAGTGATGGATTGACACTGAAAGGGTTATGTAGCAACGTCGTCAAATGCCCTCTTCCCACACCTACTCGAGCATCTGATAAGAAAAACTTCTTTTGTTTTAGATATTAAACATTACATATGTTAAGAATGAAGCATTGTGTACTTTTGAATAGTAGAAAAAAACACACTTGAAGAATATGGGTTGACACAAAGTTAAAAAGATTGAATGTGATAAAGATAGACTTACTTTCTCTCACTGATGTGCGTACACGTGAAGTTGATCCCGAAGCTGATCTCTCACATTGATTAGTAAGTGATGGATTGGCACTGAAAGGGTTATGGAGCAACGTCGTAAAATGCCCCCTTCCCACACCTACTCGAGCATCTGTAAAACTTCTTTTGTTTTAGATATCAAACATTACATATGTTAAGAATGAAGCATTGTAACTAATGCAATATGAATACATTTTACATCAATCTGGGAAATAAAGTGAGATTAAAATAATACTCCATATTTGTTAATTACCCGGCGATTCAGTCGTTGCATTCGGTGAATCGAGATTTCGAAGTTGATTTCTTGTAATTGGATGAGGTTGGACATTGCGTGATGCATCTGTAACAGAGGCATCTAATGCGTGTGATGTGGTAGGAAAGGGGTAACCGGCATCTGTGGTTGCAGTAATTTATTTTTTACATCATTAAAAGGAAAAAAACTAAATTTCAAATATCTAAATAATTGATTTTCTTACCAGCCCTAAATTGTACACTTTGTCTTTGCTCATTGGCTGCTCTCGCACGGCGTGCATGGTAATTTTGACGCCTACGGGCCAGACGCGCTTCTCGTTCTTCCGTACTTTCAGCTTGTCTTCTTTCTCTATCTCGCGCGCGAGCCCTTGCTCTACCTCGTTCAACTTGATTGATAAGATTGTTCGCATCATCAGGTGGTCCTTCCATATTCTTTAAGAGATTCTTATTGGGAAAGAACGACAAAGATTGAGAATTGTGCCTTCTGTGGAGTCCTTATGAACTTTTATAAACTGAACTCACACATAAAAAGATTAATCAATAAAAGAAAATATTTTCCATGTGCAAACCACAGAGGTATTTTAAATGATGATTAACAAACATTGAGATGCGTTATCTTTTATCCATTACTACTAAAAACGAATTGAATCAAGTGAAAACATTTTTATTGTGAATCATAGAGACTTGAATAGTTTTCATTATACAAACAAAAACATAAATATTGCTTCTTTTGAAAACCCAAAAAATTAAAACCTTATTCTACTCTTCAAGCTCTTGTTGGAATATAAAGTCAGTTTTCTTGAAAATGACAGCTCTCAGCCGCAGCGGCTGTGATAAACCAAAATCTTCATTATGAACTTCAAGTCCTACAATTTGAGGATTCCGACTTACTTCAGCCCATTAATCAGAGTTTACTCTTACAGGAAATTTAAGTAATTGATCACTTGAACCCAAGAATTGCACTTCTGTTCTCCACAAAAGAAGCACATAAATTTCTATACATGAACTCCACAACAACCATATGTATGAAACACATATTGGTATTAAAATATAAGCACATGTATTTGATAATTTTGAGGCTACTCTTATGACGTTATATTTTGAGGGTACTCTGTAGGCTAAATCTTTAACAGCAGGCAAGTGGATTCAGAGCAATTTGCAAATTTTTTATATAGAAAAGAGTTTATGCAAAGCATTTTTCATGAAAAACTTGAGTAATTCTTTGGATCAGCAATATCATACACCTATACATCATTAACTCTAAAGTGCAAAGCAAAAATTGGCTATTGAGCAAAGACAAATTAAAGCCTCTAACATAAAGTGAAGATATGGGAAATGTGAGGTGAGAAATGAGTTTTTACTATTACCTTTTCCTTACAGAAATGCTTCTGCCCTAAGGTCACCCTTTTGCAGTTCCACCAATCTGTTTTCTTAACAACCAATTTCTTCAATCTTGGTCTATATATCGTCAAGAAACAGATGCTGAAAATAAGGAGACCAGATAACAATATTAAGAACTGTAAAAATGAACCTAAAATTTGAGAAACCATATAGAAAATACTAATCCACAGATTAATCAACAGATTAATCACGACCTTTTCTTCCACAACAATTCTAAAAACATATATTGACATCAGGAATGCAACATTAATCTCAGTAACCTATGATGTATGACATAATGGAAAGATCTTGTGCATTATTTCAAACTGTAAATGAAGTACAGTAACATCAACATAAAAATGATTGAAAAATAAAATGAAGTACATTAATATAAGTTGTAATGGCATTATTTTTATACTAATCAACAACGGAAATCCCTTAGAAGTAAGCATGCAGGTTGCCCCCACGGATAATCTGTTTCATGAATTGTCCAGAACTCATGCAAAGCATTTCGTCATGAAAGGGTGAAGAAATAAAATGAGGGGTCATATATGAAGTTGAAATACAATATTTGTTGCTCTATAGGATCAATGTACTCCTTGGTTATTCACAAAACTTGCGGCAATGTAGTCATAATGAACTTAATGAGCTAATATAGCACATAAAAGTTACTAATATCATCATGATCAAGATAAATTAATGCATTTGTTAAACAACCAATTTAAGTATATAGTTTGGCATCAAAAGTATTAGTCTTACAATTATTATTACTATCCTCGGTTCCCTGTCTTCCTCCTAATGAAGCAGTACTGTCCCATTTTAAATTACCGCCACCCTTTCCATTCCCACAAACAACCTGACATATTCAAAGCCCAAAATTATTTCTGTCCAGAATCATGATAAATAGAGTTTCAGTGCATTTGAGTTCCTATCTTCTTTTACGCAATAAGACATGAAAGAGAAGTTTTTAGAAGTATAGGCTTCCTGCTAATATATCCAGAATGTCCAGGGATGCTTACTTTGCAACCACCCACCCACCCACAGACAAAGCCTAATTATACTATCATAATATCATGAAGAATTCATGAATGAAACAGAAGATTTAGCAAAAAAACCATAGCGCAAAAAGATGCCCATGTAAGTGGACAGGAGGTTAGTCAAGATAAAAGACTTAAGGGATTTATGCAACTAAGAACTAAACTTACAACACAATATCTCATATAAGTTTTAGCAAAGTAGTCCATTGGAACAAAACTCTCAACTCCAACCAACCAAAGGCTAATTTAAGTTGTACCTGATAATGGCACCACACATTGTGTTTGATGGTAATTCTTGATGTGATAGATTGCAACACTAATTTACATGTCAACAAATCATTAATCCTATACCAATAAAGTACAATGCATATTCAAATTTAAGGTCTTAAATCTAAACATACTTTGTGTTATTTTGTAAGATAGACAGATCATCCTTAAAAATATGATTAGATAACTGCATTAGTTGCCTGAAGAAGTCAGGACAACTCTTTTCTTTTGTCAATCTGCTACATAATAGCCAACTTAAATATAAACATCAGTTGACACATAATAACTTTAGTATCAATTAACAATTATTTCGATATCATGTAGCTTTTAATTAACAAGCCATTTCATTATAAATCGCTACACCATGTACAAATTTTGTATCATTTGCTTCTTCCACTGTACATTATCGAAGTGGAGAAGCTTCATCATCGACATTATTGCCAGGCAAGCAAATGCCAAAAGGTGAAAAAGACCACGCTAAGTTGTTTCCTGTAAGAATTCGATAGGCAACACATCATTTCGAGAAAATTCAAAAATACTCATTAAACTCCTTTGTACTCCATCCTTGTTGAGGAGTTCTTGCCTCTAGGTACAGAAAACTGAAGTTTAATCCACTCGACAACATACTATGTTGAATACGTGTATCCAAGCATTAATGTATTACCGCAATCTTAATTAATGATAGCCATTCTGTTCTCCACAGAAAAAGCACATATATTTCTATACATGAACTCCCTATCTAAAATTGTCAACAGCCATATTGGTATTAAAATATAATCACCTGTTTAAAATAATGGACTTTGTTTTGTGAAGCCGGATCTTGTAGATAAAGTCCCAGCTTAATCTTAAGAAACAACCGAGGAAAGAAACAGTAAAGTTTATTTGGTTGAAGAAATGGCCTTAGAAAGAGATACGAAATATATTCAACCTACAGATTGATAATTATCCTAATTCAATTGGTTGCAAAAATCACGGAAAATAGTTGCGAAAATCAGGGAAAATTAAAGTAGTTGATGAGTTTCAGTGTGACTCCACCATCCCGCCATAAATGTTCCGCCGATTTCCAAATTCTCCGGCGATTTCTGGTTTTGGTGCAACTCCAGCAGAATCTCCAACACTCCAAATGGGTCCGCCAATTCTCCGCCGATATGTGAGTTTCGGGTTCGTAACAATCCCACGAATAATAATTTTGTTGTGGAGAGGAATACTTCATGTTTTGGCTGAAGAAGAGAGACGTACATGGGTTCAGTTGAGTTGGGTATTGTCTATTTTGCCCCAAGATCTTTCAATTTCTAGGCAGTTTTTAATAGGGGCAAATATGAGAATCAAAAATATGGACCGAGAACTGTAAATGAGCTGTAATTTCCGATTTTACCCTTCTAATGCAACTAATTTCGAAATTTGGTCAATTTTTCAAAGGGTATATTCTGTAAAATTACCAAAAAAACTGCTATTGTGTGACACAAAAATGAGTTTTTTTAATATAGTAATAGAAGATAACTACAAAGTCACCTGCTAAGCACGCTATACATAATCTCCTTCATCGTTTTGTTTTTCTCTTCCTCTGCTTCTCTCGTGTTCCCTCCGGTTGAGTGCTCCGCTCTTCCGCCCGATTACAGGTAAATTCAAAACAAATTAACGCTATATTTTTCAATATTCAATATTTAATGTTTTAGTTTGTTTTAATTGAAAAAATAATTGATAAGTTGAATTTGATTGGATTTGTGTTATCTAGGGTTTATAGTATAATGGTGTATGTGTATCTTTGTAGGAGAGTGTTTTTCAATCAATTTATGAATAACCGTGTGTTAATGAATTATGCTCTTCTTTTGCCAAACAAAACCTAATTGATTGGTGAACAAAGATGTATGTATTTTTCTTTTGTAGATATGCGCTTAAACTGTGATAGTTATTAATGAATAAGCTAATTTCAGCGTTTATTTGTAATGGAAGTTATGGTTTATGGTTTTTCAGGTGATACCGATAATTAGCACTGAGATGTCACTGAGTGCCGCGATTGCTAGTCCAGTTATCCCGCTTTCTGTTGGTGAGTAGATTTTCATCTCTTTGATAATCTAGAATAAAATGAATGGCTACGATTTGTGATTACGAATAATTAGAATTTCGCCCTTTGTTGTTTGAGGTTTGGAGTCACATGTGGCTAGGTTTAATACGTCTTTTGAGTGTTCTCTCGTGTAATCAGTTATTAGATTTGGACGGTCCCGTTTTCCTGCTTTAAATATGTCGGTGTTGATGCATTTTGATTTACTAGTTACATGTAAATGGGTGCAGGTGATATCGAATAATTTCTAGTGACTACCTTCATATGATTTGGTTGCTTTTCTCCTCGTAGTGTTTGTTAGTTTAGGAGGCAATGAAGTGAGCTATGATTTCTCTGAGAATGGGATCTCGATTTTCCTGTTATTCTCACCAAGTTGTGAAATCCTAGGCTAGTTGGTATTGTTTTTCAGAATTTATAGGTTGACAAAGGTGAATATGTTCTATGTTCATTTCACTCAAAGTTGTTTCCCTCTTAAATTTTGCTTCACAGTGCGACCAGAAGAACACTGTTGGAAGCAGCCCAAGAATGTTTGGTCCAGTCCAGTTGGGCTCAAGCCACTCCGCATCCAATCCAAGCCTTTTGAGACAAAAAGAAGCCTAACTCATTCTTTTAGAGTGAAGCATGCTTCCTTGATATGTGCCGCTGCCCTGGTAATTTTACTTTCTGTGATGGTGTGAATACTCGAGATATTTGAACTTATTTTTATAAATCTTCAAGAAACGGAATTAGTTATACTGCACAGATTTACTTTTCCCTTATAGTCGAATCACATCGTCGAGAAAGGTAATCACGTTTATACTGAACAGTTCTAGTCTTTGCAATTAGAATTACTTTAGCCTTGACTAGTTTTGTAGACCTGCATAATAGATTAGGCTGAACTTTTTGAACAGAGGTGTTCCAGAAATGTCTGCGATCGAGTAAATAGTTCTACGGACTAAAAATCTAGTTTCTTCTTTGGTAGTTTGTGGAAGCGTCATCTGGTGTGCAATATTGTTTGGACATTAATTCTGTTAGTGTCCAAGTAGAATAGGTCTCTCTCCGGATAGCCGCCAATTGTTAGTATAGTTTCAGTTTTGATGCACATTTAACAGCTGACTGCACTGAAATAGGGTTAGTTGTGATGTAACGTCCATAATATAGTATACGAAGCTTGCTGAAGATATATCAGGAAATTCAATCATCCATCTTATAGTTTTCGCACTTATAGCATGTGAATGTTGCTGAAGAACTTCAGATACTTCAATCTCCTCCTTTTAATTTCTGCATCTATAGAGTGTAAAACTCGGTGGACACTTCAAATTTTATGTTTTTCCTTTTTATAGTTTCGGCTATTGCACCTTAAAAAGTGCCCATATTCTAATTAGCTTTTCTGAACTGCAGAATGCCACCTGCTCTGCAGAGCAAACCCAAACAGTTACACGGCAATCATCTACAATTACTGTAGCACCTATTCAAGGTATTCATCTATTTTTCCATCTGCGTGTTGTTAAATGTTGTCCTAACTAGCCTACAATTTTAGGGTCTTAATAAACCAAGCAGAGTGTACAAGATCTACTTAACAAATACAGAGTTCCAATAAAATCTAGTTATTTGGGCTTTAGCTCGAGTTAAAAGTACACTTTTGTGCATGATCTTGTCTTAGCTCATGCTCGAGTTGCTCATGAGTGGAATAAAATAGCTTTTTCTTTATACTTTGATTTGCATCAGAGTATATGGTGCAATTCCTGAGTACTTAATACAACCCATTTGGCAAGCTCTGATGGGCAAAAAGCCTGCTCAATTTGGTTGCAGCTTAGCAACATCTTATATTAACTAGTTTATGTAATAACTTAGCAGTAATATTGTGCCTCTTCTCTGCACAATATGGGTTTCTCCAAGTACTTGAACATTAATTTTGATTTGATTCCAGGAAAAGAAAAGTCTCCAGAACTTGATGATGGTGGGTCAGGATTTCCTCCGGGTGATGATGGTGATGGTGGGGGCGGCGGTGGTGGCGGTGGCGGCCACTGGTCGGGTGGGTTCTTCTTTTTTGGGTTCCTTGCTTTCCTGGGCTTTTTGAAGGATCAAGAGAGTGAAGGGCCTTACCGAGATGAAAGAAAAAGAAGAAGAAGATGAGAGAAACAAAAGTTATCTATTGATGTTGAATATTTTGTTACATCTTAGTTCCTTGTATCTCTCTCAGCTGTTCTATTTTTTCACTGCTCTGACATTCGAGATTTATCGATAATTGTTTTACTGAGGTTACGAAGAAAATATTAAAACAAAAGATTCATGAAAGAAGATGAATTGAGAACTAGTGTAGAAGACAGTACTGGGATGAATGTGTAACAATGTACGGCTATATCGGAGCTCGTTTCATCGAGGATTTTATAGTGAAAGCTTGGTTTTGCTCACATACTCAAGTTCCAGTAACTAAATCTGATATTTGTTTTCATCTTAAGTTTGTTTTATCCTTCTATCAGATATCAGTTCAACTTACAAGACCATAATCCGTCTCGCAATTCATACGGATAGCAGAAAAATTACACCCGTCAAAGCAATACATTTAATTCTTGTCTTCGTAGTCACTAGTTTATACAAGTGTTAACTATTATTTTGGAGTCATTTGTATTATACAATGTACAAAACAGTAGTTTTGATATAGAATATACTCTTTTGTTAAATTTTATCTGCTACGTTCTTCCAGTAACTTATCTAAAATTTTATCTGTCACAACCTTCATCCTATTTCCAACAAAATTCAATGCTTAATAAATTGCTGAAAAGGGCGGTAGGCCCAATCATGAGCCGGTATTTAGTTAATGCTGCCGGGTCCAGTGAAATACATAGATTAGCATGCTAAACACATGCTAAAATTGTTAGGACTTGTCGTATTATATTAATTACTACTATTCCTCAGCTTGATTTTTCGTATTTATTTAGTATGGTGGTGTTCGCAAATGCTTATAAAAAAATTTATTGACTTTTACAGCCGCAAAAGCACATTTTTAGTATTTGCAATACTAATTTTGATTCTGCTCATTTAAAAAAAGCAGTAAAAGCATAAACCCCAAAAGCAGGGTGAGGGGTGCTTCTCAATCGATATAGATGCAAATATCCACAAGGAAAAAACTTGCCATTATGGGCAGGCTTTTTAATTATTTCAAAACATATTAGGATTGAATAAAAATAGAATATCTTCGTTTTTTTTTTTGTTTCTGATAAAAGTTACAAACGTAAAGAGAAAAAAGCTGAATTATTGGTTGGAATAATAACAATAATAATTAATAGGGGACAAAATAAAGAAAGCGACACACTTTCGAACTGTGCTACAGCACTACCCCACCCCACCCCACCCCCCCTATCACCATTCAACGTCGCCATGTTGCCAACCGTCTTATTTACTCTTATTATTATCATTATTATTATTCCAATTTAGAAAAAACAAGAACAAAAAAAGAATAATAATTCTAAAACAACAGCTCAGCTCCAATTTGAAGCTGTGTTTTCTCATACAAAGGTGTGACCTTTTCTTTATTCTTCATATATATTTATTGTTTTTGCCATTTATTTCTTTTCGAAGTTCGAAAGAAACTATTGAAGGTGTGTGATTTGTCTGTCTGTATCTGTTTCATTGCTAGATCTGGTTAAAAAAATTCTGGGTTTTTTTTTTTTTATGTGGTTCTTATTTACTCTCATTGAAAACAGAATCTTTGTCAAATTATGAATCCAATTCTGATGATCTCTTGACTGGTTAGTAGTTCTTGATTTAGTTTTATGATTCTGTATGAGCTTGGGACCATGATGTTCTTTTAACCAAATTAGATTGTTTATCTATTAGTATGAGCTTTAAAGGTTTAATCTTTATGCTAGATGAGTAAAGATGGGGGTAGAATATAAACTAATTGACTGAATTTGATGGATTTTAGTTTTGGGTTTTAGAGGTTTTATGTATATCTGATTTGAGTATGTAAAAATCCCAAGGACCCTTCATTTAGAACTTTAGACATTTACAGTGGTGAAAGTCTTTTGCAGTAAAATAATCTCTTGTGCATGTAAATTGGTTTTCAGGTATATAGTTTTGAATCCCTGAGTTTCCACCAAGTATTGCCATTTTTGTTTGAGCATCATAACCGGAGAATGGTCCAAAGGTTGTTGTTTCTTCCTTTTTGGATGTATTTTTTGCTCTCTCTCATGTACTGACATAGTAAAAATTATTTCTTTGACAGGTATGGAGCGTATTAACGTGCATGAGCTACCATGTTGCAGTGCATAGAGGGAATCAAGCATTTATGTGCTTCGTTTCTTCAGTGTTGTGAACTTGATAGGCAATCGAGGGGCCTTGAGGATCCCGAAATCCTTGCTAGAGAAACTGTTTGTATGCTACTACCTCCACTTTTGTCATCTATCAACCCCACCCCACAAACACGCACTCACACGCCACGCGTAGTAGCTAAAAAATGAAAAGATAACTATTGAAGAGCTCGCAGATAGCAAGAATAAAACGATTGACCAGGATAGATATATTTTTTTGTCAGTCAGGTTCTGTTAGAAACTAAATTACTACTTTTTCTTGCATAAGACTTCTTCAGCGTCTTTTTTGAAGCTCATACTCTAGTCTTATATACATTTGTATGCTGAACTTGAACTTCTAGCGTAGGATAAAATACTTAAACTATTATAAAGGTGTTTGTGAATATAAGTCCTGAAACATGGAATATTTTGAAGTTTTTTCATAGATTAGCCTTATATTCTGCTATGAGTAAATAGGAAGCCTTCGTTTACTCATTTTCCCTTTAATGCAGTTAGTGTAAGTGAGATTGAAGCACTTTATGAGCTCTTCAAGAAGATTAGCAGTGCTGTGATTGATGACGGGTTGATCAACAAGGTGTATATATGATTGCAAAGATTGCAAGTCTACTTTTTCTTTGTATGTGATGTATATATCCTGGAAAGATCACCTAATGTTAGATTCCAATATTTCTCTGCAGGAAGAATTTCAATTAGCATTGTTCAAGACAAATAAGAAAGAGAGTTTATTTGCTGACCGGGTACCAAAATTTGCGTTTGTTATGTGGTGTTAGTTTTCTTGTTTGTACTTCTCTGTATATGCCTCCAACTGCATAATAATGAATATGACATTGTGGTACATGTATGTTTCTTGTTTAAGTCATTCATAGCAGGAACTCTCTTGTCTTTGGGGGTAGGGCTGGGGGGTTATAGTTTTTTAAGTGCAAGTACGGTTGCAGAGAAATAAACTGATTGCCTGTGTAAGGAAATTCGCTTTTAGATGGTTTATAAAATACGCAGCTGGGTAGCGGGCTCTCGTAGTTAGATTTTGACTGAGTGGGAACTTCATTTTATATTTACATTTGAATTTCAAATAGATTTCTTCCGAATAATAGGGTTAACCATATGCTACAAATGGAGAGTTGTTTCTCAACCTAAATTTATATGAAAATCATAAACTTCGTAAACAATGGAGAGACTCTATTCACTGGGTTAATAGTTCAGGTGGAGTTTCCACAAGGCACAACTACTAATAGACTACCTTGGCAGCCTTTCAATTAATATACGTCTATTACATGTTTGACAAAATTTAATTGCTCTTGCATTTGTGAAGTCCTTTTTCATTGTGCTCATTTGATATCAGGTGTTTGACTTGTTTGACACCAAACATAATGGAATACTTGGTTTTGAAGAGTTCGCCCGTGCACTCTCCGTATTCCATCCAAATGCTCCTATCGATGATAAGATTGAATGTACGTTATATGTAATATGTGGTTTTCTCCAGTAGTTGTCATTAATTTTTTTGAAGGCTTCAAGCCGCTTTATTACTCTTTTACATTTTCACATCTTAATCTTCCATCATTGCAGTTTCTTTTCAATTGTATGATCTCAAGCAGCAAGGTTTCATTGAGAGGCAAGAGGTAACAATTACTGTCTCATAGTCGTTATCGTGTTTATGTGACAAGTTACTTCCTTGAATCTTGGATTCTTATGTATAACTCCTAGAGTATTTTCCGTGCCTTCAATCTATGATTTTCACCTATGTTTTTAAAGCTTCAGTAATTTCAAAGTTATCACCAACTAAGCTAAATGATAGGCACAACAAAATAGAAATATTTCAAAGTGTAAGTTTATGAATATATTTTGTTTATCTGAGCTTGTCATCGTGCATTTATGCTGTACCATGTGTCTTATAACATCCATAGTGTAATGTTAATGTTCCGAGTCCCCTGACATATATGCGCACTATGTATATATTTGTAATATGTTCATGATGTTTCTCAGAAATGGTTATGAAAGAAAGTCTCCGAAACATTTCTTCTTATTCCTGTAGGTCCGTGTCACACAGGATGCTTTCGAGTTGTGAATTTTTTTTCTTACTTCCTCACGTACTTCTCATATTCTTTCGAAAAAAGTATATGTTACTAATATTGTGTTTGGTTCCTAATTATTCAGGTAAAGCAAATGGTGGTTGCAACTCTTGCTGAATCTGGTATGAACCTGTCTGATGAAGTTATTGAGAGCATCATTGACAAGGTGTGTATCCGCCTCTGTTGAAGGTTTATTACCAAGTGCCAATGCCTTAGGGAACAATGATTGTTCAGTCTCCTAAAATGCTGTGGCTTTCACGTTTGACTTATTATCATGACCTCCATAGATGTTTAATTTTGAAACATAGAAAATGCCGATGGACCAGATATTTTGTAGATGAAGTGCTTGTTAACCGTAAATAAGAATAATAAAATTAGCTTGTTTTGGTTGTCTCTGTGATTTTTTCAGACCTTTGAGGAAGCCGATACAAAGCATGATGGAAAGATTGATAAAGAAGAGTGGAGAAGTTTGGTTTTGCGGCATCCATCGCTTTTGAAAAATATGACTCTCCAATATCTCAAGTATGTAGCAACTCCTATATCTACATGTTTATCATATATTATTTTTGTCAAACACGTCTTACTTCAATCTCTCTAAAATTAAAGTTCATTGGTTAACAAATTATGCTAAAACATTCAGGATATAGTGTGATGCTAGTTATGAGCATGTAGGAGCATAACTATTTCACCATAACTAATCCACAATATTTCATAAAGATCTCATGAAACCAGATCGTTGGGAATTCTATTGATGGTTGAGATTTGATTATCAATCCAAACAAATCTCTGTGAGCTTATTAAAATTATCTCATCTCTATGTAATTGTCAAATCATTCAAATATTGGTAAGATTTCAAAAGCATAGATAATAATGTCGAATCTACCAGAAATTTTATACTCTAAATAGCTTTGAATAGCTAACTTAATGCATTACAGTCAGGCTGCATTGTAGTTAGCAAAAGGGTTCAGTATGATGGAATAAGAGAGAAGCATGCTTAGTTGCTTATAAATCAACATTGACATAACGAGAGAAACCAGAAGACTTGGAAAAATTCCACATTTCTTATACCTTCAAGCTCTCGTCCAGGACATTAAGTTAGTGATATGGATAGAAGTACTTGAATTACCAACCTCTAGATTTTCTAACGATATCACAATGGCGTAGCTGTCCTATGACTTGTGCTGTTATTTTCTCCTAGTTACAACCTGATTTTCGTAAAGTGATGACTGGAAGAACTATAGCCATCTTGAAACCGTACAAATAAATTGTGAGATATAGTGATAGAGAGGAAATTATGCCCAAAACACTGAGTATGTGGGGTAATTTTGGTAGGAAATTTTCCTAAAGAGCAAAGGAAAGAAAGTTGCTTCATTCTCAAGCAAGATTTTGCTCCTCGACCTTGAACGTTGTAATTAGTGAAAATTGTCTTTTTATATGATTTATTTGTTAAGAGAAGTTCAAACTGTAAACTTAGTAACCAGTTCTTCCAAAAACAGTACAATTCATACCCTGCTCCATAGGATTTTGCTTCAAAATTTTTGTTTACGGTTTATTTGTCCAACAGCTTAACAAAACAAATTAGCGTAGGATTTAAGGAATGTCGAATGAAAAATAAAAAATGTGACGACCAAACAAACTTAAATGTGTATCAAATTTTGTGGTCATCATAGAACATTTCATTAACACTGTGACAGTGTCGAGGATTGGTCTGCTGTAATTTTGTCACACTTCATATTAATTTGATTTACACATGCTTTTTACTCAAACAGGGACATAACAACTACATTCCCAAGCTTTGTTTTCCATTCAAGAGTTGAAGATACCTGATGGCGGAATTCAGTTTCAGCCCTGTTGTTGTATGAGGTTGGTTGGTTATTATTTTATTATTATTTAGTTTTTTGGTTTGAAAAAACTCGGCTACCTCATGCACGGTAAACGTTAGAATTTTGTTGCTATGGATTTGTTGGTTTTCAAGATCGGATTTGGTAGAATGGTTGTTGTAATTTCATTATTATTTATATAAGGTTGCTCTAGCCAATAAAGCCCTTCTATTGTTTGATGGAACATTTAGCTTTGATTGCAAGATGGACAATGTTATGTAATGCGAATCACATATATGAATATTATCCTAATTGCAGGATCCAATGTAAATTGTTTGAAATACATGCCTTGCAGAAGGTAATTGATATTGTAAAATAATCAAATTGAAGATGCATTCTAGGGAGATGATATCTTAAATGCCCCAAATAGAGAATTCTTATATAGGCCAAATATACGTAGACCGGCACTGCTACGATTGTTTTATGTATCTAGAATTGTCGTTATTTCTATATGATATGTTTAATAGTACAAATTTCAAATGATGCGGCAAAATCATGATCACAAGGCCTTAAGATTTTGTTCAGGAAAGAACCAGTTGACCAGATGAGTTTGCAATTGTAAGTGATGGTTGGTTGCCAAGCTTTTTCTGTTGATGTTTATAGTTCACAATTATGTAAGTCCTTGAGAGCATCATCTCAGGGCTCAAATTCGGCTCGCTTATAATGCTTTCAACCATTTTGTTTTATGTCGTTGTATCCATAAGTTGAACGGCCCAAGGAAAATCTCTTTACAAGAATGGTTTGGAAAAGCGATCTTTTCCATTTGGTGGACGAGCGGCAAAATTAGACTGATTTTTGTGATAAGAGTTCCTCCCTGCGTAAACTACTTGTTAGGTCAATTGGTCTCGTTTTAATTGAAAAAAAATATTCCCAAAAACCCTTTCCCCGCAATGAGCCATTTTGTCACAACTATTGTTAGGTAAGATCAAAATGGGCTAATTTAACTTAGCAAATATTTGTTGAGGAAGAAGCATTGGTACACATTTTGTCATTGAGACTTAATTTGAGACAAGACTGAAAAAGATAAGTATTCATGAACTATGTGATGAAACTTGAAAGAATACCTATTTTATGTTATACTTGAATTTTTTTTGATCATTTCGTAACATGTCTATTATTTTTAGAGAGAACTATACACACCCGAGGGACTAGTACTAAAACTTGCTAGAACCGAAAATAAAAAGTTACATTTTTTATTTTTTTAAGAACAAAATAAATAAAACTTATTTTTGATCCATCTTAATAAAATTTAGTTTGTTTTTCATTTTGTACACAAAATAAATGAGTGCTGCAGACTTATATTCAACAACATTTAACAAATTTCAGACAAAAGTTGACAACAAAGGATGTTATAGTTACCCAAACATAAGGGAGTGAAACTGTAAACAGTCCACATCTCAGAGGTGTTTGTGTAAATCTCCCTTCTTTTCATATTTGTGAGACACAAAATTCTTCTCGTAGCGATAAGCTCTAGTTCTCCTCAAACATTTGAGAACACAAAAATCAATTTCAGAACTATGCAATGATAAAGCCTATATAGAACTAAACGGAAACCAACGACAAATATCGCATAGGATATAGAAACAGCGATATAAGCTAAGCGGCATTCCGCTGAATCGGATAGCCATGTGTTCCAAAAGCATTCAAAACATGTAACAGAGTACTCGAATCTAAACCTAATTCTAGGAAAATAAAGAAAACAGATAGCTGCTAAGCAAACAGATTCTCAACATTTAGTCCACCTCCTCCATCTTGCTGCCCTCAGCATCGGCATCAGCCTCCTCCAGTGCCGGCATATCACCATCACCTTCAACTGCATCTTCATCGATGCTCAGTCCAAGCTTCAACATCCTGTGAATTCGGTTGCCAAAGGTGTTGGGATCGTCAAGGCTGAACCCGGAGGTGAGGAGGGCGGTCTCAAACAGCAGCATAACCAAGTCCTTCACGGACTTGTCATTCTTGTCGGCATCGGCCCTCTTCCTCAGCTCGTCCATAATGGGGTTCTCGGGATTGATCTCCATGGTCTTCTTGCTTGACATGTACCCAGCCATGCTTGAATCCCTCAGGGCCTGGGCCTTCATGATCCTCTCCATGTTGGCTGTCCAGCCATATTCTCCAGTCACTAAACAGCACGGAGAATCAACCACTCTGTCAGAGACAATAACCTTCTCCACCCTGTCACCAAGAACATCCTTGATGACCTTGCAAAGACCCTCAAATTTCTCCTTCAACTCTTCCTTCTTTTTCTTTTCGTCCTCACTCTCGTCAAGCTTCAGACCTTCCTTGGTAGCCGACACAAGCTTCTTGCCCTCAAATTCTTTCAACTGACCAATGGCATACTCATCAATGGCGTCAACCATATAGATGACCTCATAACCCTTCTTCTTCAGCTTCTCAAGGAAGGGAGAGTTCTCAACAGCCTTCTTACTTTCACCAGTAATGTAGTAGATGTCGTTCTGGCCTTCTTTCATCCTTGTCACGTAGTCCTTCAAGCTGGTAAGCTCATCACCACTTTTGGTAGTGTGGTACCTAAGCAACTCAGCAATCTTGCCCTTGTTTGAAGAATCCTCATGGATACCAAGCTTGAGATTCTTTGAGAAGGCCTCATAGAATTTGTTGTAGTCTTCTTTATTCTCTGCGATCTCAAAGAAAAGCTCAAGACACTTCTTCACCAAGTTCTTGCGGATGACCTTCAGAATCTTGTTCTGTTGCAACATCTCACGAGAGATGTTAAGAGGCAAGTCCTCAGAGTCCACAATACCCTTGACAAAGCTGAGATACTCGGGGATCAACTCCTCACAGTTGTCCATGATAAAGACACGGCGGACATAGAGCTTAATGTTGTTTGGCTTCTTCCTGGTATCAAAGAGATCAAATGGTGCCCTCTTGGGAACAAAGAGAATAGCCTTGAACTCAAGCTGACCCTCAACAGAGAAGTGCTTCACAGCCAAATGCTCCTCCCAGTCATTAGTGAGACTCTTGTAGAAAGCAGCGTACTCTTCCTTGGTGATTTCCTCAGGCTTCCTCATCCAAATAGGCTTCTGCTTGTTCACCAAGTCGTACTCGTGAGAGACTTCCTTGATCTTCTTCTTTTTCTTTTCAGCTTTCTCCTTATCCTCATCTACTTCTTCGACCTTTCCTTCTTCGTCCTTCTTCTCCTCTTCTTCCTCATCATCAGAGATTTCCTTCTCAGTGGTCTTTTCAACCCAAAGAGAAATTGGGTAGCTAATGAACTCAGAGTGCTTCTTAATCAAATCCTTCAGCCTGCGCTCCTCAAGGTACTCAAGCTGGTCCTCTTTAAGGTACAAAGTCATCTTAGTCCCCCTTCCAAGTTTCTCACCAGATTCATCTTTGGTAACCGTAAATGAACCACCGGCCTGTGATTCCCAGACATACTGTTCATCATCATTATGCTTTGTTGTGACAATCACCTTTTCGGCAACCAAGTAAGCTGAGTAGAAACCGACACCAAACTGCCCAATCATGCTGACATCAGCACCAGCTGCAATGGCTTCCATGAACTCTTTGGTTCCAGACCTTGCAATTGTTCCAAGGTTGTTCACCAAATCTGAAGTTCAAAGACACATATAAGAACACCAACAGAGATAATCATGAATCAAAACCATTTATACAGGGAAAAAGTGACGAATAACTGCCGACACTTACCAGCTTTGGTCATGCCAATACCACTGTCAACAATTGTTAGGGTGTTATTGGCTTTGTCCGGTATAATATGGATGAAGAGCTCTGGTTGGCCATCGAGCTTGCTCTTGTCAGTCAAGCTCTCGAAACGAATCTTGTCCAAAGCCTGAATGCAACATCGTAAATTCAAAAAACACAATCAACCTTCCATATAAATATCCCTCAAGCACCACCATGACAAAGCATAGTATGCATTGATCAATGACAAGGAGGCAATGAAGAAGTGAACATATTGATCATCACCACACTACTTCAACAAATCAGCATATAGATACTGATTCAAATTATTACACATCACAAAATCAACACACATTACTTAATTTGAGGGGAAAATGAGACTATTAATCACATTATGATAATGCAAAATGCAGAAAACATTCTGATTATTGCAGGAAACCAGAAGACTAATGCAATGTAGCACTCGGCTACATATACATATATATATATATATATGTATATATATATATATATATGTAACAATAATACAAACAACAAAATCAACAGAGTGAATTCTCATTTGATTGCTATTTATGATAATTCGAGCAGACATAGCACAGTTCTTCACAAAAATGACACTGAAAACTTGAGCAACAAACCGAGACTACAATAATTCTCGCACATACCAAACGATTAAATGTTAATACATAAAACCTACTGAATTATGAACATTAACCGGCTACAGAAACGAACGCAGCGAACAAGCAATCGGCTACAGACATAAGATAATTTAAACAACAAATTCAACAGAGTGAACGTTCGATCGATTCTTATCGTGTGAATCCGTCATATGTGGCACAATTCCGCATAAATATACGTCAGATCAACAAGGAATACACTCAAAAACTTCAGCAACAAACCGAAACTACAATCGGTTACGTACACCAAACACATAATCAACGCGTAACCTAACAATAAACAATTATACGTAAAACCTACTGAATTATGAACATTAATCGGATAAAATCATCAAAATTCACAAGCACGAACACACAATAACGAAAATCTACAACATTACAATGAAAAACACACTTACATCAGAAGAGTTACTGATGAGTTCACGAAGGAAGATCTCCTTGTTGCTGTAGAAAGTGTTGATGATCAGACTCAACAACTGGTTGATCTCAGCCTGAAAAGCGAACGTCTCTGTCTCCGCCATTAGAATGATAAACAAAAATGGAGAAAATTTACACAATGATTTTAAAATGGAGAAGAAAATTGTATCAGGTGTGAGGGGATAAAGATTTATTTATAGCTCCTGAATTTGTTTAGGGTTTCTAGATCCTTCTTTTTGTTAATTTTTGGTTACAAATTCTAGATAGTTCTATTTTGAAAATAATGTCACTGGTTTTCCGCGTTTTTTTTCTTCTCTTGGACGGATCCGGGTTAATGGGGCGGGCGGCCCGGTTCTGTTGGAGGAATGTTTTGGACCAAGTATTTATTTAGCTACTATTTGATGACGTGGAGTAAGTTTTCTAAAATTGGTTTTATAATTTGTTCGGATTATGGATGTTGGTTTATTGATGAGAAGGGTCGATTTTGGATTTTCTAACGTATCATGGATTCTCAATTTAAATTCTTGTAAATCGCGCATGAACTGTCGATTTTTGTTAATATTTTGATTGTAGTACAAAGTATTTAGAATAATTAGAGTTGCGACACATCGAGGATTTTGAAATAATTATATTGCGAATCGTGATGTTTTTGTATACTTCAAATGAAGTTTTTGGAAATTAGAGACTTTGAGTAAGATTAAAAGATACACTAATAACAATTAGGGGTTTGAGTGTATTTACTTTTGGAAAAGTAGAGCGAAATACATTTGCACTAGTATGCTACTCACGGTTAGTGTGCTACTCTTCTCATGACACTCGTAATGTTACTCGTTAGGCGCTGCCACTTGATTTTACTAGTACTTTTCACTTTCTTCTCTCTTGTGGTGGAGTGCATGTACTTTTTTGCCGTTCTTTTTCAGGTCGACCAGGGAGGGTGGGTCCCACTTGTGATTGCTAATTAATGCGTATTTTATCACGTCTGGCATTATGGCACCGTCAAACGCCATGAATTTGAAATGCACAGCTAGGTCTTGTTGGCTTGGATTCTTGGGCTTGGTTTGTGAGCCCGAGATAGGGCTAGTCTACACCGAGCTAGCGAGTAAGTTACCGTACATTTTCTCGCACTTCATCACAAATTTACCAGCTATCCATTCCGTGGTGATCTTTGTTTGTATGAAGTACCCTCCCGTTAATACGGTTCGCAAGGAGGAAAGGTTCCTCGTGAAGCGAATTGGTCCCTGAGACTTTCACATTACGGTTACCAATTAAGAGTAGCATTCGGGTAGTTTTTGCAATCACCCCACTCGAAATTTCTTGCATCTGCATTGGCATCTTAAATTCGACTTGAACTTGAACTTGAAATTAAGATTTATTATGATTAATTACCATTTTTTTATATACATTGTCCTATTTTGCCTGTTTAACTCCAAAAGTCATAGAATGGTTTACCCTTGTGTCTCATCAATATCAATAATATACTAAAAAAATATGAATTTCCTAGCATGTTTCCTCCACAGGAAACTTAACTCAAACCTAGTTTTTTAAACTCAAGAAAGGGAATAACAAACACACCCTAAGGTACAAATAAGTTACAAGATCACCGGCTTATGTTTGAAAAACTGCACAAACGCATCTTGTACTTTGTATCTCATTACACAAATTCTGTAATATTTTAAAATTTAATTTTTCCTTCATTTTTGATCGATTTTTATTTTTATTTTTGGCGTAGTATTGTTTATTAATAATTTCAACTTAATAAGAATTTTTGTCTAAACTTTTACAAAGTACTTTAAGATGCAAAACCTCTCATTTGTTGATATATGAAAAAATGAATTATCGACTGTATCACAACAATTTTATGTTAAAACAATTTAGTTGATGGTTTTTGATTAAACGAAAAAAAAGAAAAAGAAAAGAACCCATCATCAGCTAACTTAATTTGTTGAACAGATTTAGTTACGTGTTATACCTATTATTATTTATTAGTGTTAAAGAAATTATATAACAAAAACAAACACGTGTGAAGCCACGTGCACTATACTAGTTTATTTATATTTGACTATTTTCTTCAATATTATACTAAAAATAATGAGTTTCCTAGCCTGTGGATGTAAAGAGAATAACAAAAATACCCTAAGGTACAAATAAATTACACGATCACCGCCTTATTTTTGAAAAACTGCACAAACGCATCCTCTGTAGTGTGTATCTCACTACACAAACACTATTCTATACTATTTCCGTTTTTTATTTTTCCTTCATTTTTGACCAATTCTTTTTATTTTTGACGGCGTATTGCGCATTAATAATCTTTTATTATTAATAATTTCAAATTAATAAGAATTTTTGACTAAAATTTTTACGGTTCTGTTTAAGATGCAATTTTTCTCATTTGCTATATGTAAAATGAATTATCGACTGTAATTATCAATTTTTATGTTAAAACAATTTAGTTGATGATTTTTGATGAAACAAAAAAAAAAGCCTTTCATCAGATAGCTTAATTTGTTGAATAGATGTAGTTTACGTACGACACGTATTACTATTTTTTAGTGTTAAAAAGATAATGTAACAAAAGCAAACACGTGTGAATTAAGCACATGCACTATTCTAGTTTATCAATTTATATTTCACTCTATTCTTCAATACTATACTAAAAAATGACTTTCCTAGCATGTGAATATAAAGAGAATAACAAAACCACCCTAAGGTATGAATAAATTATAGGATCTCCGCCTTATGTTTGAAAAAATGCACAAACGCATCATGTAGTTTGTATCTCATTACACAACACTACTCTAAAATATTTTAGATATTAGCTTTCTCCTTCATTTTTGATCAAGTCCTTTTTATTTTTGACAGGGGTACTGTTTATTAATGGGAATTTTGCAATAATAGTCCTCTAAGTTGACACTTCTTCAATTTTAGTCCTCTATATTTTTTATCTGCAATTTTAGTCCTACAAGTTACAACATGTTTCAAAATTAGTCCTCAAACCAATTTTTTTCCCATTTTGCCGGAAATTCCAGCAATTTCATGAAATCTGGTCATTTTTTCCGGTTCTCCCCCCCCCCCCCTACAAAATGTGCCTTTGTGCTTGTGTTTTATGAATAAAACTAAATGAAAAAAACTGAATTTTTTGGCCAAAATTGCTGAAAATTTGGTCAGAGGACCAA
Organism: Misopates orontium; assembly: GCA_946800315.1. Classification (NCBI taxonomy): domain Eukaryota; kingdom Viridiplantae; phylum Streptophyta; class Magnoliopsida; order Lamiales; family Plantaginaceae; genus Misopates; species Misopates orontium. The sequence continues at coordinate 7,718,959 of OX326946.1, read as the reverse complement.
TTTTGAAGCATGTTGTAACTTATAGGACTAAAATTGTAGATAAAAAACATAGATGACTAAAATTGAAGAAGTGCCAACTTAGAGGACCATTATTGTAAAATCCCCGTTTATTAATAATTTAACGTTAATAAGAATTTTTGTTTAATTTTTTTTTCCGAAATATTGTTTATGATGCAAATCTTCTCATTTGTTGATATATCTAAAAATGAATTGTCCACTGCATCACTTATCAATTTTTATGTTAAAACAATCTAGTTGATGGTTTTTGATTAAAACAAGAAAAAAGAACCCTTCATCAATTAACTTAATTTGTTGAACAAATGTACGTAGTTTACGTACGACACCTATTACTATTTAATAGTGTTAAAAAAAATATTTGTAACAAGAGCAAACAAGTGCAAAGCACGCGACTATACTAGTCTGTTTATATTTGACTCTTTTCTTCAATACTATACAAAAAAGAAAAATGAGTTTCCTAGCCTGTGGATATTAAGAGAATAGCAAAAAAACCCTAAGGTACGAATAAATTACAGGATCACCGCCTTATGTTTGAAAAGTTGCACAAAAGCATCATGTAGTTGGTATCTCATTACACAAACACTATTCAATAATATTTTGAATTTTAATTATTCCTTCATTTTTATCAACTCCTTTTTTATTTTTGACAGGGGACTGCTAATTAATAATTTCAACTTAATAAGAATTTTTGTCTAACTTTTTCACAAAGTACTATTTAAGATGAAAATCTTCTCAGTTGTTATATGTAAAAATGAATTATTGACTGTATACTTATCAAATGTTATGTTAAAATAAGTTAGTTGATGGTTTTTGATTACACCGAAAAACAAAAATCTTTCACCAACTAGCTTAATTTGTTGAATACTTGTAGTTTACGTATGACACTTATTACTATTTCTTAGTGTTAAAAAATTATGTAACAAAAGCAAACACGTGCTAAGCACGTGCACTATACTAGTTTATTTATATTTGACTTTTTTCTTCAATAGTATACTAAAAAATGAGTCTCCTAACCTGTGAATATAAGAGAATAACAAAAACACCATAAGGTACTAATATATTATAGGATCACGGCCTTATGTTTGAAAAACTGCACAAACACATCATGTAGAGCTCAAGAAAAATGGCATTGAGTGTGTATGGTTCTTTACTTTGTGGTCTATATGGTTGCTGAGGAACAAAACCAATTTCAACGCACAGGTTGTGGCTTTACATAAGGAGCTTGATCTCATAAAGGTTAAGACTTGGAGGTGGCTTAAAGTTTGGAAGGAAAGTTTCTTCGTCTCCTATGTTGATTGGTATAGGTTCCCCCTATTATGTTTGTAATTTGATGGGGTCTGCTTTTCTGATGTTTTTGATTGACTCTCTTTGATTTTTTTTCTTTGTCTAACTCTGGTGTACTTCTTGTGCCCTTTTGAAATAATTTTTTTTGCTTTGGCCGATCAAAAAAAAAAAAAAAAAAAGGTTGTATCTCATTACACAAACACTATTCTATAGTACTTTAAATTTAATTTTCCTTCATTTTTGATGAGGTCTTTTCTATTTTAACGGGGTACTGTTTATTAATAATTTCAACTTAATAGGAATTTTTGTCTAAAACTTTTACGAGTACTGTTTAAGATGCAAATCTTCTCATTTACTGATAAATGTAAAAATGAATTAAAGACTGCATTAGTTATCATTTTTTATGTTAAAACAATTTAGATGATGGTTTTTGATTAAAAAAAAAGCCCTTCATCAATCAGCTTAATTTGTTGAACAATATGTAGTTTCATTACGACACCTATCACTATTTATTAGTTTTAAAAAAAAAATGTAACAAATGTAAACACGTATGAAGCACGTGCACTTACTAGTTTATTTAAATTTGACTCTTTTCTGCAAAACTATACTAAAAAAATGAGTTTCCTTGCATGTGGATATAGAGGGAATAAGAACAACACTCTAAGGTATGAATAAATTACAAGATCACCGCTTTATGTTTGGAAACATGCACAAACACATGTCGTAGTTTGTATCTCATTACACAAACACTATTCTATAGTATCTTAAATTTTAATTATTCCTTCATTTTTGATCAAATTGTTTTATTTTTTTTTATTTTTGACGAGGACTGTTTATTAATAATTTCAACTTAATAAGATTTTTTGTCTATAATTTCTATGAAGTACTGTTTAAGATGCAGATCTTTCATTTGTCATATGTAAAAATAAATTATTGACTGTATCACTCATCAATTTTTATGCTATTACAATTTAGTAGATGGTTTTTGATTAAACCAAAAAAAAAAAGAACCATTTATGAACTAACTTAATTTGTTGAACAGATGTAGTTTACGTACAACACCGATAACTATTTTTTAGTGTTAAAAGAACTATGTGATAAAAGCAAACACGTACAGTATACGTGCATTATACTAGTTTATTTATATATGACTCTTATTCTCAGTTCGACAAACGAGTCATCACAACCGCAACCGTTCTGGTTAACACACCATTTCTTTTAAAATGAGGAGAAGTCTCATACGGCAAATAGCACAGAGAAGTCAGTTTCGATTAGCATATATTGTGTGCGACTGTGGGTATATATATTGCATTAGCATGTATATTTACAAACAGCAATAAATTTCAAGTCACCTAATGTGCAACAAGTTTCTGCTGGTACGGAATTACTCAGTAACAAAAATAGAAATCATTTATTGAATCTATCATATTTAGTTTTTCATTTTTTTGGTCTATCGAACGCCTCTTATATTATAAGAAATTTGGAACTAAAATACTAAAAGATGATGTTTCATTCGAAACTCTTCGGAGATTAATTTTAAGGAACAATATCGCTCACTAAAATAAATAACAGTTATCACCATGTCACAGAAATAATATGATTAATCCAACACACAAAACCATCAGTTTGCGAAAATATTTCTTTTTCCAGCTCAATCAAAATCCCATCATGATCATCATCAAATCCCCTCCTTCAAACATGAAAAGCCTAAGCCACAGTATTTACTAGTTGCCTTTCTTCGCCTTTCTTGACTGCGTAGCCCACAAGCATTGGAAAGAGTCTGAAGGAAAACAAGAAAGCATTTGTGCAATATTAGATTAAAATGAGAAAACATGGATGACAAAGGACTCAAACATAAAATTGTGCATGTGTACCATGGCATGGGATACAAATGTATTATTCTGAATGCAAATGCAGAAATATTGTTACGAAATAAAAATGTGGGATAACAATGTTTGCACCCGTCATGATTAATTATAAAATTTATTCTAAGGTAATTATTCATGCATTCTATGTAGTTATATGTCATCAAACACATAAAGAATTTGATAATATATATTAATGTAAAATACATTAAAATATAACAACAAATTGCTCTTCAATGTTGTCTTGGTATAGTCAGAATTGATTAATCAACAAGATGTTTTCAAATTTTGAGAAAGAAAAATAGGAAGCTAAAATGTAAAATACAAATGAACCCCCATCCTTAACCACCCTTATAACCCTACCTCGCATTCTCTTCTCAAAATTATGCCACCACTCGAATGTCACGCAACCTAGAGGTGTCATATGGCTCATTTCTAGGTTATGAATACTTTACGAGTTCTTTCTTTTCAAAGAACCAACACGCAAGAACATAAAGGAAGTATGAACTTAGCAATTGAGTAGCCAAATAAAGTGCATAATTGTGTATATATAATTTAAAAGCTATGTGCACCTCATTATCAAACTGTCATAAAAGGCAATAAAAGAGCTTTGTGCCTCACAAGAGCAAATTCTCATTCATGTATTGTTATGAAAAGAACACTCGTTAAACTAAAGTGCATAAGTTTATGTGTGCATAGGTAATCTAAAATCTACGTGCACCTCAATATCCAAATGTCGTAAAACGCAATATAAGTGCTTTGTGCCTCACAAGAGGTATTTCTCATTCATATATTGTTACGAAAAGAACACAAGCTAAATGAAAGTGCATAATTTTATGTGTATAATCTAAAATCTATGTGCACCTCATTGTCAAAATGTCGTAAAAGACAATAAAAGAGCTTTCTGCCTCACAAGAGCAAATTTCTCCATGTAATTTTTTTTAGGAATCATCCTAAAACTCCCGGGAAATTTGCATTTTTGACACTCTAACTTGGCATCATTTTTTTTTATACCTTAACTTGGCAGATCATGATTTTGGTACCTTAATTTGGCAATTTATTCAATTTTGGTACCCCGGGGGCGGCGATTTCCAAATTTCACCGTAATTTTTCACGTGAGGGTAAATTTGGGGTTTCGGCCACGGCCGAACTCCAAACTCTCTCATTTGCCATCTTGGGCGCAACGTGGAAGAAAAAAAAAAGAATAATAACAAAAAGCCAAAATCCAAGTACAGGAAATAAAATTCAAAGTACAGGAAAGCTTGCAACACCAAAATAAATAACATTAATAGCCATACCCCAATAATACATAGGATTCAAACAAAAACTCCTGAATTCAAAAGAAATAGTTTTGTTTTCGCTCAATCAATTAAAGTCTTGGCACCAATATCTCCCCTCCCTCAGAAAAGAAAATCCCGAGTTGTACTATTAACTAGTTGCCCTTTTTGCGTTTCTTGAGTGTCGTAGCCCACAAGCATTGCAGAGTGTCTAAAAGGAAAAAAAAATTATACGATATTAGCTTAAAATGAGAAAAGTTATTGCAAAAACTCATATATAATATCATGTATAGCATGTCGGGAAATAAATTGTACCATTTAGAATGCCAATGCACAAACATGATTCTGAAATAAAAATATAATTTATTATTTTTGATAATTATTGATGCACATTCTATAGTTATATGCTATTACAAACACATAAAAAAAATTGACGAAATATTTGGTTGATCTATCTTCTATAATTAGTTGAACAACAAGTAATTTAAAATAGGGATAAAAGCATTAAAACCCCCTATACTACGTCTCGATTGCGTTTTGCCCCATATCCTTTTATTTTTGGCGACTTTCCCCATGTACTATGGATAAATAAACACTTTGCTCCCTGAGTCCAAATCCGATGGCAAAAAATGGTGACATGTGTCTATATCCAACGGTGAAAAAATGACTAAGGGGGCAAAGTGCTTACTTATACATAATACATGGGGCAAGTTGCAAAAATTAAAAGGATATGGGGCAAAGTGCAACATGGGGTAAAGTATAGGGGGTTTAACGCTTTTATCCCTTTAAAATAACAATGAATATAGTACAAAAAAAAAACTACTTTTTAAATTTGCGCTGGTAAAGTCAATATTGGTGAACAATACATTTTCTAATGTCTCAACTAAACAAAAGAATGTTGTGGCCCTAGTTCAAAACAATAGTAACAGAGTCCTAACTTATTTCTAGGGTAGAATCAACATGCAATCACGTAAGAAAATACGAACATGAAAAATGAATAACCAAATAGACTGGGAAAGATGAAATGAGAATATATAGAATATCACTTAAACAATGCAAAAACAAAATAAAAAATGCACAACTTAAAGAGTATATATGACAATTAAATCTTTTATCACCTCGTTGTCACAAGGTCATAAAAGCCAATAGAAGATCACAAGAGATTATTTCTCATAGATGAATTGTTATGAAAAAAAATACTCATTCAACTTACAGTGCCATTGTTACTTGTAAAGTGATAGTTAATAGTGATAAGAGAATGAATGTAACTATTCGCTTTTCACCTATCGAATTGAAAAAAATTTAAAATTTAAATAAGAGTGTAAAATCTTGTCACCTAATCATATAATCTATGGGGAATCAACTTAAAACCCTCTTGTGGTTTTGGAAACCTGCACGAAACCCTTTTGTAGTTTAATAAATTCTGCACAAATTCTCTTTTTCATGAAACCACAAGGGAGTTTTGTGCAATTTTAGGGGTTTTGTATAGAGTTTATGAACCTACAAGGGGATTTTAAACAATTAACAAATCACAAGGGGGTTTTGTGCAGGTTTTCAAAATTCGACAGTGGAGTTTTGTGCATTTTCCCTAATTTTCTACGACGGGTAACACAAGTTGAACAAAAATAAATTAAAATTTTTCCCCATCAAAAATTCATATTATGAGATTTAACCGAGTAATTTGAAGAACATGTCATGGTCTTGGGATGTGCTTTCATGTTTAATTGGAAAGATTTGCAATATTTTGATACACTAAAAATAGAGGGAGGGAAGTAGTTTCTAATTGCATAACTTTTGTATCAGGTCATGAAGACAAAATAATTGTTTCAACATTATTTAAGAGAATATTTCATATATTATGAGCTCTGATTCATAAGCTTAAAGAATAAACTCACTTGAGGACCATCGGGGCCTTTCCTCCAGAGAGGAGTACTTTTAACACCACAAAACTGACAAATTTTCTCGTCGTCTATATCATGTTGTTCTGGACTAGGAGATTGAGATAAAAAGCCTTGACTATAGAATGACAGGTTTTCCAATATTTTCTCGTATGGTGCAGTCAACAACGCGGTGTAAGATCCGACAACGTTTCCAACTTCATGTTGCTCATATGTTGATGATGGACCAGCAAACTCAACATTGGCCTGTACTTCTTCATTTTGCATTGAAAGAATACCCTAGTTGTTTTAAAAAAATAATAATCAAAAAGTATAACCTGTAAACAAATTCGATCAAGCAACAAAATTATCATAAAAAACTCTATCATTGTTAGAAAGACAGAGGGTATTTTATTTGACATAGCTTGTAGCACATTTCATTACTTCTTGAATGGAATTCCCACCTCAACAAACTGGTCAGATGCAATAAAAATGTTTTTCATGCAAAATACGTGCTCATCTATTTGTCTAATGCAACTATATCCAGCTTCCTCATAAATTCTAGAAAGTGATCCAAGACTTTTTAAAGTTTATTTTGGCCTAATTATGTTCATAAAAATATTTTTGAAAAGGAAAAAAATTATATCTCACATTTCTTGTTTCTTTCAATCGTTATTGACTTTCTAGTGGATGTTTCACATTTGGTAACTTGAATGCTTGTGCTTAGCACTGACAATGCACTATTAACTTAAAACTTTAGCTAAGGTTTTAAAAGCGTTATTTGAACAACTATTTGACTATATTGATATTCAATATGATACAAATTATGTGCCAAAAAATTGCACTTTGACAAACTCAACTACAATAAAAGTTATTATCATTAATTAATTTAAGGGAGGCACACATCTATGTCAAATTTTACATTAACTGAAAACTATTGAGTATATAAATGCGTCAAACTCCCAACATGTAACCTCTATTTCAAAATACCACCTACACCTAACCTTTAAAAAAGAGAAGTTAATACCCCTAACCTTTCATGAAATTAGCGAATTGACCTTGATCAACTACCCAACTATTTCTAACAGAATGTTATATTGGTGATTTCATCTCGGGCTTAACATGTGTGCGTCGTGAAGGTATTTCTGTCTATTAAGCTTGGGAGACCTTTCAAGATTTTTTCTAAACTCACTATATACTCTTTTATAAGGCGTGGTTCATACTCTGACGTATGTATTATGTGAAAATTGCTTGATGAGTATATGGTATACTCATATTCAGATACTTTTAGATTGATATTATTGTGATTTTCTTTGTATCTTGATCTTTTAATGCTATTTTTATGTTTTTGTGTTTTAGGAGTTTTTTGGAAAATAAGAGTGATTTTGAGGCTAAATACGGGAAACGGAGTGAAGGATTGATACCATGAGAAGGAGGACTGAAAAATGAGCTCAATGCAGGAAATGAGAGTGAAATTGGAGTTCCAGAGCAGAAGATATAAGAAAAATATTTGAAAAATAAAGCTATGCGAGAGAGTATGCAGCCAGCCGCATACTTTGCATTCAGTAGATACAGACACAAAAGGAAATTACGCCATCGCATATTGGTCACATAATAATTACAGGGAGTCACGCTAAAAATCTTGTGATTGGAATGCGAAGGAGTGAGATCACATAAAACTTTGCGATCACATAGTTTGGGGCGTGAATCGCATATCGTGGAGCTGGACTACAAATTTATGTTTTTTTAACAGGGATTTTCTTGTCTTTATGCTTATAATCCGCTGCATTCATCCTAAAGCCCTATTTTTAGCCACAAAAGGGTATAAATAGAAGAAACAAGTCTTATGGAAATGAGGCAAGTTGGTAAGGAGTTAGAAGACTTGCTAGGGTTTACACAACAGACTAGTTAGTTTAGATAGTTTTTCTTCCTTCAAAAAATAAAATAAAATAGAAAGATAGTTTTCAAGTATAATTCAAGGAGTTACGAAGAATGAAGACGTTGACGCATTCGCTGAAGAATTCAGAGGAGAAGAAGATGATCAATCCAAATTTGTTTTTTCTTTTATCCTTCAAATTCACCATATTAATGTTTATGTTTGAGTCGTGATTTGATATTGTTGGAATTATGCGTAGCTAATTTATAAACACTAGAGTTAAGGAGTAGTTGGATTTTATATATTATGAATCTTATGTATTGATTTGGAATTTTGGGTATTGAAGCATCTTGATTATTTTATTCGTTCTTAATGCTTTATCATCTCTGACCAACATATTAAATGTTATGATTTTCGTATGATAATCTGAGAGAAGAGTTAGATAAATAGATCTCATCCATAATATAATGATGAAAGATTGACATCTCGATGCATGTTTTATGTTGCCTTGTGTTATTAAACATAGGTAATTCATTGAAGTTTATGAGTTCAAAGGAACAGAGTACACCAAGTACCAATCCAATGAATAGATTGTGAGTATCGGAGACCAACTACAGATCACTAGTGTAAGAATACCTGCATAATATACTATAATACCTAAAACCCATTGATTGCCATAAGATGAGTATTGAAAGAGTCCAATGAAACCAACACTCCAGAATCGCTTTTATTGTTGATTTATTTTAAAATTGTCAACTCAACCAGATCAATTGAAATCCCCTATTTACTGCTTACAAATTTTTAATAGTTCAATTAATTAGAAGTTAGGATTAAAGGTTAAAATTCTTTAGTCATTCGGTACAAATTCTCTGTGGGATCTATATTTGTGCGTCATAATTCTACTTCCAACTTATGACTCGTACACTTGTGGTGAAATATTGTTATATAGGTTTGGTCGATCAGTGGTAGACTAGTAAAGTCATAAGGACACTTCGCACATCATACAATAAGCTAGGGGTGTGAACCACACATTACTAAAGAATATGGGTAAGTATAGAAAATTTGAAAGGTTGCATAAACGGACAAAAATATCCTTATGATGCACACATGCAAAGAACAAGATGGGATCTGCAACAAAATATTCCATAAAAAACAACTAGAAAGACAACCTGGGGAAATCTTATAAATTTTTGAATTTTATAGTGCTAATTCTAATTTTTTATAGGTTAGGCGGTACTTTTATTGCGGGTATACATTTGGAGTTTGACGTTTTTTACTCAAAACTATTTGATTATAAATAGATCTTGTGATAAAAGATAAATTTTGCAAATAACTCACATATGTACCAATTCGACATGTAAATGGATAAATTAGAGTTGTGAGTCTCGTTACTCAGAATTTTAGAATACTTACCTTGTTACTAGAAGTGTGAGAGCACTTGCTGGAAGAAACAATTTGTTCGTTGCCACCAACTTTTTTGGTCTCTTCTGAAATTTGTTTGTCGTAGGGAAACCCTAGCATTAGAGTGAGATCAATTTCAGATTTGTTTTCGTAATGTTCCATCTTCCAGAGCAAGATTAAACTTCGCTTGTCACCTTTGAGAAAAAAGAAAAAAGAGAAGAAGTACGTGTTTACATATCTTAAGGAAACAAAATCTCTTAAACTGATAATTTTTCATGAGTACAGGTAACATTTGCTTTCTACAAAAAGTGTGATTCATAATTCATATAGAACTATACATAAATATTTAAATTTCATAAAAATACACATATCCAAGTCTAGAATAGTAATAAGAATCACCTAAAATGGCACAAGACCCAATTCTGAATATATAAGAAGTGAAAGAGAGAATTTATTAACAAAAATTCAAATGAGGTCATACAAAACGACGTTATGACTGCACCCAAAACAAAAGACAACCGAACAACATGAAGAATGCCAAAGAGATGTCAGCACAAAAGATCTTTCGTCAAAATAAAATAAAAAGCCTACTTTTCAAGATATAAAAATGAAGCTAAAATTGTTTCATAGGTATTCATCAAATAAAATAACATATAAAAGCTATTCTTATAATGTACACATTAGATAAGCGACATTACTTCTAGCAAAGAGACAATCTATCAATAGCATCTTAAGCCTAAAATTCAATTCAACATAAATTAATCAGAATCAACATCATAACTATTCTAAATTGTAATAGCCAACTTCAAATTTTTATCACCCATCTACATCATGGACATAGACATGGGCTCGAGGGTACAGTAACTCTTCGATGGACAAATTAAATCTATCTAAAGTACTGAAAGATTGAGACCTACCCTTAGAGAGAGAAGATTTGCCAATGGCGGAACTACCTGCACGAATAGCGGTAAAGAGAGTATAAAATATAGCCAATGCTATTGAATGAAAAATCACTATTTTACCAATAGTAGGTGGTTGGTACTCAATATGAGTTGTAATTAATAAATATGTTCCCTTTTTAGGAATTCTATTACTAATTAGTTTGGTCGAATAAATTACTTTTAATGCGTCTTAAAAACATAACACATAATATTGTTTAAGAATTTGAATACAATAAAAAATAATTACCACACTTGCACCCCTCTACACTAGATTTTAATCATTTTACTTACTGATTATATGTAAAGCGTCTTACTATCAAGTTGTTATTCATTGTCAGCATAATTAAAATTTTGGTTGATTTCTTAAATATGTTGGTGACCACATTGAAATACCGTAAATATCAATGAAAACTAATAACTACACAACCAAAACACATTTTTATGTCTTTAATCAATATGTATTTTGTAATAGTTTGGTTATATGACACGTAGAGTCCTATAAATGCGCTAGTATGACGTTCAGAAGCGCTCAATTTAGGACCAAGAAAATTTTCGTTGAGGTGATTGTAGTGTAATTTGTTTATGTGCAAACAACTCTAAGTTATGTAGGATTTTTAAGTCCAAATATTGATCCAACAAACTCATCATTAAAGTCAACAATTTATCTTCTTCTAAATGAAAAAAAAGGCTAAAGGACGACCCAAGAATCCTTCTAATATTTCTCAGTGACTGTCTTAAGTTGAATTATTCAGTGCAGTGTTCCATAAGTATCTTAATTAATATGTATCTAATCCTTAAGACTTACCCTCATCACTAACTCAACATGCCTCTTTTGAATTTTAGAGAATTGAGACCGTACTACTAGTGTCTATCCACTATTCGAATTTATGGTTCTTCTATCAACGTGTACAATTGAAATATGTGTCTTTTGTAAATCCTTCTCAAAGTTATCAGTTCATTTATACGGTGACTAAACATACAAAAGCAGTAAGCACAAAATAGAAGTAACATTATGAACATTAATCCTTGATAGAGAATTATAGATCAGCATAGGATTGATTCCAGCTACTTCCTAACCCTAAGAATTAGGGGTGTACAAGACCCGCCCGACCCGTCAAACCCGCACCCGCCATGGTTTATATATTACTTCACCCGTCTGGTTGATAAAATGGCAACCCGCAAAATTTGGGTATGGTCATAATTTTAAATACAACCCGCCCGAACCCGCCCGCATACACCCTTAATTTGTATATATTTGTATAGGAATGATGGGACCAAAGAAACATTTCGAAATTCATATAATTGTATCTTCATAATATTGCTATAATATAGTATTTTTGTTGTTAAGTTTTTGTTGTTTGATAGTTGTATTTTAGATTGTGAATCGATTTAATAATTTATCCAGATAAAACATTAGTTTACATCATGATATTGTTATTTTAATTAAGTTATGTCGTAATTTAAGTGATTTGTTAAGTTATGATATTGTTTTTGTTGTTTTTAAAACTCAAAGTACGTTATGTTTTTGTTTTTATATCAAAATATTACTATATTTTTCCTCATAATTTAAACGCGCCACCCGGCCGCAACGCGCCCAACCCGCGCCATCCGCAACCCGTATGGTTTCATTATTAACTTGACCCGGACGGGTTGAAAAGTTGGTAACCCACTAACTTTGGGTATGGTCATTTTTTTTGTGACAACCCGCCCAAACCCGCCTGTGTACGCCCCTACTAAGAATACAACATTTGACTCACGACATAAGTAGTGCAATTAGAAATATTCAATAACGTCATAAAAAGAATAAAGATGAACAAAGAGTACTAAGAACAAGATCCAGATACTTGGTGTGACAAATACTTCTTTGGTTTTCTCTAAGCTTTTTGTGATCTTCAAATTTAGCTTGAATTATGATTCTCTTTATGTTTTTAACTCTCTATAACTTATCCAACTCCCAATTGTGCTTGTCGGCTCCAATATATAGTAGGCCTTTTCAGAGAAACATACAAAAATAGCCTTCGCTACGAGTTGCCCAGGTCATGCATTGGCTTGAACAGATTCTGAACGTGGGGCATGAGTTGCGCCTGTTTGCCAATCCAAATTCTCCTTTGACATTTTTGCATCGCTTCACCATTTCGCCTCTAACTTCTTCGCTATATGTCCAAATCACAAACTGTTTCTTGCCATGGAAACTAAACTTTCTTGAATTTTCAATATTTTAAAACACCTTCCTTTTTGAAAAATATCAATCTTCGATTCAAAGTTTCTCCTTTTGACAAACTTCACTCTACCTTACAAAACATGAAAATAGACGTAGAAGTGACATGAACCGCATAATAATGGATAATTTAATTAGGTAAAATGCATGCCAACGATGAATAATTACACACTTCTTAGAATTCCATAATATGTATGAGTTGCGTTTCTTTTCATGAAAAATGGGGGAAATGGAATAAGTGAGAAATGTTATTTTTCAAGCACTAATTGGTAGCACATAAAATGTTATTAAGAAAGGAAAAGATAGGAAAATCTTTGTATATCTTTATCCAAATTTTTTACAATTCTCAATTTTCTAATTTCCTCATAATTATCTAAAACTTTTTGTCACTAAAGTTTCTGGAACAAAATTCCCAAATATTATTCTCTTTCTAATAATGTCGTACAAAATGCAGCAAATGTAATTAAAGAATACTATTATCAGAAATTTTTGGCTTCCCTCTAATACTAAAAGTGGAAAAATTTGTTACTCTTAAAAGAAAACGTTATAATTCTCAAATTTTCTTATTCCCACACAAACTCAGACTATATAAGCACTTCTAAAATCAATATTTTTGTTTTGCACACCTAGAACTATGAGGTATGACTTTTTAATTTAATCTTTATTTTTATATTTATTGTTGTAACTTATCATCTTCAATAACGTATAACTATTTTAGTTTAATCTATAATTTCATTTGATGTTCTAGACTGTGTATTCTTTTGTTTGAAATCTACTGATAGCACTAACTATTTTAATATGATTAAAATAAGTAATCATTAATTACCTGAGTTAACTTAAGATTATTCTTCTACAAGAAGTTGTAGAAGTTTTTTTCTGAAACAAAATTTCAAAAATAAGATATTATTTAATTTTACAAAAATTATCTTTCAATATTATTTTACTATATGCTTTAAGTTTAAAGTATAATAACACTTTCTACTATGTTAAAATTATGATATGTAATCAAACTAAGAAAAACACTTTTCTCAAAAAACTAAAGTAATGTCAATCGCATGGAAAAGAGAAGAAAATTTTATTTTTCATAGAATCATTTTCTGGAAATTCTCGTTTTGCGACTTTTTTTTCTTTTTCCTCATTTTTCGTGGAACCAATCGAAGCCTAAATGAAGATGAGTTACTCAAATTTGAATTAATGGAGAGGAAAAACCATACATATCACCCCAAAGTCATTTTTGCTTGGTTCATATAACCTAGTTATATTTTCATTTGTTATATATTTTTTGCTTGCAGTGTAATTGACAACATCGCGAAAACTCTTGTACTAAATCTTTTTTTTTTCTGTTTGTCCTTTTTATGATGAAGAGATACGATCTATACAATAGCAACCAAGAGTCTTATTTCAAAGTGCGGACATGTATTGTTCAAAAGAAATTGAGATCATTCTATTCTCAAAAGTAGTTTTATTATATTTGAATTCTAGCAGACTAACAATCCGACGGGTATACATACCATTCATCGACATCACACACATATAAATCAGTTCATCAACGTACAAATCCTAATACATATAAATTATCAATGGTGAGGTTTGTTTATATTTTAGAGAAGAAAGTCATATGTAGAAAACCAACACGTCATTCTTGTTGTTATTAGAACCCTGTAGGGATACATTTCCATGATTTCATGCCTTGTTTTCTAAGGGATTTAGTGGAGTATGACTGTATGAGTGATTATTTCATGTAATGATTGATTTTGGTGTATAGTAAAATTGTACAATTTTGAGGTTCCCCAGTGGACATTTTCTTTTAAGCATTGTTCTTAACTACTAACAGATGGCTTGACCGGCGGGAAAAAGAGGCTTAGCTAGAATCAATTTTCATTTAAGTCGTACGGAATCGCTCAAATCTGACAATGAACCAGTTAAGCTGGTGAAGTACCAGTAGACAGTTCGAATCGCTTTTGTGTATCTTATATTAAAATTTATTTAGCTAGATCATTTTTGATGTTATATACACATATTAACATTAGAATAGATAATTAAGATGAACTTCTTCTAAATTATAATAATTATATTCTTTGGAGATAAGTCTTTTTTGTAAAAACATTTTGTTTTAAAGATCATTTTTCTTTTTTCTTTTCACAAATTTATAAATTGCAATATATGAATTATGCATATCTTTTTGAAATATATATTTCTCGAATTTACTTTATTTGTACATTATATAAAAAGCTCTAATTTGATGTGTAACATCAACTTTTCTTAATTTGTAGACCGCATGAGTATTTATATAAAAAATGATGAACAATTTAGTTGAATTCTTTTATTGGGAAATTATATATAAATTAACTAAATAAAATGTAATGTATTAAGATTTTATTATCTAAATTTGAATTAATTAGTACATAATAATTTATTTTGGTGATATCAATTAATCTTTGGACTAACTTATTCATTATGTTTGTGTTTTTCCTATATGAACAAAATTCAATAATATATATATATATAAATACAATCTTTATAATTATTGATATCATACCCATTGGGTCAGTGGTTCAACCTGTTGAACCACTAAAATGAGTAACTAGTTAAGTCACCGATTATGTCTTCGGTTCAGTGTAAAGACACTGCTTTTAAGTGTTCTCAGTAGAGCCTCATGTTCGAATGTGTAAAAGAAAATAGCGAAGCATACATAAAAGGTGAAAATTGACCTGGCCTCCCTTCCCCTAGCCATAGGCTATATTTGCACATCTTGTCAAGCGTTTTCAAGATGGTGAATCCGTATCTTTTGTGTAAAGTGCAATTACGTTGAGGGTAAAATACATTTTCTTTTGAAAAATAAATAAATCGTCATTTTGAGGGTAGTAATACATTTTGTTCTTTTTTGGCCCTATTAGTTCTCAACTTTCCCCATGTATTATCAAACTCGAAGTTATGGTATGAGTTGTGACATTCCTTTTGAGGACGTGGTGCTGATGTAGCGGTTAATTATCCAATTACATGTTCTTGCTCCTCTTCGACCATAATAATAGTTGGGTAACAAGAGAGCTGCCAAATGAAAAAAGAATCCTCTTATATTGGCTAATTCTTGTATTATGCAAACCAAAGTCTAGATATGTAATTTAATGTACATGTGTAATTGCTTTACAAATAGTTCCCCAATTCCTTAATTTTTGGAACCAAGCTCGTCCTAAGGTTCTCTTCGTTTTTAGACATTTGATTGGAACTTGGACGTTCAAGATTACTTTATGCAATCGCTGCACAATAATCTCGTATAATCAATTTGGTTATTAGAGTAGGTCTGTCCTAAAAATTCTTTTATGGAAAAGCTAGTGTAAGTTTTAGAAATCTTACAATTTTGATTGCTTGTTGTATTGTGCCTGATGACTGCATCTTTAGCGTGTTTATTTACTTGTTAAATATGTGTCTTGTTAATTTGTATAACTTTTGTCTTATTTTTATGGTTTCTAAATATAGAGTAGACCTTGATAACAATTTTTTTTTTTATTTTTAAAAAGGAGCGAAACTTGCACCAAAAAGCTCTTGAAGAGGCCAACTCACGTCGAACATTTTGACAAAACCAGGTTCTTGTATAACTTTTGTCTTATTTTTATGGTTTCTAAATATAGAGTAGACCTTGATAACAATTTTTTTTTTTTTTAAAAAGGAGCAAAACTTGCACCAAAAAGCTCTTGAAGAGGCCAACTCGCGTCGAACATTTTGACAAAACCAGGTTCTCAGATGACAAGCGAGGCTAGCTTCATCGTGATAAAGTTGATGTAACCGTCACGAGACCAGCATGACTTGGGCTCTCAAGAGTCATGATAGATGACAACTCAGAAGAGTCGGGCCAGGTGCCACTTGTGCCCGTGTAGCGCGACTCGCTGTGATGTTGAATATTAGATGCAGATCAGGTCTTTAACATGGATATTTTCATTCGGTCAGAGAAAACACGATTATAAATTTTAATCATGCTTTGACATTTATATATGTGTGCGTGTAACATTTAGACAGTCCTTGTAGTTGTTACAATGTAAAACTTTCAAATAATAATTCCACCATGCTTAACCTTAATTAGAAAAAATATAATTTGAACAAACGACATTAAAAATGCATCTTGACTGATATATTTTTCTAGAAACCATTAAAAAGACTTAACACTTTTATTTCCAAAGAGAGCGGTTTATGACTTTTTATCTTGCTTTAAGTAGTGATCTTCAAAGATGACAATAAAATCGAGAACTTAATTGAGTAATTGAGAATTTCAAGATTTTTGACATCAGGAGATTATTTTGTAAATGTGCTTTGGGTGAAGTACATGTTCAAAAATATTACATTGGAGTCGAAATATGAAAAATAAAAGCATTACTCTTTTTTAAAACCTTGAATAAAAATATGCGGACCACTAGTAGAGACGTTATTCATTCCTCTTCAAAACAATTTGAATAAGAGTACGGGTAGCACTAAAAAAGAACCATATAAAGTAGTTAAAAGATATTGAGGCATATTATTATGTGTTGTAACTATCAATATTTAAAAAAAAAACGCTCCAAGGCTCGTTTGAGGCTTTTCTGAACTCAAAATGCCTTGGACAATTTTTTGGGGCTTCATTTTGACGCTAACGTCTGTTATTTAATTTATAGGGCGTATATCCAAAGCCAAAAAGCATGCTTTATGTGCCCAAGTTGTGGGACTTTCACCCCTAAAATGGTTATAGATAAGGTTTATTTAGTTTATTTACTTATACCTTTTCATCTTTATTTTGCAAAATAATATATTTGACATAATAAAGATATACTTAAAAATATTCGATATTCTTACTAGATTTTTTTTCTAAATTTGAAGACCGTCTTCTCTTATAAGTTTTATGATCATTCGTTTGTAGTTTTCCTTTTTGTTGTTTATCAATGTTTTATGAGAATGAGGTGATGTGAATATCTTTGTGCAACTTATCTAAGATGTAAAGTAAAAAATGTGAATAATATTTTTGTGCTTTTTATAAATTTGACTCAAATATTTCCTTGTAATTTATTTCTAGAAAAATTTGACTTATTATTTGTAGTTTTTAACTTTTATTTCAGTTTTCCCATATATATTTTTAAAATAAATATCAAAATTTATAGGACTTACGCCTGGCCTCAATTCCCTGAAACCCCCTGCATTACGCTCATCGCCTCTTCAAACACGGTTAATTACCCAAAAAGCTACTAGCGGCCCGGAGAAAAATCAGTACTTGGGATATTTAAGCTACCCTTATTAAGGTCTTATCTAATTATAATTATTTGACTATATTTGAAAAACTATATACCCTTTCGAATTTTTATGAACCACTCGTAACATTTTTCTAATTAGATATTTGTTTTGATGAATTTTTTTTCTAATTAGTTTGTTGGAAGTGTTTTTTAGTTATCCAATCCCAAGAAAGTTAATTAATATTATTTTTTATTTTTCAAAGTTAAAAGACTTAAAAGAATGTTTTGTTTAGATAACTCTTGACCTTGTAAAAGTAATATCTATAACTAGATCAAACATAGAAATGTAACAAATATAACTATACTTTGTCTCTTTAGAACCAATGAAAATGCAAGTAAACAAACAATGCAATATCCCTGTCACTATTTATTGGTTTAATTACGACACCTATTACTATTTGTTAGTTTAAAAAAAATATGTAAACAAAAGTAAACACGTGCGAAGCACGTGCACTTACTAGTTTATTTAAATTTGACTCTTTTCTGCAAAACTATACTAAAAAAATGAGTTTCCTTTCATGTGGATATAGAGGGAATAAGAACAACAATCTAAGGTACGAATAAATTACAAGATCACCGCCTTATGTTTGGAAACATGCACAAACACATGTCGTAGTTTGTATCTCATTACACAAACACTATTCTATATTATTTTAAATTTTAATTATTCCTTCATTTTTGATCAAATCTTTTTTTATTTTTGAGGAAGTACTGTTTATTAATAATTTCAACTTAATAAGATTTTTTGTCTAGAATTTCTATAAAGTACTGTTTAAGATGCAAATCTTCTCATTTGCCATATGTAAAAATAAATTATTGACTGTATCACTCATCAATTTTTATGCTATTACAATTTAGTAGATGGTTTTTGATTAAACAAAAAAAAAAAAAAACCGTTTATGAACTAACTTAATTTGTTGAACAGATGTAGTTAATTAACGTACAACACCTATAACTATTTTTTAGTGTTAAAAGAATTATGTGATAAAAGCAAACATGTATGGTATACGTGCACTATACTAGTTTATTTATATATGACTCTTATTCTCAGTTCGACAAACGAGTCATCACAACCGCAACCGTTCTGGTTAACACACCATTTCTTTTTTCTTTTAAAATGAGGAAAAGTCTTAGCATACATATGTCTTTTATTTTCTATTTTTGGTCATTATTTGATTAGTTGTTTTATAGCCGTTAGCTTCATTCTTTCTTTATTTAGATTGTTAGTTGTTTTCTGGTCCTATAAATATTTGTAATCACAGTGAATATATTCATTCACTTCTTGTAAATCTTTTCCTTCCATATTAATGAAGACAATATTATTCTTTCATCTTTCAATGGAATTTCTTTGATTCCTTTTGATTTGCTTATTCATCATGGTATCATTCGACAAGGTTTTTCGATCTTAATTCCGCTGTAAATCTCTGTCTTTTTCTTTTAATCCTTGTGTTCTTGGTTGATCTTGTTGATCGACATTTTTTCTCTGTGCCTTTGTGCACTTTGTGTATTTTGCATCTTTGCTTATACACTACTCTCTCTATAGAAGTTCTTCAAGATCTCTTGTTCTCCTTTTTCTGGAATATCATTGTCTCTCCAGAATTTTTGTTTTACTTGATGGCAAGCCCCACTAATGGATCCAATCCTACTGATGAATCAAACCAACCCGAGGGATCCAACTCAACTGGCCCTATCAATCCAAATCGTTTTCACAAGAATCCATGTGAGGATTTTTCCTCAGTTTACTATCTTGGCAATAATGACTCCACTGGATCAGCCATTGTAGGGGATGTTTTTAATGGCAAGAACTACATCTCCTGGTGCAAAGGTGTTGAGATGGCCTTGAACGTGAAGAACAAAATAAGGTTTATTGATGGCTCCTTACCTTTTCCTTCAGAAGATGACAATACCATTCGTGTTTGTTGGACTCGGGCAAATAACTTGGTCCTCTCCTAGTTGCTCAACTCTGTCTCCAAGGATTTGAGACAAAGCCTTCTATACTTTACTTCAGCGTATGATCTCTGGACAAAACTCAAGACCAGATACTCACGCACCGATGGCTCCAGAGTGTATCAACTTGAGAAAGCTCTCTCCACAATTTCACAAGGTAACATGTCCATCACTGATTACTACAATCAGTTCAGATCTCTCTGGGATGAGTTTCTTGCTCAAAGACCTGTTGTTGCATGCACCTGTGGCCTCTGTGTTTGCAATGTAAACCGCACAATGATAGAGTTACAACAATACGATTGTGCACTCAAGTTTCTCATTGGCCTACATGAGTCTTATGGAGCTCTTAGAAGCCAAATCCTGCTGCTTGCACCTCTCCCTAGTCTCTCTAAGATATACTCCCTTTTACTTCAAGAGGAGCATCAAAGAGACCTTATCACCACTGTTGGCCCTCTTGATTCTATGGCCATGTTCACCAGAAACAAAACACATCAAGATTCTCAACCAAAACCTCCTTACACTAATCCAGTACAAGGACAAGCCAGAAGATTCTCTAAACCTCCTGGTTTCGAGGAGAAGAAGAAGCCAAAATGCACACATTGTGGATACACAGGCCACACTGTGGATAGATGTTACCAACTCATTGGCTACCCCCTGGATGGGATGGCTCTACTGGCAAGAGACAAGCACCTCCTCCATCAGCAAACTCTGCAACAGTTCCTGACAGCTTGCCTCCCACCTTGCCAAACTCTGCTCCTGCTATTGTCACTCACTCTCAGCAAGAACTTTTTGAGCAGTTCTTAGCCTATACAAAGTCTAGAGGCATGCCACAACAGAACCAACACTCTTCTGCACCCTCCTCTCAGCATTATGCAGCAACTGCTGCCTCTGGTATCACTAAACCTTTTGTTTTTGCTTCTAAAACTTCAAGTAATGTCACTTCTAGTTCTTCATGGATTTTAGATAGTGGTGCCACTGATCACATGATATGCAGCATGCAGAAATTCATTGACACCCCTACTCCCATATCCCTCACTGTGCATATGCCTAATAACAGTCACACTACAACTACATTCATTGGAAAAGTTCAATTGTATCCTAATATCATTTTACAGAATGTTTTATTTGTTCCTAGTTTTACTCATAACTTACTCTCCATCTCTAAGTTGACAGGACAATCCTCTATTTCTCTCTTTTTCACTGCTTCTTGGTGCATTTTGCAGGACACAATCATGAAGAAAATGATTGGTTCTGCTAACCTCCATGAGAACTTATACATTTTGAATAATGCACAAGATTCTGCTTTTCTCAATAATGTCAGCTGCAATTTTACTAGTACTTCTGCTGTTCTTTGGCATAGTAGATTAGGACACCCTTCTAGGGATAAAGTGTCAAGTATTTCCAGTATTCAAGTTCCCTTATTTCCTATTACTCATGATTGTAATGTTTGCCATTTATCTAAACAAAAGAGGCAACATTTTCCTTTAAGTAACACTGTTTCTTCTTCTATTTTTGAACTTATTCATTGTGATGTTTGGGGCCCTTTCTCTATTGTTTCACATGATGGTTACAGATTTTTTCTGACTATTGTTGATGATTATAGTCGAGTCACTTGGATTTTTCTGCTTAAGCATAAGAGTGATGTTAAACATAAACTTGCACACTTTTATCAACTTGTTTTAACACAATTCTCTGTTAAGATTAAGACCATCAGGGCAGATAATGGTTCTGAATTTATCCTCAAGGATTTCTATAACAACTTAGGCATTTTACATCAGAAAAGTTGTGTTGAAACTCCCCAGCAAAATGGCTTGGTGGAGAGAAAACATCAACACATATTGCAGGTGGCTCGAGCACTCAGGTTTCAATCCAATGTTCCACTCACCTACTGGAGCAACTGTGTTTCCACAGCTATTTTTCTCATCAACAGGCTCCCCTCTAAAGCTCTTGCTGGTTGTTCTCCATATGAGAAGCTCTTTCTCAAACCTCCTGACTATCATGCTTTGAGAGCTTTTGGTTGTCTGGCTTATGCATCCACTCTCTCTGCTCACAGACAAAAGTTTGATGCAAGGGCCACTCAATGCATCTTTCTTGGATATCCTTTGGGCACAAAGGGCTATTTACTTCTGAACCTCACTACTCAAAAATGTTTTATATCTAGACATGTTATTTTTTATGAAACAACTTTTCCTCGTATGTCCAATTATACTCTTCTGGAGGAGTCTATACCTCCTGATGCTCTTAACTTATCCCTGTGCACTGACTCTTTCATTGCTCCTCAGGTTCCTGCAGACACACAACTCATGCAACATGACCAGCTTCCTATCTCAGCAAATGATCATTCTCCTGCACCAGATCCTCCTCTGCCTCCTCCCTCACCTGATCATCCTTGCCAAGTTGATACATCCATTGCACCAGCTTCACCTACTCAGCTCCTACATCATTCCACTGATGCATAAGGTATTTCAGATGATCCTCCTGTCAGAAGATCATCTAGACACACTGCTCCCCGTACTTATCTCCATGTCTATGATTATAATCTACCTAAATCTTTACACAAAATTAACAACTCTATTCTTAGATATCCTATTGATAACTATCTCACTACTACTCAGTTGACAGATTCTCATAAGGCATTTACAGCCTCCATTTCTCAAATCACAGAACCTACTTCTTATACTCAAGCCAAGAAGTCTCATGAGTGGACAACTGCCATTGCAAAAGGAGCTTGCTGCTCTTGATCAAACTCACACTTGGCAACTTGTTAACTTACCACCAAACCACCATTGTATTGGTTGTAAGAGGGTATTTAAAGTCAAATATAACTCTAATGGTTCTGTTGAAAGGTACAAGGCCAGATTAGTGGCAAAAGGATACACACAAGAGGAGGGGTTGGACTACTTCTACACCTTCTCTCCTGTGGCCAAAATCACCACAGTCAGAACTCTCATTGCCCTGGTTGCCTCTCAGAATTGGTACCTCCAACAACTTGATGTCAACAATGCCTTTCTCCATGGTGATCTGGATGAAGTGATCTACATGAAACCTCCACCTGGTTACCTATCTCCTAATGATTCCAGGGTCTACTTGCTTAAGAAAAGTATATATGGTCTTAAGCAAGCATCTAGACAATGGTTTCACAAACTCACTACTTGTCTTATTGATTCTGGTTATGTTCAAATTGTCAGTGATTCCTCTCTTTTTGTCAAAACTACAAACTCCTCTCTCACATGTCTTTGTGTCTATGTAGATGACATCATTTTGGCAGGTAATGACCTACAGGAGATAGCAAACATCAAACAAACACTTGACAGCAAGTTCACCATAAAGGATCTTGGCAACCTCAAGTACATCCTTGGCATTGAGGTAGCTCGAAGCAGCAAAGGCATAGCTTTATGCCAAAGGAAATATGCCCTGGACATCCTCACTGATTCAGGTTATCTTGGCTGCAAGCCAAGTTCAGTTCCTATGGATCCTAAGATCAAATTGCTGAGCTCAGACACAGACTTCATTCAGGATCCTACTGTGTTCAGAAGACTTGTTGGAAGACTCTTATACCTCACTATCACTAGACCTGACCTCAGCTACAGCATACAATGCTTAACACAGTTCATGTCTAAGCCTACACACACTCATCTTGCTGCAGCTCACAAGGTCTTGAGGTACATTAAAGCTACACCAGGGAAAGGACTTTTCTACTCCACAAACTCAGAAATCCGGCTCAAATCCTTTTGTGATAGTGATTGGGCTACCTGTTCTGATACAAGAAGGAGTATTACAGGTTATGCAGTGTACTTAGGTGACTCTCTGATCTCCTGGAAAGCAAAGAAGCAACCTACTGTAAGTAGGTCCTCCACTGAAGCAGAATATAGAGCCATTTCTCTAACTAATTGTGAAGTGCTCTGGTTACTTCAATTACTCAAGGATCTCCATCTCAAGCACTCCAAAACTCCTATTCTATTCACAGATAACAAAAGTGCAATGTGCATAGCCACAAATCCAGTACATCATGAACGCACAAAGCATATCCAAATTGATTGTCACTTTGTGCGTGAAAAGGTTCAAGAAGGGATCATCAAAGTGTTGCACATTGGCAATGAACATCAAGTAGCTGAGGCATTGACTAAACCTCTTCATCTTAAACCATTTACAACTATGATTTCCAAGATGGGTCTTCAAGACATTCATACACATCTTGAGGGGGGGTCTTAGCATACATATGTCTTTTATTTTCTATTTTTGGTCATTATTTGTTAGTTGTTTTAAAGCCGTTAGCTTCATTCTTTCTTTATTTAGATTTTTAGTTGTTTTCTGGTCCTATAAATATTTGTAATCACAGTGAATATATTCATTCACTTCTTGTAAATCTTTTTCTTCCATATTAATGAAGACAATATTATTCTTTCATCTTTCAATGGAATTTCTTTGATTCCTTTTGATTTGCTTATTCATCAAAAAGTCTCTTACAGCAAATAGGACGGAGAAGTCAGTTTCGATTAGCATGTATTGTGTGCGACTGTGGTATATATATATTGCATTATCATGTATATTTACAAACAACAATAAATTTCAAGTCACCTAATGTGCAACAAGTTTCTGCTGGTACGGAATTACTCAGTAACAAAAATAGAAATCATATATCGAATCTATCATTTTTAGTTTTTCATTTTTTTGGTCTACCGAGCGCCTCTTACATTATACTAAATTTGGAATTAAAATACTAAAAGATGATGTTTCATTCGAAACTCTTCGGAGATTAATTTTAAGGAACAATATCGCTCACTAAAATAAATAACAGTTATCACCATGTCATAGAAATAATATGAAATCCAACACACAAAACCATCAGTTTGCGAAAATATTTCTTTCTCTAGCTCAATCAAAATACCATCATGATCATCATCAAATCCCCTCCTTCAAATATGAAAAGCCTAAGCCACAGTATTTACTAGTTGCCTTTCTTCGCCTTTCTTGACTGCGTAGCCCACAAGCATTGCAAAGAGTCTGAAGGAAAACAAGAAAGCATTTGTACAATATTAGATTAAAATGAGAAAATATGGCTGACAAAGGACTCAAACATAAAATTGTGCATGTGTACCATGGCGTGGGATACAAATGTATTATTCTGAATGCAAATGCAGAAATATTGTTACGAAATAAAAATGTGGGATAACAATGTTTGCACCCGTCATGATTAATTATAAAATTTATTCTAAGGTAATCATTCATGCACTCTATGTAGTTATATGTCATCAAACACATAAAAAATTTGATAATATATATTAATGTAAAATACATTAAAATATAACAACAAATTGCTCTTCAATGTTGTTTTGGTATAGTCAGAATTGATTAATCAACAAGATGTTTTCAAATTTTGAGAAAGAAAAATAGGAAGCTAAAATGTAAAATACAAATGAACCCTCATCCTTAACCACCCTCATAACCCTACCTCGCATTCTCTTCTCAAAATTATGCAACCACTCGAATGTCACGCAACCTAGAGGTGTCATATGGCTCATTTCTAGGTTATGAATACTTTACGAGTTCTTTCTTTTAAAAGAACCAACACGCAAGCACATAAAGGAAATATGAACATAGCAATTGAGTAGCCAATTATAAAGTGCATAATTGTGTATATATAATTTAAAAGCTATGTGCATCATTATCAAACTGTCATAAAAGGCAATAAACGAGCTTTGTGCCTCACAAGAGCAAATTCTCATTCATGTATTGTTATGAAAAGAACACTCGATAAACTAAAGTGCATAAGTTTATGTGTGCATAGGTAATCTAAAATCTACGTGCACCTCAATATCCAAATGTCGTAAAACGCAATATAAGTGCTTTGTGCCTCACAAGAGGTATTTCTGATTCATATATTGTTACGAAAAGAACACAAGATAAATGAAAGTGCATAATTTTATGTGTATAATCTAAAATCTATGTGCACCTCATTGTCAAAATGTCGTAAAAGACAATAAAAGAGCTTTCTGCCCCCACAAGAGCAAATTTCTCCATGTAATATTTTTTTTTTTTTTGGAATCGATCTAAAACACCTGGGAAAATTGCATTTTTGATACTCTAACTTGGCATCATCTTTTTTATACCATAACTTGGCAGATCATGATGTTGGTACCTTAATTTGGCAATTTTTACAATTTTGGTACCCCGGGGGCGGCGATTTCAAAATTTCACCGTAATTTTTCACATGAGGGCAAATTTGGGTGTTTTGGCCACGGCCGAACTCCAAACTCTCCCATTTGCTACTTGGGCGCAGCGTGGAAGGAAAAAAAAAAAAAAGAATAACAACAAAAAGACAAAATCCAAGTACAGGAAATAAAATTCAAAGTAAAGGAAAGCTTGCAACACCAAAATAAATAACATTAATAACTATACCAGAATAATATATAGGATTCAAACAACAACTCCTGAATTCAAAAGAAATAAGTTTGTTTTCGCTCAATCAATTAAAGTCTCGGCACCAATATCTCCCCTCCCTCAGAAAAGAAAATCCCCAGTTGTACTATATATTAGTTGCCCCTTTTTGCCTTTCTTGAGTGTCGTAGCCCACAAGCAATACAGAGTGTCTAAAAGGAAAAAAAAAATTTATACGATATTAGCTTAAAATGAGAAAAGTTATTGCAAAATCTCATATATAATATCATGTATACCATGTCGGGAGATAAATTGTACCATTTAGAATGCCAATGCACAAACATGATTATGAAATAAAAATATGGGATCTTAAAGTCGTTATTAAATTATAATAGTTTTGATAATTATTGATGCACATTTTATAGTTATATGCTATTACAAACACATTAAAAAATTGACGAAATATTTGGTTGATCTACTTTTATAATTAGTTGAACAACAAGTAATTTGAAATAGGGATAAAAGCATTAAAACACCCATACTACGCCTCGATTGCGTTTTGCCCCATATCCTTTTATTTTTGGCGACTTTCCCCATTTACTATGGATAAATAAGCACTTTGCCCCCTGATTCCCAATCCAATGGCAAAAAATGGCGACATGTGTCCATTTCCAACGGTGAAAAAATGACTAAGGGGGCAAATAGCTTATTCATCCATAGTACATGGGGCAAGTTGCAAAAACTAAAAGGATATGGGGCAAAGTGCAACATGGGGTAAAGTATAGAGGGTTTAACGCTTTTATCCGTTTAAAATAACAATGAATATAGTACAAAAAAAAAACTACTTTTTAAATTTGCGCTGGTAAAGTCAAAATTGGTGAACAATACATTTTCTAATGTCTCAACTAAACAAAAGAATGTTGTGGCCCTAGTTCAAAACAATAATAACAGAGTCCTAACTTATTCTTAGGGTAGAATCAACATGCAATCACGTAAGAAAATACGAACATGAAAAACGAAAAACCAAATAGACTGGGAAAGATGAAATGAGAATATACAAAATATCACTTAATCAATGCAAAAACAAAATAAAAATGCACAACTTAAAGAGTATACATGACAATTAAATCTTTTATCACCTCGTTGTCACAAGGTCATAAAATCCAATAGAAGATCACAAGAGATTATTTCTTATAGATGAATTGTTATGAAAAAAAATACTCATTCAACTTACAGTGCCAGTGTTACTTGTAAAGTGATAAGAAAATGAATGTAACTAATCGCTTTCACCTATCGAACTGAAGAAAGTTTAAAATTTAAATAAGAGTGTAAAATCTTGTCACTGAATCATATAATCTATGGGGAAATAAACTTAAAACCCTCTTGTGGTTTCAGAAACCTGCACGAAACCCTTTTGTAATTTAATAAATTCTGTACAAATTCCCTTTTTCATGAAACCACAAGGGAGTTTTGTGCAAGTTTAGGGGTTTTGTACAGAGTTTATGAACCTACAAGAGGATTTTAAACAATTAACAAATCACAAGGGGGTTTCGTGCAGGTTTTCGAAATTTCACAGTGGAGTTTTGTGCATTTTCCCTAATTTTCTACGACGGGTAACACAAGTTGAACAAAAATAAATTAAAATTTTTCCCCATCAAAAATTCATAATATGAGATTTAACCGAATAATTTGAAGAACATGTGATGGTCTTGGGATGTGCTTTCATGTATAATTGGAAAAAATTGCAATATTTTGATATACTAAAAATAGAGGGAGGGAGGTAGTTTCTAATTGCATAACTTTTGTATCAGGTCATATGAGGACAAAATAATTGTTTCAACATTATTTAAGAGAATATTTCAGATATTATGAGCTTTGATTCATAAGCTTAAAGAATAAACTCACTTGAGGACCATCGGGGCCTTTCCTCCAGAGAGGAGTACTTTTAACACCACAAAACTGGCAAATTTTCTCGTCGTCTATATCATGTTGTTCTGGACTAGGAGATTGAGATAAAAAGCCTTGACTATAGAATGACAGGTTTTCCAATATTTTCTCGTATGGTGCAGTCAACAACGCGGTGTAAGGTCCAACAACGTTTCCAACTTCATGTTGCTCGTATGTTGATGATGGACCACCAAACTCAACATTGGCCTGTACTTCTTCATTTTGCATTGAAAGAATACCCTAGTTGTTTCAAAAAAATAATTATCATTTACTTCGATCCAAATAATCAAAAAGTATAACATGTAAACAAATTTTGCGATCAAGTAACAAAATTATCATGACAAAACTCTATCATTGTCAGAAACACTGAGGGTATTTTATTTGATATAGCTTGTAGCACATTTCATTACTTCTTGAATGGAATCCCACCTCAACAACTGGTCAAATGCAATAAAAATGTTTTTTTTTTCATGCAAAATAAGTGCTCATCTATTTGTCTAATGCAACTATATCCAGCTTCCTCATAAAGACTTCACGACTTATATACCTTCTTCTAGAAAGTGATCCAAGACTTTTTAGATTTTATTTTGGCCTAATTATATTCATAAAAAGATTTTTGAAAAGGAAGAATTATATCTCACATTTCTTGTTTGTTTCAATCGTTATTGACTCTCTAGTGGATCACTATTGTTTCACATTAGGTAAGTTGAATGCTTGTGCTTAGCACTGACAATGCACTATTAACTTAAAACTTTAGCTAAGGTTTTAAAACTTTTGTGTTGCGTTATTTGAACAAGTATTTGACTATATTGATATCCAATATGATACAAATTATGTGCCAAAAACATTTCACATTGACAAACTCAACTACAATAAAAGTTATTATCATTAATTAATTTAAGGGAGGCACACATCTATGTCAAATTTTACATTAATTGAAAATATTGAGTAAATGCGTCAAACTCCCAACCTGTAACCTCTATTTCAAAATACCACCTACACCTAACCTTTAAAAAAGAGAAGTTAACACCCCTAACCTTTCATAAAATTAGCGAATTGACCTTGATCAACTACCCGACTATTTCTAACAGAACATTATATTTGAGATGTCATCTCGGGCTTAACATGTGTGCGTCGTGAAGGTATTTTTGTCTATTAAGCTTGGGAGACCTTTCAAGATTTTTCCTAAACTCACTATATACTCTTTTATAAGGTGTGGTTCATACTCTTACTTATGTATATATTATGTGAAAATTGCCTGATGAGTATATGGTATTCTCATATTCAGATACTTTTAGATTGACATTATTTTAATTTTTTTAGTATCTTGAGTCTTTTAATGCTATTTTTAGTGTTTTGTGTTTTAGGAGTTTTTGGGAAAATAAGAGTAATTCTGAGGCTAAATACGGGAAATGGAGTGAAGGATTGGTACCATGAGAAGGAGGACTGAAAAAGGAGCTCAATGCAGGAAATGAAAGTGAAATCGGAATTCCAGAGCAGAAGATATGAGAAAAATATTTGAAAAATAAAGCTATGCGAGAGAGTATGCAGCCAGCCGCATACTTTGCATTCAGTAGATACAGACACAGAAAGAAATTACGCAATCGCATATTGGTCACACAATATTTACAGGGAGTCACGCTAAAAATCTTGTGATTGGAATGCGAAGGAGTGAGATCACATAAATCTTCCCGATCACATAGTTTGGGGCGTGAATCGCATATCGTGGAGCTGGAGTACAAATTTATGTCTTTAACAGGGATTTTCTTGTCTTTATGCTTATGATCCGCTCCATTCATCCTAAGGCCCTATTTTTACCCACAAAAAGGAATAAATAGAAGAAAACAAGTCTTATGGAAATGAGGCAAGTTGGTAAGGAATTAGAAGATTTGCTAGGGTTTACACAACACAACACACTAGTATGCCTTTAGTTAGTTTTAGTTAGATTAGATAGTTTTTCTTCCTTCATAAAAAAAGGATAGTTTTTCTTAGTTTTCAAGTATAATTCAAGTAGTTATGAAGAATGAAGACGATGACGCATTCGCTGAAGAATTCAGAGGAGAAGAAGATGATCAATCCAGATTTGTTTTTTCTTTTATTATTCAAATTCATCATATTAATGTTTATGTTTGAGTCGTGTTTTGATCTTGTTGGAATTATGCGTAACTAATTTATAAACCATAAAGTTAAGGAGTAGTTGGATTTTATATATTATGAATCTTATGTATTGATTTGGAATTTTGGGTATTGAAGCATTTTGATTATTTTATTAGTTCTTAATGCTTTATCATTCTGACCAACATATTACATGTTTTGATTTTCGTATGATAATTTGCGAGAAGAGTTATATATGATAGATCTCATGCATAATATAATGATGAAAGATTGACAACTCGATGCATGTTTTATGTTGCTTTGTGTTATTAAACATAGGTAATTCATTGAAGTTTATGGATTCAAAAGAACAGAGTACACCAAGTACCATTCCAATGAATAGATAGTGAGGATCTGAGACCAACTACCGATCACTAGTATAAGAATACCTGCATAAAATACTATAATACCTAAAAGCCCATTGATTGCCATAAGATGAGTAATTGAAAGAATCCAATGAAACCAACACTCCATAATCGCTTTTATTGTTGATTTATTTTAAAATTTTCAACTCAACCAGATATATTGAAATCCCCTATTTACTGCTTATTATTTGTTAATAGTTCAAATAATTAGAAGTTAGGATTAAAGGTTAAAATTCTTTAGTCATTCGGTACAAATACTCTGTGGGATCTATATTTGTGTGTCATAATTCTACTTCCAACCTATGACTCGTACACTTGCGTGAAATATTGTTATATAGGTTTGGTCGATCAGTGGTACACTAGTAAAGTCATAAGGACCTTCGCACATCACACATAAGCTAGGGGTGTGAACCACACCTTACTAAAGAATATGGATAAGTATAGAAAGTTTGAAAGGTTTCATAGCTTAACGGACAAGAATATCCTTATGATGCACACATGCAAAGAACAAGACGGGATCTGCAACGGAATGTTCCATAAAAAACAACGAGAAAGACGACCTGAGGAAATCTTATAATATTTTGAATTTTATAGTGCTAATTCTAATTTTTTATAGGTTAGGTGGTCCTTTTTGATTGGGGGTATACGTTGAGTTTGACGATTTTTACTCAAAATTATTTGATGATAAAATAGATTTTGTGGTAAAAGATAAATTTCGCAAATAACTCACATATGTATCAATTCGACATGTAAATGGATAAATTAGAGTTGTGAGTCTCATTACTCAGAATTTTAGAATACGTACCTTGTTACTACAAGTGTGAGAGCACTTGCTGGAAGAAATAATTTGTTCGTTGCCACCAACTTTTTTGGTCTCTTCTGAAATTTGTTTGTCGTAACAGGGCAACCCCAGCCTTAGAGTGAGATCAATTTCAGATTTGTTTTCGTAATGTTCCATCTTCCAGAGCAAGATTAAACTTCGCTTGTCACCTTGAGAAAAAAGAAAAAAGTACGTGTTTACTTATCTTAAAGAACCAAAATCTCTTAAACTGATAATTTTTCATGAGACAGGTAACACTTGCTTTCTACATATAGTGTGATTCATAATTCATATTGAACTATACATAAATGTGTAAATTTCATAAAAATAGACATATCCAAGTCTAGAATAGTAATAAGAATCACCTAAAATGGCACAAGACCCAATTCTGAATATATAAGAAGTGAAAGAGAAAATTTATTAACAAAAATCAAATGAGGTTATACAAAACGACGTTAAGACTGCACCCAAAATAAAAGACAACCGAACAACATGAAGAATGACCAAAGAGATGTCAGCACAAAAGATCTTTCGTCAAATAAAAGAACATACTTTTCAAGATATAAAAATGAAGCTAAAATTGTTTCATAGGTATTCATTAAATAAAAAACATATAAAAACTATTCTTATAATGTACACATTAGATAAGCGACATTACTTCTAGCAGTGAAGAGACAATCTATCAATAGCATCTTAAGCCAAAAATGCAATTCAACATAAAATAAATCAGAATCAACATCATCACTATTCTAAACTGTAATAACCAACTTCAAATTTTTACCACCCATCTACATCATGGACATAGACATGGCTCGCGAGTACAGTAACTCTTCGACGGACAAATTAATTCTAACTAAAGTACTGAAAGATTGAGACCTACCCTTAGAGAGAGAAGATTTGCCAATGGCGGAACACTCTGCAAGAATAGCGGTCAAGAGAGTATAAAATATAGCCAATGCTAGTGAATGACAAATTACTATTTAACAACTACTAGGTGGTTGGTACACAATATGAGTTGTAATTAATAAATATGTTACCTTTTTAGGCATTCTATTACTAATTAGTTTGGTCGAATAAATTACTTTTAATGCGTCTTAAAAACATAACACATAATGTTGTTTAAGAATTTGAATACAATAAAAAATAATTACCACTCTCGCATCCTCTCACACGAGACTTGAATATCTTACTTACTATTATATGTAAAGCGTCTTACTATCAAGTTGTTATCCATTGTCAGCATAATAAAAACTTTGGTTGATTTCTTAAATATGTTGGTGACCACATTGAAATACCGTAACTATCACTGAAAACTTATAACTACACAACCAAAACATATTTTTGTCTTTAATCAATATGTATTTTGTAATAGTTTGGTTAAATGACACGTAGAGTCCTATAAATGCGCTAGTATGACGTTCAGAAGGACTCAATTTAGGACCAAGAAAATTTTCGTTGAGGTGATTGTAGTGTAATTTGTTTATGTGCAATCAACTCTAAGTTATGTAGGATTTTTAAGTCCAAATATTGATCCAACAAACTTAACATTAAATTCAACAATTTATCTTCTTCTAAATGAAAAAAAAAAATTGCTAAAGGACAAATTAATTAAGTAAGTTATAACTAATAAAGCTGTAAAATACTAAGAGAACCTCAAAAATTATGAGAACATATGGATTCAATTTACTAAAATATTCATATGAATCCTTCTATATTTCTCGGTGACTGTCTTAAGTTGAATTATTCAATGTAGGGTTCTATAAGTATCTTAATTAATATGTATATAATCCTTAAGACTTACCCTCGTTAGTAACTCAACATGCCTCTACTGAATTTTAGAGAATTGAGAACTTTGAGTTTTGTAAAAAAAAAAAAAAAAAAAAAATGGGCAACAAAGACCGTACTACTATGTCTATCCATTATTCGAATTTATGGTTCTTCTATCAACGTGTACAATTGAAATATGTGTATTTTGTAAATTCTTCACAAAGTTATCAGTTCATTTATACGGTGACTAAACATACAAAAGCAGTAAGCACAAAATAGAATTATTACATTCTGAACATTAATCCTTGCTAGAGATAAATCAGCATAGGATCGATTCCAGCTACTTCCTAACCCTAGTACAAGAAAGCATTTGTGTGATATTAGATTAAAATGAGAAAATATGGCTGACAAGGTACTCAAACATAAAATTGTGCATGTGTACCATGGCGTGGATACAAATGTATTATTCTGAATGCAAATGCAGCAATATTATTACGAAATAAAAATGTGGGATAACAATGTTTGCACCCGTCTTGATTAATTATAAAACTTATTCTAAGGTAATTTTTCATCCACTCTATGTAGTTATATGTCATCGGACATATAAATAATTTGATAAATATATTAATGTAAAATACAATTAAAATATAACGACAAATTGCTCTTCAGTGTTGTCTTTGTATAGCCAGAATTGATTTTTTAAGTGAAATGGAGACCAAGAATGAAGCGGATAGTGATCTCAACTAGGTTGGCACCACCGTTACGCAACCCTCGAAACCCAAATATTATTAAAACGTGGAAAAAGAAACAAAAGTTCAACAAAAACGGTAATTTGGAAATTACACATGTCATCCGACAGTTG
Organism: Misopates orontium; assembly: GCA_946800315.1. Classification (NCBI taxonomy): domain Eukaryota; kingdom Viridiplantae; phylum Streptophyta; class Magnoliopsida; order Lamiales; family Plantaginaceae; genus Misopates; species Misopates orontium. Next base: position 7,684,710 of record OX326946.1, on the reverse strand, counting down.
GTGACTAACAAAAGAAGGATGTGACGACCACCAAAAATCACCAACTTGACGCGCTCCAAAGTTCGCAAGTGCATCTGCAACCTTATTACTTCCCTAGACCGATGTGAAACCTAGAAATTAATTTCATTGAAAAATTGCAAGCAAAGAAGCCATCTTCCTCGGATCTCCCACGGCACTTTATCCAATTTATTTTGAATAAGTTGAACCACATGTGTCAAATCGCTCTGTAACCATATTTTATTCCAGCCGAGTTCCCGGGCTTTTTCCATAGCAATAATGACTGCCCAAATCTCTGCTTCAAAGGCATAAGTCGACTCCATATGAAAAGAAAACGCCCTCAGCGTAAAACCTCTTGCATTTCGAAAGACGCCGCTCGCTCCACCGATCCCAGGAGCTCCTAAAGCCCTTCGTCCGTGTTGCACTTTATCCAGTTGTCAATTGGCGCGTGCCAATTAACTGGAATAATTTAGGTGCCCGGCGTGGGGTGATGCTCGTGCCAAAGATCTTCAGAACCCGTAAGTCTTCAACCGAGCTCGCACAATCAACTCTAAAGGATTCGATCGCTTTTATATCCTTCCAAATGTGCCACAAAAATGAGTTAATATCCTGCTGAATATCCTCAAAAACACATAACTTTCGAGTTCAATCAACAAGATGTTTTCAAACTTTGAGAAAGAAAAATAGGAAACTAAAAATGTAAAATACAAATGGACCCTCATCCTTAACCACCCTCATAACCCTACCTCGGATTCACTTCTCAAAATTATGCAACCCCTCGAATGTCACACAACCTAGAGGTGTCCTATAGCTCATTTCTAGGTTATGAATACTTTACAAGTTCTATCTTTTCAAAGAACCAACACGCAAGCACATAAAGGAAATATGAACATAGCAATTGAGTAGCCAAATAAAGGGGGATGGTATCAAATTAAACAATTTAATTGAAAGTGCATAATTTATGTGTATGTATAATCTAAAAGCTATGTGCACCTCGTTATCAAAAAGTCGTAAAAGGCAATAAAAGAGCTTTGTGCCTCACAAGAGCAAATTCTCATTAATGTATTGTTATGAAAAGAACACTCGTAAATTAAAGTGCATAAGATTATGTGTGGATAGGTAATCTAAAATCTACGTGCACCTCAATATCAAAATGTCGTAAAAGGCAATATACGCGCTTTGTGCCTCACAAGAGGTATTTCTCATTCATATATTGTTACGAAAAGAACACTAGTTAAATGAAAGTGCATAATTTTATGTGTGTGCATAATCTAAAATCTATGTGCACCTCATTATCAAAATGTCGTAAAACACAATAAAAGAGCTTTCTGCCTCACAAGAGCAAATTTCTCCACGTATTGTTTTTGGGAATCGACCTAAAACTCCCCTATGGTTTCGAAGACCTGCACAAAACTCCTCTAGAGTTTGTTAATTGTCTAAAACCACCCCCTTGTGGTTTTATAAACTCGGCATAAAATCTCTTTTTCATGAAATCAAAAAGGGGTTTTGTGCAACGCTTTATGAAACCACAAGGGGTTTTGTGCAAGTTATGAGATTTTATGCATAGTTTATGAAACCACAAGGAAGTTTTAGACAATTATCAAACCACAAGGGGTTTTCGTGTAGCTTTTGAAACCACAAGAGGTTTTAGGCATTTTTCCTTTTCTAGTCATGATACGAAAATGAATATAAACCACTCACATTATATTTCTCCTCCCAAAAGGAAAAAAATAATAATTCAATCAAATAAGAAAACTATATGTATATATATATATATATATATATATATATATATATATATATGAATATATATGATATGACTAATAGAATGTGTTAAATTGTATATCAACTACTGTTCATGCAATGAATCCTTTGAAACAGCTAAAATGGATTCTGCCCCCTCCCCTCAAGTCAAAATCCTATACAATCCTGGCTTATTAAATTAGAATTTACAGGTGGTTGGTGGTCCATGTCTTTAATTTGTATGAATATTGTTATTTACAAATACTCTTCCATGAAAATTTAATCTTCTAACAGTGGTTTTTTTTTTTTCACAGTCACCATCAAGTGGGAAAAGTATAAGACAATGAAGAAGATGAATATGTAGTTAACAAAATATGAAAGAGAAAATATACGCAAAAAGAAATCACTGCCACGAAATACATAGCTCAGCTCAGGCCTGGCATTTGATATCTTTATTTCACATATGATTAAATCTGTTTTTCATTGGCTGCCTTTGTTGGTCTACTGAATGCCTCCAATGTAATTATAAGAAATTAGAAATTGTAATTTTAAAGGTTGATAGTTCGTTCCCAACTCTTCAGAAATAAAATTCAAAGTACAGGAAAGCTTGGAACAGCAATACAAATAACATTAATAACCATACCAGGATAATAGTATTCAAACAACAACTCTTGAATCCAAAAGAAAATAGTTTTGTTTTCTCTCAATCAATTAAATTCTCGGCACCAATATCTCCCCTCCTCAGAAAAGAAAATCCTGAGTTGTACTATTTACTATTTGCCATTTTTCGCCTTTCTTGAGTGTCGTAGCCCACAAGCATTGCAGAGCGTCTAAAAGAAAAAAAAAATTATATGATATTAGGTTAAAATGAGAAAAGTTATTGCAAAAACTCATATATAATATCATGTATACCATGTCAGGAGATAAAATGTACAATTTAGAATGCCAATGCACAAACATGCATGATTATGAAATAAAAATATGGCATCTTAAAGTCTTTATTAAATTATAATTTATTATTTTTGATAATTATGGATGCACATTCTCTAGTTAAATGCTATTACAAACACATAAGAAAAAAAGTTGACGTAATATTTGTTTCATATATCTTCTAAAATTAGTTGAATAGCAAGTAATTTAAAATAACAATGAATAAGTACAAAAAAACTACTTTTTAAATTTGTGTTGGTATAGTCAAAATTGGTGAACAAAACATTTTCTAATGTCTCAACTAAACATTGCCCCTTCGTAAAACACCCCAAACGTTAAGGGGCAAAATGCAATTGACCCCTTAAACAATGCAAAAACAAAATAAAAAAAGCATAACTTAAATACGACAATAAAATCTATTATCACCTCGTTGTCACAAGGTCACAAAAGCCAATAAGATCACAAGAGATTATTTCTCATAGATGAATTGTTATGAAAAAAATACTCATTCAACTTATAGTGCTAGTGTTACTTGTAAAGTGACAATTAATAATGATAAGAAAATGAATGTAACTATTCACATTTCACCTATCGAATTGAAAAAAGTTTTAAAATTTGAATAAGAGTGTAAAATCTTGTCACTGAATCATATAATCTATCGGGAAATCAACCTAAAACCCTCTTGTGGTTTCGGAAACCTGCACGAAACCCCTTCCTAGTTTAATAAATTCTGCACAAATCCCCTTTTTCATGAAACCACAAGAGAGTTTGTGCAAGTTAAGGGATTTTGTACAGAGTTTATGAACTCACAAGGGGGTTTCGTGCATGTTTTTGAAACTACTGTGGAGTTTTGTGCATTTTCGCCTAATCATGTATGACGGGTAACACAAGTTGAACAAAAATAAATTAAATTATTTCCCAATCAAAAATTCATATTATGAGATTTAACCGAATAATTTGAAGAACGTATGATGGTCTTGGGATGTGCTTTCATGTATAATTGGAAAGATTTGCAATATTTTGATATACTAAAATAGAGGGAGGGGGCAGTTTCTAATTGCATAACTTCTGTATCAGGTCATGAAGACAAAATAATTGTTTCAACATCATTTAAGAGAATATTTTAGATATTATGAGCTTTGATTCATAAGCTCAAAGAATAAACTCACTTGAGGACCATCGGGGCCTTTCCTCCAGAGAGGAGTACTTTTGACACCACAAAACTGGCAAGTTTTCTCGTCGTCTATATCATGTTGTTCTGGACTAGGAGGTTTAGATAAAAAGCCTTGATTATAGAATGACAGGTTTTCCAATATTTTCTCGTATGGTGCAGTCAACAACGCGGTGTAAGATCCAACAACGTTTCCAACTTCATGTTGCTCGTATGTTGATGATGGACCACCAAACTCAACATTGGCCTGTACTTCTTCATTTTGCATTGAAAGAATACCCTAGTTGTTTCAAAAAAATAATTATCATTTACTTCGATCCAAATAATCAAAAAGTATAACATGTAAACAAATTTTGCGATCAAGTAACAAAATTATCATGACAAAACTCTATCATTGTCAGAAACACTGAGGGTATTTTATTTGATATAGCTTGTAGCACATTTCATTACTTCTTGAATGGAATCCCACCTCAACAACTGGTCAAATGCAATAAAAATGTTTTTTTCGTGCAAAATAAGTGCTCATCTATTTGTCTAATGCAACTATATCCAGCTTCCTCATAAAGACTTCACGACTTATATACCTTCTTCTAGAAAGTGATCCAAGACTTTTTAGATTTTATTTTGGCCTAATTATGTTCATAAAAAGATTTTTGAAAAGGAAAAGAATTATATCTCACATTTCTTGTTTGTTTCAATCGTTATTGACTCTCTAGTGGATCACTATTGTTTCACATATGGTAAGTTATGCTTGTGCTCAGCACTGACAATGCACTATTAACTTAAAACTTTAGCTAAGGTTTTAAAACTTTTGTGTTGCGTTATTTGAACAACTATTTGACTATATTGATATCCTATATGATACAAATTATGTGCCAAAAACATTTCACATTGACAAACTCAACTACAATAAAAGGTATTATCATTAATTGATTTAAGGGAGGCACACATCTATGTCAAATTTTACATTAATTGAAAATATTGAGTAAATGCGTCAAACTCCCAACCTGTAACCTCTATTTCAAAATATCACCTACACCTTACCTTTAAAAAAGAGAAGTTAACACCCCTAACCTTTCATAAAATTAGCGAATTGACCTTGATCAACTACCCAACTATTCCTAACAGAACATTATATTTGAGATGTCATCTCGGGCTTAACATGTGTGCGTCGTGAAGGTATTTTTGTCTATTAAGCTTGGGAGACCTTTCAAGATTTTTCTAAACTCACTATATACTCTTTTATAAGGTGTGGTTCATACTCTTACTTATGTATATATTATGTGAAAATTGCCTGATGAGTATATGGTATTCTCATATTCAGATACTTTTAGATTGACATTATTGTGATTTTTTTAGTATCTTGAGTCTTTTAATGCTATTTTTAGTGTTTTGTGTTTTAGGAGTTTTTGTGAAAATAAGAGTGATTTTGAGGCTAAATACGGGAAATGGAGTGAAGGATTGGTACCATGAGAAGGAGGACCGAAAAAGGAGCTCAATGCAGGAAATGAAAGTGAAATCGGAATTCCATAGCAGAAGATATGAGAAAAATATTTGAAAAATAAAGCTGTGCGAGAGAGTATGCAGCCAGCCGCATACTTTTGCATTCAGTAGATACAGACACAGAAAGAAATTACGCAATCGCATATTGGTCACAGAATATTTACAGGGAGTCACGCTAAACATCTTGTGATTGGAATGCGAAGGAATGAGATCACATAAATCTTTGTGATCACATAGTTTGGGGCGTGAATCGCATGTCGTGGAGCTGGAATACAAATTTATGTTTTTAACAGGGATTTTCTTGTCTTTATGCTTATAATCCGCTCCATTCATCCTAAGGCCCTATTTTTAGCCACAAAAGGGAATAAATAGAAGAAAACAAGTCTTATGGAAATGAGGCAAGTTGGTAGGGAATTAGAAGATTTGCTAGGGTTTACACAACACAACACACTAGTATGCCTTTAGTTAGTTTTAGTTAGAATAGATAGTTTTTCTTCCTTCAAAAAAAAAAAGGATAGTTTTTCTTAGTATTCAAGTATAATTCAAGGAGTTGTGAAGAATAAAGACAATGATGCATTCGCTGAAGAATTCAGAGGAGAAGAAGATGATCAATCTAGATTTGTTTTTTCTTTTATTCTTCAAATTCATCATATTAATGTTTATGTTTTAGTCGTGTTTTGATCTTGTTGGAATTATGCGTAACTAATTTATAAACCCTAGAGTTAAGGAGTAGTTGGAGTTAATATATTATGAATCTTATGTATTGATTTGGAATTTTGGGTATTGAAATATTGTTATATAGGTTTGGTCGATCAGTGGTACAGTAGTAAAGTCATAAGGACCTTCGCACATCATACATAAGCTAGGGGTGTGAACCACACCTTACTAAAGAATATGGATAAGTATAGAAAATTTGAAAGGTTCCATAGCTTAACGGACAAGAATATCCTTATGATGCACACATGCAAAGAACAAGACGGGATCTGCAACGGAATATCCCATAAAAAACAACGAGAAAGACGACCTGGGGAAATCTTATAATTTTTTGAATTTTATAGTGCTAATTCTAATTTTTTATAGGTTAGGTGGTACTTTTTGATTGGGGGTATACGTTGAGTTTGACGCTTTTTACTCAAAACTATTTGATGATAAATAGATTTTGTGGTAAAAGATAAATTTCGCAAATAACTCACATATGTATCAATTCGACATGTAAATGGATAAATTAGAGTTGTGAGTCTCATTACTCAGAATTTTAGAATACGTACCTTGTTACTAGAAGTGTGAGAGCACTTGCTGGAAGAAACAATTTGTGCGTTGCCACCAACTTTTTTGGTCTTGTCTGAAATTTGTTTGTCGTAACAGGGCAACCCCAGCCTTAGAGTGAGATCAATTTCAGATTTGTTTTCGTAATGTTCCATCTTCCAGAGCAAGAATAAACTTCGTTTGTCACCTTGAGAAAAAAGAAAAAAGTATGTGTTTACATATCTTAAGGAACCAAAATCTCTTAAACTGATAATTTTTCATGAGTACAGGTAACATTTGCTTTCTACATATAGTGTGACTCATAATTCATATTGAACTATACATAAATGTCTAAATTTCATAAAAATAGACATATCCAAGTCTAGAATAGTAATAAGAATCACCTAAAATGGCACAAGACCCAATTCTGAATATATAAGAAGTGAAAGAGAAAATTTATTAACAAAAATCAAAGGAGGTTATACAAAACAACGTTAAGACTACACCCAAAATAAAAGACAACCGAACAACATGAAGAATGACCAAAGAGATGTCAGCACAAAGATCTTTCGTCAAATAAAAAAAATATACTTTTCAAGATAGAAAAATGAAGCTAAAATTGTTTCATAGGTATTCATTAAATAAAATAACATATAAAAACTATTCTTATAATGTACACATTAGATAAGCGACATTACTTTTAGCAGTGAAGAGACAATCTATCAATAGCATCTTAAGCCAAAAATGCAATTCAACATAAAATAAATCAGAATCAACATCATCACTATTCTAAACTGTAATAACCAACTTCGAATTTGTACCACCCATCTACATCATAGACATATACATGGCTCGCGAGTACAGTAACTCTTCGACGGACAAATTAAATCTAACTAAAGTACTGAAAGATTGAGACCTACCCTTAGAGAGAGAAGATTTGCCAATGGCGGAACACTCTGCAAGAATAGCGGTAAAGAGAGTATAAAATATAGCCAATGCTAGTGAATGACAAATTACTATTTAACAAATACTAGGTGGTTGGTACTCATATGAGTTGTAATTAATAAATATGTTACCTTTTTAGGCATTCTATTACTAATTAGTTTGGTCGAATAAATTACTTTTAATGCGTCTTAAAAACATAACACATAATGTTGTTTAAGAATTTAAATACAATAAAATAATTACCACTCTCGCACCCTCTCAAACGAGACTTGAATCTCTTACTTACTAATTATATGTAAGGCGTCTTACTATCAAGTTGTTATCCATTGTCAGCATAATAAAAATTTTGGTTGATTTCTTAAATATGTTGGTGACCACATTGAAATACCGTAACTATCAATGAAAACTAATAACTACACAACCAAAACATATTTTTGTCTTTAATCAATATGTATTTTGTAATAGTTTGGTTATATGACACGTAGAGTCCTATAACTGCGCTAGTATGACGTTCAGAACAGTGGCGGAACCAGGGGGATATGGGGGCCGCTGCCCCCCCAGCTCCAGCCACCCAGCCTATATATACATGTATATATTATGATAATTATATATTATATATTGTATAAAGTCTAATAACATTATATTATATTATCATATACAACACAACAATTTTAATCTAAAATATTCTAAACTAAAATCTGGATTTATACCCCTAATTCTGTTTTGTATCTTTTAATTCTCTAATTTTATAAGTTTTGTTCAATAGCTTGTTGTACATGATTTTAAATTTAATCTTAATCTCCTTACACTCTTCTGTATATATTTATGTAGTTTTATTTTATAAATTTTTAGCTAAAATTGTGTCACTTTAGAGTTTCTTTTATGAAAAAAATTATTTAATCTTTGTTTTGTAAGGTATTAGTATTTTTATGATAATTTAACATTTTAAAAATAATTAACAATAGAAATATTTGTATTTACAAAAAAAATCTCAACTGAATTTCGCCCCCCCAACTTAAATTCCTGGCTCCGCCCCTGGTTCAGAAGCACTCAATTTAGGACCAAGAAATTTTTCGTTGAGGTGATTGTAGTGTAATTTGTTTATGCGCAATCAACTCTAAGTTATGTAGGATTTCTACGTCCAAATATTGATCCAACAAACTTAACATTAAATTCAACAATTTATCTTCTTCTAAATGAAAAAAAAATGGCTAAAGTACAAATTAATTAACTAAGTTATAACTAATAAAGCAGTAAAATACTAAAAGAACCTCAAAAATTATGAGAACATATGGATTCAATTTACTAAAATATTCATACGAATCCTTCTATATTTCTCAGTGACTGTCTTAAGTTGAATTATTCAATGTAGGGTTCCATAAGTATCTTAATTTATATGTATATAATTCTTTAAGACTTACCCTCGTCAGTAACTCAACATGCCTCTATTGAATTTTATAGAATTGAGAACTTTGAGTTTTGTAAAAAAAATTAATTTGGGCAACATAGACTGTACTACTATGTATATCCACTAATCGAATTTATGGCTCTTCTATCAACGTGTACAATTGAAATATGTGTATTTTGTAAATTCTTCTCAAAGTTATCAGTTCATTTATACGGTGACTAAACATACAAAAGCAGTAAGCACAAAATAGAAGTATTACATTATGAACATTAATCCTTGCTAGAGATAAATCAGCATAGGATCGATTCCAGCTACTTCCTGACCCTAAGAATTAGGAGTGTACAAGACCCGCCCGACCCGTCAAGCCCGCACCCGCCATGGTTTATTTATTACTTCACCCCCCCCCCCCCCCCCCCGGGTTGATAAAATGGCAACCCGCAAAATTTGGGTATGGTCATAATTTTAAATACAACCCGCCCGAACCCGCCCGCATACACCCTTAATTTGTATATTTGTATAGGAATGATAGGAGAAAAGAAACATTTCGTAAGTCATATAATTGTGTGTTCATAATATTGCTATAAATAGTATTTGTTTTGTTAATTTTGTGTTGTTTGATAGTTGTGTTTTGGACTGTGGGTCGATTTAATAATCTATGCAGATAAAATATCTGTTTACATCCTAATATTGTTATTTTAATTAAGTTATGTCGTAATTTAAGTGATTTGTCAAGCTATGATATTGTGTTTGTTGTTTTTAAACTCAAAGTAAGTTATGTTTATGTTTTTATATCAAAATATTACTATACTTTTCCTCATAATTTAAACCCGCCACCCGCCCGCAACCCGCCCAACCCGCGCCATCCGCAACCCCTATGGTTTCATTATTAACTTGACCCGCACGGGTTGAAAAGTTGGTAACCCACTAATTTTGGGTATGGTCATTTTTTTGGGGACAACCCGCCCAAACCCGCCCGTTTACGCCCCTACTGAGAATAAAGCATTTAAGTCACGACATAAGTAGTGCAATTAGAAAGATTGAATAGCATCATAAAAAGAATAAAGACGAACAAAGAGTACTAAGAACAAAATGCAGATAATTGGTGTGACAAATACTTCTCTGGTTTTCTCTAAGCTTTTCTTCAAATTTAGCTTGAATTATGATTCTCTTTATGTTTTTAACTCTCTCTAACTTATCCAACTCCCAATTGTGCTTGTCTGCTCCAATATCTATAGTAGGTCTTTTTAGAGAAACATACAAAAATAGCCTTCGCTACAAGTGGCCCAGGTCATGCATTGGCTTGAACAGATTCTGAACGTGGGGCATGAGTTGCGCCTGTTTGCCAATCCAAATTCTCCTTTGACATTTTTGCATCACTTCACCATTTCGCCTCTAACTTCCTTGCTATATGTCCAAATCACAAACTGTTTCTTGCCATGGAAACTAAACTTTCTTGAATTTTCAATATTTATAAACACATTCTTTTGAAAAATATCAATCTTCGATTCAAAGTTTCTCCTTTTGCCACGCTTCACTCTCTCTTACAAAACATGCAAAAAGACGTAGAAGTGGCATGAAACGCATAAGAATGGATAGTTTAATTAGGTAAAATGCATGCCAACGATGAATAATTACACACTTCTTAGAATTCGATAATATGTATGAGTTGCGTTTCTTTTCATGAAAAATGGGGGAAATGGAATAAGTGAAAAATGTTATTTTTCAAGTACTAATTGGTAGCACATAAAATTTTGAATAAGAAAGGAAAAGATAGGAAAATCTTTACTATATCTTTATCCAAAAAATTTACAATTCTCAATTTTCTAATTTCCTCATAACTTATCTAACACTTTGTCACTAAAGTTTCTGGAACAAAAGTCCCAAATTTTATTCTCTTTCTGATAATGTCGTACAAAATGCAGCAAATGTAATTAAATAGTACTATTATCAGAAATTTTCGGCTTCCCTCCAATACAAAAAGTGGAAAAATTTGTTACTCTTTAAAAAAAACGTTATAATTCTCAAATTTTCTTATTCCCACACAAACTCAGACTATATAAGAACTTCTAAAATCAATTTTTATATTTATTGTTGTAACTTATCATCTTCAATAACGTATCACTATTTTAGTTTAATCTATAATTTCATTTGATGTTCTAGAGTGTGTATTCTTTCGTTTGAAATCTACTGATAGAACTAATTTTTTTTTTTTAATATGATAAAAATAAGTAATCATTACCTTAGTATACTTAAGATTATTCTTCTCCAAGAAGTTGTAGAAGTTTTTTCTAAAACAAAATTTCAAAAATAAGATATTATTTAATTTCGTAAAAATTGTCTTTCAATATGATTTTACTATATGCTTTAAGTTTAAAGTATAATAACACTTTTTACTATGTTAAAATTATGATATGTAATCAAACTAAGCACAACACTTTCTCGAAAAACTAAAGTAATGTCAATAGCATGGAAAAGAGAGGAAAATTTCATTTTTCATAGAATCGTTTTCTGGAACTTCTCGTTTTGCAATTTTTTTTTCTTTTCCCTCATTTTTCGTGGAACCAATCGAAGCCTAAATGAAGATGAGTTACGCAATTTGAATTAATAGACAGAAAAAAATATACATTTCACCCCAAAGTCATTTTTGCTTGGTTCATATAACTTAGTTATATTTTCATTTGTTATACATTTTTTGCTTGCAGTACTGTAATTGACAACATCGCGAAAACTCTTGTACTAAATCTTTTTTTCTTCTGTTTGTCCTTTTTATGATGAAGAGATACGCTCTATACAATAGCAACCAAGAGTCTTATTCTCAAAGTGCGGACATCTATTGTTCAAAAGAAATCGAGATCATTCTATTCTCAAAAGTAGTTTTATTATATTTGAATTCTAGCAGACTAACAATCCGACGGGTATACATACCATTCATCGACATCACACATATATAAATCAGTTCATCAACGTACAAATCCTAATACATATAAATCGATGTTGAGGTTTGTTTATATTTTAGAGAAGAAAGTCATATGTAGAAAACCAACACGTCATTCTTGTTGTTATTAGAAACCTGTAGGGATACATTTCCATGATTGCATGCCTGGTTTTCAAAGGGATTTAATGGAGTATGACTGTATGAGTGATTATTTCATGTAGTGATTGATTTTCGTGTATAGTAAAATTGTACAATTTTGAGGTTCCCCAATGGACATTTTCTTTTAAGCATTGTTCTTAACTACTAACGGATCGCTTGACCGGTGGGAAATGAGGCTTAGCTAGAATCAATTTTCATTTAGGTCGTGCGGAATCGCTCAAATCTGACCATGAACCAGTTAAGCTGGTGAAGTACCAGTAGACAGTTCGAATCCCTTTTGTGTATCTTATATTAAAATTTATTTAGCTGGATCATTTTTTATGTTATATACACATATTAACATTAGAATAGGTAATTAAGATGAACTTCTTCTATATTATAATAATTATATTCTTTGGAAATAAGTCTTTTTTGTAAAAAAAAATATTACGTTTTCAAAATCATTTTTCTTTTTCTTTTTCGCAAATTTATAAATTGCAATATATGAATTATGCATATCTTTTTTAAATATAATTTTCTCGAATTTACTTTATTTGTACTTTATATAAAAAGCTCTTATTTGATGTGTAACATCAACTTTTCTTAATTTGTAGACCACATATGTATTTATATAAAAAAATGATGAACAATTTAGTTAAATTCTTTTATTTGGAAATTATATATAAATTTACTAAATAAAATGTTATATATTAAGATTTTATTATCTAAAGTTGAGTTAATTAGTACATAATTTTTATTTTGGTGATATCAATTAATCTTTGGACTAACTTATTCATAATATTTGTTTTTCCTATATGAACAAAATTCAATAAAAATATATATAAATACAATTCTTATAATTATTGATATCATACCGATTGGGTCAGTAGTTCAACATGTTGAACCACTAAAATGAGTAACTAGTTAAGTCATTGATTCTGTCTTTGGTTCAGTGTAAAGACACTGCTTTTAAGTGTTCTAAGTAGAGCCTCGTGTTCCAATGTGTAAAAGAAAAATAGCGAAGCATACATAAAAGGTGAAAATTGACCGGGCCTCCCTTCCCCTAGCCATAGGCTATATTTGCACATTCTTGTCAAGCGTTTTCAAGATGGTAAATCCGTATCTTTTTGTGTGAAGTGCAATTACGTTGAGGGTAAAACACATTTTCTTTTGAAAAATAAATAAATCGTCATTCTCAGGGCCGTGATACATTTTGTTCTTTTTTGGCCCCATTAATTCTCAACTTTCCCCATGTATTATCAAACTTGAAGGTATGGTATGAGTTGTGACATTCCTTTTGGTCGGTAGAACAGCTACGGATATGACTTAGGAGGGAAAAATATTGTTGAAGTATTTCTTTTTTAGCAAGAATAGCAATTCAACATGAAATCATCGAAAAAGAAGCACTAAAGCACATGTCATTTCTTTTATATATGTTAAAAAAGAAATTAATGCAAAACTACCTTCTCCTTTTTCGGCCCATGGAATGCTTTATTTCTTTTAATTCACATAATTTATTTATTCTTTTGCTTATACACGTAAGATAGTGAGCATCCCGCTTTTTTCATGGGTTTTTTCCCCATTATGTATATCACTTGGGGTTTACTTTTGTCTCACCTATTTTCACTTAGTCATTTATCATGCTTTCTGAAGATATTAAATTAATATTAAAATTTTGAGTAATCTCTTTAGTAATATGTTTTTATCAATGCAACATGTAAAAAATTATTGTTGGTTGTAAATCATAATATTGTGTATACTATTTTTGTTAAATCTATAACTAAGAAGCAAAACTAATTAAGCTTCCCATCTAAATAAAACATACATTGAAGTTAATGTTGTAATAAATAGCAAACATATATTTTATTTGTTTCAAAATAGTAAGAAAAAACAAAGAGAAAATTTAGAAGGTATTTACTCTCCACGTCAGACAGAGAATTGCCCGACTGACTCTCAGACTATGAGATTCTCGGCTTAGTTTGAGTACCGCCACTCAACAAGACACATAAGTTTGTCGGATGGTCTCCGGCTAATACCACTCTGATGCTTAAGTCAGTAAAAGTGTAGAGAGAGAAAGTGAGAATGAAATAACTTTCAGCATCTCGTATTTATATGAGTTTCATGGGCCGAAAGTGGGCTTGGCCCATGGTAAGTGGGCCACCGTATGATCTGCCACATGAGGGTCTCAAACCTCCTAGTGTGGGGTCTAAGACCACCCATCCTAGGTCTAGGTCCAAGGTTGCTTGAACATTTGTTGTTTTGTGTGAGATCTCCCACCATAGGGTCTTAAGACCGCTTACATAAATGCATAATTGATGGAGTTCTTTCGCATACATCATTTTCAACCTAATTATTTGCTTCTACAATGTATGCATTTAACATAAATGGAAATCTTTCATATGTGTTGTGGCAGTTTCAACGAGACAACGACAATGCCAAAACTTTAGTTAGAGGAGCGAATTAACATTAACAAATCTTGTATTGAAATGTGTAGCTTTTTATAATTAATTCATTTTAAGCTACTGGAAAGGTTACTCATGAAGAACATATAATTTTCTTAAATAACAAACATAGAACTCCCATAATATATTTTAAAGAAAGGTCGAGGACCCCTTGCCCCCCCCCCCCCCTTTTTTCCTTTCATTGCTTATTACATGTAACACATGGAGTCTTTTGTCTATTTTTCTCATATGTGTTAATTTCCCATTGCTTATACAATACAGGTTTTTATCACATCCTTTACTTATCTATCTTTAATCATGTAGCAAGCGTAGTGAGTATTGCGTTAATGTTAAACTTAATTTGATTTGTTTCAACAATATCGCTGATGATGCACTTTTTATATTAGTTTATGATTTTGTTGACGAAAACTTTTCTTCGCAAAACACACAGCAAAAAAAGAAATTAAACAAATAATTATCTTAAAAGTAAGACATACACGCAAATATTGTTGGAGTAAAACTCATCTTTTGTTTTATTTATTACATGTAAAGCACAAAAGTATAAATTCCACATATTATATCATGTTAAACTTAGATTAAGTAGAGATAGTAAAATAAATAAATAAAATTACCACAAAAAATTAATTATAGGTTAAAAACCTCATTAGTGAAAATAACTCAAATATTACATATAACTATGTAACATATTCATAGTAAATCGTATATAAGTATTATATATACATAGGGATAATATCGCTTCACATTCCTTTAGGTTTGACGTAATTTCATAAACATTTCTTGATATGAGCAACACCTCCTGAGGTTCGCAACAACATATCAAGTAGGAATTAACCCACGACGGCTTTATGCTGAATAAAAAGGGGTTCTCTTCTTGATGGAGGAAATGGATCAAGGAATGCATCACAACGGCGACTTCATCAGTGTTGGTTAATGGGAGCCCAACTGAAGAATTTTCATTACAAAGAGGATTAAGACAAGGCGATCCCCTATTCCCCATTTTTGTTCTTGATTGTTGTGGAAGCTCTTACTGGAATGATCAAGAAGGCTATTGAGTGCGAATTGTTTACAGGTTTTGAAGTGTGTAATGTGGGGCTTAAGGTATCTCACATACAATATGCGGATGACACTATCATTTTTTGCGACCCCTTGGAGGAAAATGTGAGTGATATCAAAAGCCTTTTGATGAATTTTGAGTTAGTCTCGGGGCTTAAGGATAATTATCAAAAGAGTCAGTTGATAGGAATCAATATTGATGTTGATCGAGTTAGAGATTGGGCAACAATTTTGAATTGCAAGAGGGCTGACCTTCCCTTTAAATACTTGGTATCCCGGTTGGATACAATCAAGAGACGTTTAATGAGTTGGAAAAGTTGTCGGTTTGTCGCCGCGCGTATAATTATAACCCTGATCAAATCAGTGATGATGGGGGTACCCACATCAAGAGACATTTTTTTCCCGTTTTATAAGCCCCCATCAAGGTGATCGAATCTCTTGTGAAACTTCAAAGAAACTTCGTTTGGGGCGGAGATGAAGTTGTAAATAAAATTGCTTGGGTTGGATGGCAAACAATTTGCAAAACAAAAAATGAAGGGGATTTAGGAATAAAAAAATCTGAGGTGGTTCAATCTGTCCTTATTGGGAAGATGGCGATGGAGGTTGCTGGCCAAGAAAGAAACTCTCTGGAAAAAATTATTTTTTCAAAATATGGAAACGAATGTGCTAGGCGAAGAGGTCTGGAACAAAATTTCAGCGTGCAAAGGATTCGATTTGGTGGAGGGATCTCATTTCCGTCTTTTGGTCAAATGGAAATAATGATTGGTTTATTCGTGAAACAATTAAAATAATTGGGAATGGTAGGGAGACGAATTTCTGGGAGGATGTGTGGGTTGACAATGTGGCGCTAAAAGATAGATTTGAAAGACTCGTTAATATCTCTACAGACAAAAAGAAACCAGTGGCTGAATTGGGTTCTTGGCTTTCTGGAGCTTGGGAATGGAAACTTAACACGAGGAGACCTTTTACTAGGGAACAACAATTATATTCTGATTTTACAAGCATTATTCAAGATATAAATCTGGAGGACTAAAGAAGACTCTTGGACATGGAAGTTAGAAGCTAATGGAGGAGCATACTCAGTCAGAACAGCCTACACCTTCTAAACCGTGAGCATTTTGGGCACAACATGAACTTTATCAATGATTTCTGAGAAGACTCTGCTCCGCCAAAAATGTCGTATTTTGCTTGGAGGGTGGTTTTGAATAGAATTCCGACAAAGGTTAACTTGAAGATGAGAGGATGTATTGCGACTAATGTGGCAGATACTTGTGGTCTTTGTGGAGAAGCAACGGAAAACATTACTTACTTCTTCAATGTCCTATTTCGTACCGTGTTTGGATGCAAACTTGTTAGTGGATTGGAGTGGATGCGGTCTTTCCGAATGATGCCCGAACTCATTTTGGTCAGTTTGCAGAAATCGCGAAGATCCCTGCTCATAAGGACTTCGAAAAAGGGTTATGGTGTATTGTGGTTTGGTACATCTGGACAAAGCGGAATAAAGCGGTGTTTCGGGGCGAAGTAGTGGATGAGAATCAGAATTAAAGTAAAAAGCTTGGATTTGGACTAAGGCGAAAAATTCAAATTTTCATTTTTCTTTTTATGACCGGTGTACTTCTTTGCGATCTTGTTTAGGGAGAATTGTTTGGTGAGTTTTTTTATAAGTGCACTTTGTAAGGGTTTGAAGCACCCCTAGTGCTTCATCAGTTTTTAGAATCATTTTTGCTCGATAAAAAAAAAAAAAACAACATATCAAGTAGGTTCATTATCTTTCTCATTCAACTTTAGTTATAACTTTGACCATTTTCTATTCAAGTTACAAGAATCAGTGTCTTTTAACATGTATTTACGAAGTATAATTTCGACACTTGTTAATATAAAAGTATGTCTCAACGTATGTCTCAAAAAACTTACCAAGAACAATTCTGTATTTCTAAATGTTACATTATAAAAACGATATTTATTTAAGCAAAAAAATCAATAGCTAAGTGCAACTAAAACACAAAAAACACTTTTTTGTCAAAGGGAAAAAGAAACCACATTACATTTTCTTAAAAACAAAGAACAAAAACTTGTACTCAGGATTTGAAACCACATAACTAGGGGTGTTCAAGACCCGCCCCATCCGCCCGACCCGCCAAAATCCGACCCGACAAACTCGCAACCCGCATGGTTTAGTTTTTAACTTAACCCGCTCGGGTTGAAAATTTGGTAACCCGCAAATTTTGGGTGTGGTCACATTTTTAATGACAACCCGCCCGAACCCGCCCGCATACCCCCCTAGTAGAGGAATGAGGGGAGCAAGAAAAGTTTTCGAAAGTTATATGTTCATAATATTGCTATAGTATAGTTTTTTTGGTTAATTTTATGTTGTTTGATAGTTGTATTTTAGACTGTGAATCGATTTAAGTTATTTTTTTATAATTTACGTAGATAAGATGTTCGTTTACTCATTATATTGTTATTTTAATTAAGTTATGTTTTGGTTCAAGTATTTTTATTAAGATATGATATTGTTTTTGTTGTTTTTTAGAACGCAAAGTAGATTATGTATTTATTTTACACCGAAATATTACTATATTTTTCTCACAATTTCAACCCGCCACCCGCTCGCAACCCGCCCAACCGCCCTAACCTGCAACCCGCATGGTTTAGTTTTTAACTTAACCCGCTCGTGTTGGCAAATTGGTAACCCGCAAAATTTAAGTATAGTCACATTTTTAACGACAACCCGCTCAAATCCGCCTGCAAACACCCGTTCACACAACATTTGAGTCCGGATATAGATCCGAACCCGATACTATCGGGTGGGTATACATAAGTCCCACTGTTCGGATCTGATATATGGGTACTATTCAAATTCTTATCCATTGTTGTTCTCATCCACCATTACTGTAGAATAATGGAAGCTCATGCGCTTCAATTACGTATTCAGTTTCCGCTAATCTCAGGTTCAAAAAGGTGATTTTATCTCAGTCGAATTATGTACTTTTTGCAGTTTTTGTGCTTTTATTTGAACACTTTTAAGTTTTCGTGTGGTCGATTTTGTGCCCTATGTAGTTAATTGCTCAAAATGTATCGCAAATTGCGGCTGATATTATGTCATATGATCCAATTGCAGTTGTTGTGTGTATAGATTCGTTGTTGATATACTCAATGTGCAAATTCACTGCAAGTTATAAGCATTTTAGTTGATTTTTCAGTATAATACGAGTTATTGGTTACGGTTTTCGTTGTGTGTTTCGTTCTCGTATTATGAGCTGGAAAATATCTTAAAATTTGCAGCTGATTGATAAAATTGTGAAGTTTGTAGTTGCAATTGACTTCTCTAAAAGTAGAAAAATGTGCATAGGGGGTCAATGAATTTGTGGAAAAAGTTTTCGTCGAGGGACGGGATTGAAATTATACATTTAAGCGCGTCCTGTTATGATATGAAAGATAAGCCATGCTATTATGGTCCGAGAGAAAACTTGGCTGGTGATTCTTGTATGAGTTATTTACGCATATACTTCTTTAGTCATAATTTCTTAATATGTTTTGATGGTTTGATTAGTATACAGTTATATACTTCTTTAGTCTTAATTTCTTAATATGTTGTGATGATTTGATTAATATAGAGTTATACTTCTTTAGTCGTAGTTTCTTGATATGTTGTGATGATTTGATTAATATGCATTGTCAATAAATTTAAGCATAAAGACATAATAACGTATTATAACTTATGCGTTAATTTGTTGATTTACTACTAAATGAGTGAATTGTTGGAGTACTGAAACTGTCAAATCTTTAATTGCTAAGTTTGTATGTCATCTCTGCAAGTTTGTAATGATCTTTTCATTCAATAATTAAATTAACAAATGCTTGTAGGTAGAATGGTGGAAATTACTAAACCAAAACATGAAGAGATCAACAATCTATTTTTCACGTTCTTTACTTTTCTTTTCTTTTTTTATGTTGCGGAGGAATGGATCTTGCCTACTGGGGCAAGTCATGAAGTGCCATTATCTGATTGAAGTTTCAAATGTGACTATGAAATGCTTTAAACCTTGCCGGATCAACTAACTTCTATTTTTTTTACCAATACGACACTGATATTTAGTTTTTTACTTGGTTACTTTGTCTTATTTTATGGTAGTAGCTGCACATGCAAATACTCTATCAAAGGTAGTTTAGGGAAGTAGAAAGTGTCTTTCCTATTCGTCATATTAATATATCGGATCGTGATGGAGGATTCAAACTAAATATCGGCCATATTTCAAGTACTACAGTGTTAGGAAAACCAAGAATTTGTCATATTTCAAGGTTGCTGCATGCAAGAAGTTGGTGGATGGATATCCAGCCCATGCTGCAGAAAAGGTGGTAAGAAGGGAAATTTTGCAGCTTGTCGGAATAAATCTGATATTTGCAAACGTTTCCACTGTTCTTGCCGCTCCAATGCAGGAGATGAAGGAACCAGATGTTCTAAGGTAAATGCTGCTGATTTCTTCTGTTATAGCCTGCTAAATGCACATTGGTCCTTTACAATGTACTATAGTTAGTTCTTATGCATGATTGCTACTATGGTTTTGAAGCACCCAGGACACTGAAGCTTGCTAGTGGAGTTAAATTACAAGGTACAATCCTCTTCAGGATCAAAGCTTCTGTTATGTTTACTTGCATGTACATGTAAGTACATGGGAAAAGAGGGGCAACCTTATACGGCAATACCGTATATGTATCATTCCAAGAAGCGATCATACAATCTGCTCTTCTATTATTTCATGTTTAAATGATCACTGGAATTGCTCATTACATTAACCGTTGTTTCTTTTACAATAATTAGATATTATACGAGAGGGAATCAACTTACTCGACCAATATATAGCATTTGCGATTTTGATCTTCTGTGATGACTGATGAGTATCTTGATATCTGGTTAAGATATTCTTGAAGGACAGGGACGGGAAGCTCGTGAAGGAGATCTAGTGGAATTTAATTACGTATGCCGACGATCAAATGGATATTTTGTTCACAGGTATATTACATATAGTGTTTCGGAAGTTCTAAACAACTAGAAGTCACATTGTTTGTATCTTTTCTTTTTCTTTGTATTTTCCAGAGTTAGTTAATGTTTTGTTTTTCTCATTCTGGCTCACTACAGTTTCTTTCTATTATATAAAGCCTTCGCTTTTTAACTTCTTAGACGTGTTATTTGCCATGCAGCACTGTTGATCAATTCAGTGGAGAGAGTAATCCTGTTACACTTCCTCTGGATGATGAGCAGGTTAGCAGATTAACCCTTTTATGTTGGGGTAGGAAGACTTTGAGGAAGAGACCATTATATTTCAGTTCGCTCATGAATTTTTCTTTGGATCTTCTTGTGGACTTAACACTGAAACTCTAAATTCGAAGAGCTATTACACTGTTCTGCACAACTAGTGAAGGATTTTAATTCAAAACCTTCAGTTTGTGGTACCAGAATGGGTTACTATGAACTATTTTCCAGGCTTTCGCTGCATACTATAAGAACCAAAGATCTTTGAGTAATACCACTCACGAGATGATGTTTCTGTCGAGAGAAATCAAGTCAATATGTGCAGAATTAACTGGCTACTAAAATGCTTAATTCTGAATGTCAAATCCCTAAACCAGGATAAATTGCTGTGATGTTGGCATGCTTAGATTCCACTTTCCAGTATATGTTTTGTGTTCACAGTTACAGTTACAAGGCTTACAGCTCATTTTTTTTTGACAGATGATAAGAGGCTTGAAGGAGGTTTTGGTCGGCATGAAGGCTGGAGGTTTGTCAGATTTTAATAAAGATCCTAGACACCGTAAATTACTGGTACTTACTCGAGAACATCATCTTAATCCCATAAACTTCTGTCGACTTTTTTCCAGGAAAACGAAGAGCGTTGATACCTCCTTCTGTTGGATATGTCAGTGAAACTTTACAACCTGTTCCTGAAGAGGTCCGTTTAATTTCTTTACTTGTGAGATCGGGATTATCTTTCAGCTTTTTCTTTTTCATTTTTACAGGAACAAATTTAACTCCTTATGTTGGTGGTGTTAGTTGTGCATACTAAATGATTATTCACTATACATCTGCCATGTAGCCTCTGTGATTGTGATTGTGATTCTGTTTGGCTGTTTGCAGTTTGGTCCTCGGCGTAGCCTGTTGTCTCATGCAAAGGAGCCTTTAGTTTTTGAAATCCAGCTGTTGAAAGTCCTGTAAATCAATCTTTTGCTGGTGTTATATTGAAGGTGAAAAGTGGTGAAATAGTTAAAATATACTTGTATTTACATATTACAATAGCAAGAGTAATATGAATATCTCTAAATATTACTCTGCTGAAACTGACTATTTTATAATCTACTTTCATCTTTGTATATCTGAGGAATTTACAAGTGAAGAATGTTGGTAAAATTGATGAACTATCAAGAATGAATGTTTTGCGTGTTCAGTCACAACTGTTCAGTGTTGTGATTTATGATTTTCGGATTATGCGACAGTTCAATCACTAAGTGTCAGATTTAAGAGTTAAGAATGTGAGTAATTCAGACTCAAAGATATATAGAACAAGTGCAGCTCGGATTTACTTCAGTTATTCGAATCTTTGATTATATTCTGTTGAGAGATAGAATAAGTGTTATTGTTAGTGGCAATTACTATTTATATAATATATAAATTAGTATTTTTTCTTGTGTATTTTTGCTTGTCCTTCCCTATCTTATTAATCATAAAAAGACATAGTATTTTGAAATTTGTTAAACATTAGCATTAATCAAAATATAATATTCTTAAATATTTTTTGATAAGTAAGTAAGAAACGAGTCATTTTCATAATTCATACCTATCCAGTATCCACCAACAACTATAGCTCTCTGCACCCAACGCAAACTACAATACCACGTAGTGTTTATGAAACATTGCAAATTTTAGTATGATATAATAAAATTTAAAAATACAATACATTAAAAGTAAAATTAATTTCATTAACATTGATTATAGTGTATAGTCAAATTAAAAATATGAATAAAGTACTATTAAAAATGACACCAAATTGCAGCTGCAATTAATTAGATATATCAAAAAAGTAAAAACCACCAGCAGCATTTCTTAACAACTAAGCCTGCCAGTGGGTTTCAAATTTCAATCTATCACAGTGCAAGTTGAGTGTCTGTTCTGTTCATCTTCTTCTTCATTCAACTCAATCGATCATCATCATATTCATCAATAACGAGTCCTCAAAATCCGATCGATGAATTGGTTTACAGCGAGTGCTGCTGTTGAAGATGAAAACGCTGTTCCACAAAGAACGACGTCGTCGTTGCTATCGGATTGGAATTCGTACTCCGCCGCCAGATCTACCGAAGAGAGCATCGGCAGCGGATCTCTCGCCGGAGTATTCGACATCGAATCCGCCGTTAGGTCTGCGAACGACACCGTTTCCAGCAGCTTCAATGTGTAAGTGATTTACATTCAATTCTCGTTTTTGCCGTATATTTAGGGCTTGTTACGTCGAACAGTGTGTGTATGCAGTTTGTTGAGTTTTTTGTATTTGAATGATCTGTTTCGTGTAGCAATAAATGATTTGCAGAGATTTGAGCTGGCGAGTTTGATAATTTCAATTCGCGCGTAGCTAGCTTCTGATAATAGGTAGATGAAAGTAATGTGTAAACCTTTCAGATTATTGTTTTGCTGTTTATTTAGGGCTTATCATGTCGAACAGCATTTTGATGCAGTTTGTTGTTTTCAGAATTTCAGTGATCCGCTTCGTGTTGCGTTAAGTGTTTCGAAGAGATTTGAGCTAGCGAGTTTGATAATTTCAATTCGCTGTCTAGCTAGCTTCTGAATTTATGTCAAAACAACAGTTATTCATATTATCATAAGTAAGATCAAAGTAATGAGTAAAACTTTCAAACTTTGTGAAGGGGGTAAAACTTACATTGAGAGGCCAATGTATTCATAGCTCATTCATGTATTGTAGTACTGTCGCAATCAATTTCATGGAAAATCAGACGCTTAGTTTATGGAACATCAACCTGTAGTCGTGTGTTTCGTTGGTTCATCAGTGTGTGAATGCAAATACAAATCACACGCAGTTTACCTTTCCATTTGATCAGGAGTCAAGCAAGCTAAGGTGTTTACTGGATCATATCAGTGATACAATTGTAAAAGTTTACTTTTGTTTGGTAGCATTAGAGAAACATTTATAGACTCAGGTACTCCCTTTTTCTTATTTTCTTTATAGTTAGGTATTCCTGTTGTCACTTCGCTTCGAGTGTTGAATTGATGCACACAACACAATCAGTAGGATAATAGAGATATTTTACTTCAGCCTGTCAAATCCCAATCAGTTGGGAAATGTAATAGAAGCTTGTGTAGTTAGAGTAACTAGGCATCATAATAGCAACTTCTCGAAATTTCGTTTAACATGTGGTTGAGGATTCTAGGAAACCTGCAAGCTTTGGTTAGCAGGATTACTTATGTCCATTATGGTTAAACAGTATTGCCAGATGGAAATGCTCTGTCCTAAAGACATTTTTTGATGCGAAAATATCGAATGACAGATGTGCTGTTTGTGTTAACATGTTATGAGCATGACATATGAAGGGGATTTACATATATTAGGTTGACGACGTTACCATCTTTTAAATGTTTAATGTGCTGGCATTCACGAACTTCAAATCTTGTATTTTCTCAATGCAATTCAACGCAACAGCTATTTTCTCAGTCATCAATTCAACGTCAAGTTATTTATTCATCCTCAATCTAGTGTCTGAGTAAATTGTTGCATTCTCTTGGCCTTCGCTGAATCATATCAGCTGTTAGACGCCTGTTATCAATAGCTTACATATGATTTGAAAAGCTTTTTATGCTTAAATAAGGTATGCTTGGTAAGGTTCGGCTTACGTAGACCTGGAACTGTGGGTTGGGTTTGAAGTGTTGACGACCACTTGACCAGTGAAAGTGTCCAAGACATATTCTCCATTATAATCCTTGGGGAGAGCTATATTTGCACTGCATACTTGCCAAAATATTACCTCATTTGCTTATACCTTGTCGTCAGTTATACCTAAACATGAGGATGGTTTTCTCACTCTGAAAACTAACTTAACTTAATATTTACTCTTGAGTATCACTTTTGATCCTTGGAAGAAAAGGGAAATCGATATGCGTAATTCAGTCTTGTTTATTTCCTGTAAAATTGTAGTTCTTCCTATAGTGTACTTTGCTATTATACTGTAAGATGGAGAAAAATTGGAAAGTCAAAGCGTTTCCACATGCAAACAGTCCTCGTAAACTTTTGAATTCCTTTGGATTAAACTCAGAATCATATGAAACTTGCATTGAGAAGTCATGCTCTCATCTGAGTTTTGAGCTCAAATGGGCTATTTGTTGTAATTTCTTGGATTTAAACAAGTTTCTGAATAGTAAGTATTTGATGGAAACATGCCCACGGCCTAATTATTTTGTCTTAGAAAATATTATAAAACTTAATTTTAATAATCATGTGACTATTTAATTTATTGATTTGAAAGTCACATCTTAGTAGTTGCTATAAATAGAAACACAATTATCAAATGAACAACGAAATATAATCAAGTATGTAATGCAAGAAATGGCCATCAACATGGTTTAACCCTCTCCCAGTTAGAAAGGAGTAACATTAGCACGCTAGCTGAATCCAAAAGAAAGCTGAGTTGGAGTTGTCAAAGAGAGGGAACTGACTAAATGAAGCTACGAAGGTTTTGCAGCGTGAATGCTTAGGTTGTGCGGAAATAGAGGAGGGGAGAGTGAAAGGGATCTGCGTATTACTTTATTTGGATAAATTTTGATTTAGATGTGGTTCTAAATGGCTTTAGATGGTTTGGATGGATCCCTTGGCCGAAGACTGGGGAAAGATTAGTAAAAGGGACCCATGTATTGTTTAATTTGCTTAGAAATTAAGAAAATGACTGTAAAAGTATCAATTGGCTTTAGTTGGCCGCACATTTGCCCATTTAGATCCCCTAAAATTTTGGGATTGTATGATGCTAGTTGGTCACTGAGGAGCTTTTCTTGATATAAAATCGTGTGGCAAAGTCGTCTTCTAGCATGTTCCGTTCTATAGGAGCTTCAGAATTACAAAAATGAGTTGATATGTTACCCCCCACCCCACCCCAGTTCTCTTATAGCATCCAGTTATTATCGTAATTATTTATATCTTTTTTATTCTGAAGCATCTTCGATCAAATTATCCAGGGTATCCAAAGGAGTTAGAGATATACCAGGAAATTTCCAGTCTGCCACCAGTAGCATTCCATCTGGCAAAGCACTCGTGTATTTTGGGTTGTTCCTTGCAAGTGGGGTTTTCTTTGTGTTTATAGCATTCACTTTGTTTCTTCCTGTTATTGTACTGGTGCCGCAAAAATTTGCGATCTGTTTTACTGTCGGTTGTGCCTTCATCGTCGGGTCCTTTTTCGCACTCAGAGGTCCAAAGAATCAATTTAGCCACATGTCATCAAAGGAGGTGCTAAGTCAATCTTTATAAGAATCTTTCCATACTCCTTCTGGAATTGCATCTTGTCTAACATTATTAAATTTTTTCTTTTATCAGAGGCTTCCATTTACATTAGGGTTCATTGGCAGCATGGTTGGGACTATATATGTCTCTATGGTGCTTCACAGCTATGTTCTATCCGTGCTATTTTCCGTGCTTCAGGTATGAATCATCAAATGCTTCCTATCTATTTAGTTTCTGAGTTTGTGAATTTTCTTGTTCTTTGGCTGTTACATTCAAGGTTTAGATTTCCTTATGATAGTTGTCTCTTTAATAAGAATAAATAGAAACAATTGAGCATATCATCTGATCCACAATTTTAATTGGTGTAGGTTCTGGCACTGGCATACTACGCTATCTCTTACTTTCCAGGTGGTTCGACTGGGCTGAAGTTTCTTTCATCATCTTTGACCTCCTCTGTTTTGAAGTGTTTTGGGAGGTGACGCTGCCAACCTAAGACCTGTAGCGTTCTTCATGCCTAATGCCAAAAATCTCTTGAATTTCATTTGTAACATAGATAGCCAGATAGGTATGGACCTTCGGCTTCCACTGTGATCACGAAGTTTTGCAAAGAGGGCGTGTATCAATGAAATTCGAGTCCGCTGACTAAGATTTTCCTCCTTACATGTTGACTATGGAAATTGACTTTGTTTTGCATGTATAATACCCGGATATCCTGCTGCATGAAGTTGCAAAAATTTGAATAACCCAGTTTTTGAATCTTATTACCCTGCTATGTATCTAAGTTGCTGAACTGGTCTTAAGTTAGTTTCATATTTGTCTAGACATATTATAAATTCTTAGTCATTTTAACATCATGTAACTTGTTATTTTTTTTAATCTATTTGATTTTAAATTTATTGTGCAAGCCTCAAACTATGACAAATGAAATTTTTTAATAGGAAAATGCAATCTGGTTTAGCATTCTATCAATACATTTAGTGGTTTGGTTGAATTACGACCCGCTACTACAGATGTAATATAATTGTCTCCCCAATCTGGAAAAAGTGGCTCAATTCAAGAGAAACGTGAAAGTACAGTTATGAATTAAGTTAAAAAAGAAATTTGGCGTATTCAAGATTCATATGTTTTTTGCCAGATGATACAGTTAGGCAAAAGAGGATATAGGTTTAAATTACGTTACTACAGAACAGTGTTATTATGCAAATGTCACAGTGTCATACTATAATTTCTATTATTCTAATTTATATAAATTATTTCTTAGCTTAAGTGGAGATAATTTGGAGTTTTACTAGAACTTAGAAGCTAGCTTATTTCATACCTATCCCTTCAGTAATTTGATTTCATGTCTGATTTTATAAGATACGTGGGCCATTTACCATTCTGGATATTTTTCGAGGAAAAAATCGTTAAGGCTGCCCGCTAAGTGGGCCTTCAATTGTACTTCTCAGTTCTCACTATTTCAAATCCTTATGTACTTTGATTCATAAGAAAGATTTTTTTGGCCGCCGGTCCTAAAATGACCAAGACATTATTAGACAAGTAGACCAGTAAACTTATCTCAGTTTTCACGGGAGTAAATAGAGATGCTCCCTCTAATGTCGAGAAGCACTAATGGCATTTCACGAGATAATTCAAAAGATGAAAATCTTTTAAATTGCACAATGAAATGAGATACAATTTCTAATGGATCTATCATTACAACGGATCAACGTTTTCAAGCGTTTTTTATTTCCTAAAATATATTGTGTTGTTTTTGTTTTTGAGTATGTAAGATCAAAACATTAAAGAATTTTGGGCTAAAAATGTGTAGAGATGGTTCTTTGAGCATAACATTTCTAAGGCTAATTACCTAGAAAATAGATATATGAAACTTGAATTAATGCGTGTAAAATAAAATATGTGAATAAATTTTCGTTACGGTACTTAAAATTTGTGTTTCAGTTTGATATCGTTTTAACAACTTCCGAAAATTACTTAAGTATTTCGTTATGTTTTTAATGTTTGATGTTTTATTTTCAGCATATAAGTTTGTAACAATTAAATAACAAAACTTGCGTGTTTACGCCCGGCCTCTAAGTTTGTAAGACGCCATGCTTATGCTTACTTTCAATATCTTTTAAAACATCGATTCTAAGGAATTAATGATGAATTTTGAAGATTAGGATATCAAATCAGAAGGATGCATCAATTATGAAAAAGTTTGAGCTTATTTTGTAAGAGATTTGCTCATGATATGTCAGAACTGCATGGAATAACGACTAAAAGAATAGTGTCCTGCAACATTTCTTAACAATTTTGTCTTGGAAGAATTGTGAGAAAGACTAATCATTTCACCAGTGGTCCCTCAAAATTAAGTGCTCCAATGCCGACATAAATTTTTGCCAGCTTAAACAAATTCATTTACCGACGGACATAAGATGCACACATTGAATTTTCTCTTTTAGAGTCTTTATATTTATTTGTTCATTTCAGAATCTCCTCGTGGATAGTTGGCGCGGGTTACGAACTTAATTATGATCATTGTAAATTGAGTTAATGTAATCTTAAAAGTTCAAGAAAAGGTGGAATTGGTGAATTAGCTTTTAATGAAAGCGCACCTACTTTACAAAGTAGTTTTGGGATGTACCTAGTGGTGTATTTAGAAATTTGATATAGGATGAGTTGCTAAAGTATGATTATATATATATGAAAGTTTAAGATGAATATTACAAGACGAAGTTAGACATAAATATTGAATAGAATAAATTTAGAACAATATTTTTCATATTAATCATACATGCAGAATTAGAGAAAATAGAATTAATAAAAATTAACATTTTTTTTTTGGTTACATCAGCTTATGGTTTTTACTAAAGCAAGTAATATACATTTTTTAATATATATAAAATGATCATATCTTATATATAAGACAACAAATAAAATTAATAATAGCACAAAGTTGAAAACGTTAAACGATAGATGCTATACTAAAAACTCAACAACATAATAAAATAATTGAAGAGGTTGGTTTAGATAAAAAGATTCAAACGTTACTTGAGGTTTAGTATCTAACATCATTTCTAAAAAAATGTCTTGAATATTTGTGCAGTATCATAATTCATCACAAAATCCAATATAATTAATTAAATAGATGTATTTCATTGTAAACTTAGTTTACTAAATTAATTTATTGTTGAATAACATTAATAAATTAACAATAAAGAGGCAAAAAGCTTGGAAGGACTGAAACCCTCCTAACCCTTCAGTGGACTTAATGGTGAGATATTTTATGGAAATATTGCTCAACAATGTGCTATAGTTAATTTGGTTAGTGGAGTGAATGTAAGATTGAGATGAAATTATCATGAGAAGAAATACTCAACAATCTGCTATATAAAACAAGATGCTTATGTTATGTTAATCTAAGAAAGATAAAATTATCACCTTTCACTTCTTGTACCTATCAAGATAGAACTTTTATTTTGCGGCATTCCTAATTATGATGAATAAAGGAAAAGAAGTCTAGCTAGCACATTATATTTGACTGAACCAAACTACACAAAACGATAATGACTTGTGATCTTGGTGAAAAAAAGGTTAAAGAGCTGCTTTTAATTGTTCAAACTTCAAGACCTATGTCTTTTACTTTATTCTCCATTTCATCCATTTGAATAATCAGTTAAATACGGTTTAGTGACACAAAGTCCCGAAATTAAGGAAAGATAACGATGGCCGCGCTTAAGAGGAGACAGTTGTGCGACCTTTATAATATGGACCTTAGACTACACTAATCCATGTTTAGTACGAAAAATTATTAAATACATCAATAGCGACGGATGGAATAATCACGAAAGAATTTCTTCTTTTTATTAATTTAATATAAAGTTAAGTAAACAACTTATGTAATATATGATGATGCTTACGATGGAACCAGAAATCAACTAAACCCGACCAACGATGTATTAAAGCCAAATTAGTCTTCAAAGTTTGATTTAGTTAATCACTAGATGTAGGTTGTATTTTATGTTCGTGATCATGCAAACAAGACAATATGGTTTCTTACGTCCCTAATTATTTTTAGTACTTTTGGGTTAGGTTATGTACAAAGTTTTGATGTTTTAATTTCGGCCGGACGTCCCACTATCTCCGGACGGCCACATGTTTTTGTTTTTAGTTTTCATAATAATGGACCAGATTCTTTTATTTTCTTGTGAATATATATATATATATATATATATATATATATATATATATATATATATATATATATATATATTAGATGTTAAGTATCAATGTGTGTGTTGTTTAACTTGTGAATTTCCTATATTTCCGTTTAGGTGAAAAAGAGAGTCGAACTCCTGGATAAGAACTTAAAATCCTAATACAATAACTTTAGATTTTTGTGAGAGGAAGATATGACTTGAAAACTACTGTTCACCAAATATAGGCGCCCTTGTGATCCGTACGTAGAAAGGTTGGGAAAATGCATAAAACTCCCTTGTGGTTTTGAAAATCTGCACGAAATTTCCTTGTAGTTTGATAATTACCTAGAATTCCCTTGTGGTTTCAGAAATCCTGCACAGAATCCCCTTGTGGTTTCAAAAACCCTGCACAAAATCCCTAATCCGTTAAACTCCGTCAGAGAGTGGCGACCACTCGCTCTATGTGAGACTGGGTTTAACTTTTGTGTACTTTTTCGAATTAAAAAGTCTATTTCACCCTTAAAAACTGAAAAACATGAAACCCCCTTGTGGTTTGACAACCTGCACGAAATCCCCATGTGTTTGAAAACCCTGCACAAAATCCCCCTGTGGTTTGAAAACCCTGCATAAAATCCCTATTTTTTTGTTTTTTTTTAAACATCCAGATTTTTTTTTAAAAAAGAAGTTAAAAATAAATAAGGACAATTTAGTCATTCTTAAATAAAACTAACGGAGTTATGTTAAATTTAACGAAAGGGAATGTGTGCAGGATTTTTGAAATCACAAGGGAATTTTAGGTAGTTTTCAAACCACAGGGGAATTTTGTGCATGTTTTCCAAACCACAGGTGGTTTTAGGTTGATAGCCCAGAAAAATGATAATAGTATGAAGAAATTTAGAAACATGTACAACCAATAAGTTGTGTCGTGGGAAACATATAATAAACTCCCCTCACTATTAAAAAAGATAAAATAAAATAAACATGTATGAAGACATACTTTTAGAATAAACCTAAAATTTGTTTTGAAAGGTCATATCAGCCAACAAGAATTTATTGTTTTCCAAAGCTTAATTGCGACAATTTATTTGACTCTAAAAAAATGCTACTTTAAGGACAAGACTAGTTGTGATTTTTCCTTTTTTTTCTAATATTTTTGTAAAGAACAACGATTATATATGTCTCATTCTTAGTGATAAAGTATTTGTTGTTGAAATTAAGTTACTAGCGCTATACTAGTTGTCTCTGAATGTTCAATTTTTAGCAACAACTAATGTTTTTCGATAAGTTGTCGCTAGAGTGTTATCTGAGAGCGTTCCATTGTATTGTAGGTGATAGGTATTCGCTCCATGGTATCATGGTCCACTTTTAGAAACAAGTCTTTGGACTCCAAAAACCACAGAAAACTTTTGAGAAGTAATTTCTTATCATGACTCGTTTTTCTTGTATTGCTTATGGGCAAAAAAAAAAAAAGAGAGAAAAACCTATTATGTTCAAGTATCAAACAACTTCAAAATCCTGTATTTTTGTGTGAAGAGCAATTTTTACTTTTTTATTTAAAGAAAAAAAGCGAAACCCGCCTTTTGTAAACGTTTTATGCCTATTTATCTCCTACAGGAGGTCATTTTTTTTTTTCATTTATGCAAAACACATCGGAGTATTTTGCCTCTTTTCTTGCGCATTTTCTTTTCTTTGCCTCTATATTATAACGTAACACAGGGCGCTGTTTTGTTGAAAACCCTTCTAGTTTTCGCTCTCATGCTGTATAGATGAGCATTTTCCTTTTTGATATATTAATGTACATATTAGTTTCCTTATCAATGAATTTGACTTGCGCGACAAAAGAAAACGCAGGAAAATTAAATAAACACTAAATAATTAGCAATCAGGTGTTCCTAAATAACCAAATAAAATTCATGAATTTATTTGTATATTTGTAATGTACTGTAATATGTGGTAGGCCAAGATCATGAAAATTGCAGGGAGTTTTCTGTCTTTTTAAAACAAATTGATTTATCTGTGATTCTATGAAACCATAGTGTAAACATATACGGTGTGTGTGTATATACTTATGTGTGTGTATAGGTGTATATAAATAGCAGGCAACAGCTTAATAATTAATATATACAAGAAGATACTCTTTTCTTTAGGCAAACAAAAAAATTGCCTATTCAATCGTCTTCTAAAATGTACCTTTTTTCCCCTATACATCCGTCTTACAGCCCTCAATTATTCAGTCAACTTTATTCATTGTTTAAACATAAAATATGAAACTAATCTATCTCCTCACTCCTCATGTGACCTCTCATGCCCTAGACAAAGGCTTTAGAAAAAAACAATAAAAATTTCATGTCCTAAAATAGAGGATCATAACATGTCACGTTCCCAAAAGTAACTGTTCCAGTTTCTATCTCCAAAGAGTGTACGCATTATATACCCGTTATACTTTCAGGTTATTTGTTAGGTTAAAGAAAAAAATAAATTAATTAATAGTGTGCCCAATAATTTAGTAGTATTGTCTTAAAAACACAGTAATAATTAAAAATTAAATGCTTAGAGGAGAAATGAAGAGTCAATTGCCAAAATAACACCATTGAAAAAATTAATTCCCAAACTATCACTCTTTCAAAACTAATTCCCATTCTATCTCTCTTTTGGCCACATGGATATTATCTCTTTGTTTCCACATAATAATTATGGAATAACTCATAAAACAAGAAAAACATATATACTTTCCATGTTGTATTTTTCATTCTTTTACTTATTAATTTTGAAGAAGCTAATTATTTTACTAAGTATGGTACTAATAAATTAAATAATGGTTGAGATAGCTTTTGAGATTCATATGGGAGATCATGCTATTAGAATTCGTAAGAATATTAAATACTTGATAATGAAATAAAGTGTCAAATATTATAATTATTGTCTCGCACTTTCAACTGAAGGAATATCATTATTTTCTTGATGGTTGATATTAAAACGTCTAATTTATTAAGACGAGAAGTTTTTATTTTTATTTTTATGATATACTTGGTAAGTACTTAGCCCAGACTTACTTGATATTATTTATCTTAAAAAATAATATTGCTTTATACATTTACAATATAGAAATAAATATTGTTGGTATAGGTTATGCATTCAATGGGTATGCTTCATAAAAAAAATCAATATTTTATTATTTTCTCCTTTCTTAAGAGACATGTTTCACAATTATATTTATTATCTATTCAATATTTATACATATGAAACATATTACATCTTTACAAAATATAATTATATAAGTTAAGTTACGCCAAAATTTCCTATTAATATAACATATATAAATGAACTACAATGTGTCAATTAATGCAGTAAAATCAAGATAATAATGCATAAAGGAAAAAAAGGAAAAAATTTGCAACAAAGAAACAAAAGGTATGTAGGTATATATTTCCAAATTTACACTACTACTATACATGGAATGATTTTGATATAAATCTCAAACACTATTTCATAGCATCGTAGTACTTCATCTATAATGAAATTATATAAAATTCGTTTAATACACTAAGAATAAAAATAAATAGAAAAATAGAAGGAAATTTCGCACATTAAGAAATATTTATGGTTGCTAATTCTCTTGCCTGATATTCAAGGATTCAATATAGAAACAAAAGGATAATATCCATGTGGCAAGTTATGTGGCAAAAAGAGAGATAGAATGGGAATTAGTTTTCAAAGAGTGATAGTTTGGGAATTAAATTTTTGAATAGTATTATTTTGGCAATTGACTCAAAAATGAATTTGTTCTTAGACATGGTGAAAAATATGATTTCTACAAACGGCAACTTTTTTATATCTTTAACTCATTATTTGCATAGAAGTGCATTTCCTCGTTAATTCTACTTCAAAATCTTGGAGATCAATTTAAATTTGTTCATCCTCGATCGTCATGTCATGTGGCGAGCGATGTTGTTGATCTAGCTAATTCACATGTTCACTCATGTGATGAGATCTTCGTTATAAATCTTGCTTTGAATTTGATCTCTGCGGACTTGTTTAAAATAATTCAAGCTTTTGCATGTACCCCCCCCCCCCCCCCCCTCTCCATAGGGTGATTATTTTATGTATTTAATTTTGACTTCAATTGGAGTGTGGAGTATAGTAATGTATATAACCGTTGTCCAAGGCTTTGAAGTTTGAGGGATGTTTGGTCGTGCAGTTTGAAGTAACACACATCAAGTCCATATATATTTCAGTAAATGTAAAATTTAATTAGAATCTACTCATGTATAGTTACAATTTGACTCAGTAAATAGTAAGAAATTTCTAACTTGACGGCGTTCATAAAAGGGGTGTAATCCAGAAATTTGATTTTGGGAGGGCTAATCTAATAAAAAAAAAATTATGGATATATTAAGAGCAAAGTGTAAAGTAAAGCGTATGTAAAAAAATAATTCCTGCTTAATAAAAACCAAAATTAAAATACGTAATATGAAAAAAAAAATCTAATAAAACTAGTAATACAGAAGTTTTAATATAAAAGACACAACCAAGAAACAAAAGTTTATAACGGTGCAAATGCAAAAAAAAAAAAAAAAACGGCCATTTGGCGAAAGATTGAGCATTGGATCAAGAGAGTTCATTAGCCTATCCACATACTAATGCTTTCTCTTTGTGAGTTCTTCAATTGAAGTGGTGGAGAATTGCTAGAGTGTTTTCGAGAGTAGTCTTGAGACGACCAAAACGTTGTAGCCTTTTATATTTAAACCGGTTAAGAATCTTGGTAACCCTAATAGATTTACTATTAGGCCCGTATCATATAT
Organism: Misopates orontium; assembly: GCA_946800315.1. NCBI lineage: Eukaryota > Viridiplantae > Streptophyta > Magnoliopsida > Lamiales > Plantaginaceae > Misopates > Misopates orontium. The sequence goes on along the minus strand of OX326946.1, from coordinate 7,649,707 downwards.
TATGCTCATGGGACTCCTCTAATTAGATAACTTATTTAGCTTAATACATAAAATTATTTTCAGTATAATTGTCCCAATTTGTTAGCCAGATATTATGTTACTAAAAATAACACATTGTTACCAAGTGTCATAGAATCAATTAATTACTCATCATATATAGTTTACCCTGAGTATTAATTAATGTCTCGATATGACTATTTAATTCCGGGGTTGACATTTTACTCGGCCAATATATAGCTTAAAAATTAAAAGTTGAACAACCATATATATATGAAATAAATAAAACCCCACTTTTCAACTATCCAGTAAATCCCATGGGATGGGGTAGGTGTACGTAGAACAATATTACGAGACATTTAAACTAATGATCATCACTCAAATTGGGTAATAATAATTAATTCCTTTACATTCTCTAGCAATTTATCACTGTACTCGAGGAGTCGAGGTAAAAGAACAAGTAAAATAAAACATCACCTTTTACACACCGAGTAAAAGAATATTTCCCTAGTGTCAATAAACTATAAATTACTGGAGTAAAACGGAAAAGGATCTTTTCATTCTTCTTTCAGAAAACCTAATCGCCTTAATGTCAGGTCAAGAATGTGAGATTTCTGCATGCAACATCATCCCCTATTGTACAAATGCAGCTTTTTTGCATATCATCTCTGGGGGCTAGATAAAGTTTATCTTATCTGGTGCAAAATAAGTGTTAAATGATCCAAAAGTGAAGAGAAGAAAGGACCATATCAAGTTATCATATTTATGTTTTTTAGCTTGTGGTTTTGTCTCTTCTTTCAATGTTTTTGTTGTCTGTTTATTTTTATTTTGATGGCGTGAGAACCTTATGCCACTACCCTTAGAATGTACGAATGTCACGCGCGGTAAATTATTGGACCTAAACACAGTAGCTTGCAAAAATTGTCACCTGGGCAGATTAAACTAGACAAACTTAGCGTGACATGCACAGACTCAAGAGACATAAAATCAAACTATTGTCCGCGAAGATTGAACTTGAAAAATCTGGGGTGGCCATCCATGCAGGCTTGTTGTTTGTTTATTTATCTCTGGATAGCTTCACACAAATTTATTTCTTTGCCATTTTTTGGGATACATGGTAGCATTTTGTGCGGTGACGGCCTAATTTAATTTTTATATGGGTAGTGACAAGTAACCATCAATTGCGAATAGGTTAAATTGTACACAAGTTTGTGTTGTTTGTTTGGAAAAAGTGCAAAATTTGTGTGAGGAAGGACACATATTCGCTTTCCTATCTTTAAATGAAGTATATGTAGGGGTCCACAATTAAATTTTCCTTGAAATAATACTACACGCAAAAGGATAACAATTGCAAAATAAGAAAATAGGTATATATATATATATATATATATATATATATATATATATATATATATATTATTAATATAAACAAACAGGTTTTGTGTTGTACAAATAAAGTATTTTCCAAATTTGCCCCTATTTAATCATCTAAATTTAGTTTCTAAGAGCCTAATATTGTAATTATTTTAGTATACCACAACACCGATCTTATAACTGCCCAAATATTTGTAACCATCATCCAAAACCACCTCCTAAAATTTAGGGAGATTGATTCAATCAGAGTATCACGTTCACCACCTCTTTCCTAATTAAACAAATTCAAAATTTTAAACTTCTTCATCTTCTTATTTCTTCTTCGTTTTTCTCCACAAACTACCTCTTTTTACAGCTTTTACCATGAATTTTTTTGGCAATAGAGTAAATCAACCCTACTTAATCTATTAATTACAAGCCCATTTTTAATACCTAAGAACACATTGCACGCGGTCCGCGCGTGCACACAATGGCTAGTATATATATATGTGTGTGTGTGTGTGTGAGTGTGTGTGTTTGTGTGTGTGTGAGCGCGTGTACGGGTAATTTTAATTAGGGATAGTTACTTCTACATTTATAATGTCAACTTTAATTACTGAAATTTCTTTTACTGCTTAAATAATTGTAATGACACCCTTAAAGTATAAAAAATAATTAAATTCTTCGAAAGGAGTGCCTCTAATTATTCAGACCTCAAGAGCGTCTATCAATAGCGGTCTCCCAAATTCGGAGAGGTGTCGTGTAATTATTCAAAGTATAATACACCAAATCCCAAAAAGTGTAAATATAGCTTCATTTTTATTCTTATTGTTATAACTTATAATTGTTGTTGTTGTTTTATCTTTTTAGATTTGACATGCATTTAGAAATAGACCAACATTTTAAAATTAGCTTACATGCATGTAGTCAATTTGAAAGTAACATTTTCTTTTATAGTAATTACATAAATTTATGAACATTTTTGTCGAATAAAGTCTTGATACATTTTACCAAAAAAAAAAGTCTTGATACATTTTCAATTAAAAAAAAAGTCGAATGTTAATATTTCTAAATTCAAGAAAATAAAATTAACTGCACTGACTAAATTCGACGCACTTCTCAATATATTTAGAAAAGCTCCTACAATTCTGTTTAAAAAGCTTTATTATTTAATAGGTCAAAATAGGTAATTGATCGTTTTGTTTGTAACCTTAATTAGTTGATTATCAATGATGCCACGAGTTAAAATTTTATATGTGGAAGTTGTGATAATTACCTGTATGTTAAATTACTAAGTGCAAAAACATATGACAGAAGGTATGTGTTGATTTTGGTAAGTATTCACGTATGTATTTAATAAATAGTAATTATAACAATGTAATAGAATGTATGTGTTGATTTGAAAAGGTTTTTGTCAAATTATAAATTGTGCTATATTGTTAATTTGCAAATACCCAACATGATAAAATAGACAAATTATCCCTTCTGATTCAAAAGTAGCACACTAGCCCATGTTCATTTTTATGTTGTATATGTTACATTTAATGACTCATATATCTCTAATACTATCTTTGTGTAATTTCATATTTACTTGTAGTGTTTTAAAAAGAAGATTGTAAGTGAAAGTATAAAGGCAGTAACACACATATTACAAAATTATAGCTAAATTAACATTTATTTTTATTTGTGTTTTGTTTATTTCAAAATATAAAAATAAATGATATATAACTTCTTTTTAAAAGGTATAAATTAATTTCTTTTTCTTTATGCACAAAAACTAATAACAACCCCATTCTCGGATTTGGGCAAATGAACTGCACATGAATGTATAAAGGATTAATATGCTATTTTTTGAAATCTTACGGGGTAATATGCCTATTTACTTTTCACCTGGGTAACTTGTCAAGTTAGCTTAACTGCTTAAGTACATTTGGCTAATTTGCCATATTACACATGGGCAATTCGCCAAAAGCTCCTTAAAAATAACACGAGTAATTTTTAAATTTTACTTTTTAATGAATCAAAACGTGAAAGGGAAGTAAAAGGACAACCTACTGTGCTTACTCTTACTTAGATCAAAGCACATACTTGTCTTAGAACAAGTGCTTTAGACATGTATAATTAATAATTATATATGGACACCATGACGATGAAACTCTCTTTTACACTTAAATTAAGCTCGTGACATCATTATGCTAATTGGGGGGGCACGTGTGCCGATCTATCTTTGATTAATTTAACACATAGTGGTTTTGTTTTATGCAAACACTTTTGACTAATTAACCTAATTAAAAAAGTATTTAAGAACTCTTTTAAGTAATTGTGACTTGTGACAGTGTCGCTACCACTAAAGCAAAATGTTACTATTATTCATTAGTTTAATTATTTGTATAATCCCTTTACAGCAATACCGCCCGACAGGATAACCAGATTTGCAGGACATATATAATATAATTAAAATGCCATTATTCTTTGCTTAATTCTTCATATATCATGTGCAGTTCACAACTCCATTAGATCTGGGTATACTTAATTACCCCCCGTATAATTTAATTATATTACAAGATGAGATCTCCATCTATATATGTCACTAATTATATAGTACTAAATGTTCTTCCAAGAATTACTAATTCAGATCCCCATGATCTGGATTATTACCTGTCAATGTTTTCTTTTCCTATTTGTCTAGTTTTACCGGCAGTTTTGTAATAAATTTCAGAAGATAAATATTTAACTTAATGATGATAAAATTATTGTTACGCATCAACGTTATTATAGAAAAACATACACACGAAAAACACACATAACTGTTGATTCATTTTATCAGAGTGACTACGTTTCGGGTGTTGTCGATTCAAGATTTTTAATTTAATTCAAATTATAATTATACAAAAGCGGGTGATTTATAATAGAGACGCACTTAATATAATTTTACGTAAACATGAATTAGTATACAATACTTCAGGCTTCACCACTCAATGGTCAAATTAACTAAATCCTTTCAACATTTCCATCTTTCTGAACTGTAGAACATTAAATAGAAGATAGACAATATAGTTTCACCAAAAATTTGCACAAATTTATTGTCTTATCATAGTACTAATTGACATTTAGAGCCTATATTGAAATTGAAAACCAACAACATTAAATATATAGCACACTAAAGGGGTTGGTGGAGTGCCTTAACTCAAAGTACATGAAGAGGTTGTGGCCTAATTTCAGCAGATAAAGGGGTTTTAAATGACCCAAAAAAGTTTTAATGTTTAAGGGTTGTAAAAAATAATAATTTTGTTTTTCTTTCATTTTCATCATAAAATGGTCAAGTGTTATGCTCTCTTTCAACAACCTGAAGCACCCATTGGCCTTATAGTTCCAGACCAGGCAATGGTAAAAAGAATTCAGCCATAAGGAACTTATGACTAAAATATGTTCTTTTCAAAACAGCTTTCAGATATGGTGAAAAACGGTGTGAAATTAACCTTTGTGGTTAAGTGCAAAAGTGTCTGGAAAAAGTGAAAATTTATAACTAACATGTGGCTGAGTCATCTGTTGCAGTACCACTTTCACTAGGAGCTGGAAGAGTAAATTGCAAAAACAACTCCTATATTTTCTTTTATTGGCCAAAAAAACCCTTGATCGTATTTTTATTAGCAAAAACTCTCTGTGAAATTCTAAAAAATTATGAGTACCTAGTATACCTACTACACTTAATAAACTGATCTTCACATACGCATAAAGTTGATAACAAAACTTGAATTTATTATACTTATTTGATGTGTAAAGGACTTGTATTGTTCAAGTTAAATTTAATATTATTACATCTTAAATGTCTTTTTAAAAATTAAAAAATATTAAAAAGCTTATAACATTTAGTTGAATTACTAAAACATACTGTAATGCACAAATATCGCCAGTTACCGGTGCTGTCATCTTAATTAAGTTATAACAGTTGGGGTATTTGCTCTTTTTAAATGATACATGGGCATTTGCTAATAAAAATTATATGCCAGTCCTTTTGCCAATTCAAAATAACTATGAGTAGTTTCTGCAATCAACTCGGATCTGGACCATCCTATATCCTCAAGATTAGTGAGAGAACATGGGGATATATATATATTAATTATTAACAATTTCGTCAGATTACACCAAGAGAACATTCATGACTTAGTTTTATGGTCCACTTGATAAATAATATTAAATGGTATGGATAATATAATGTTTTATATTATTAGTTAGCAAATATTACAGACAAAAAATGAGCATAGTTATATGCAATATATAATTTGTTAGATGCTGATAATACTAGAAGAGATACTGAGAATATATATGTGACAAGCCCGTTTCCATATTGGTGCATGCCAAAAATATTTCATGGTGACACTTTAACTATATTATGAAAGAAATACGAAAAAATTATTTGCATGTGTAGCGTACGTTTTTAACCCATCGCGATTCTCTCTTCGTTCATATAGTCTGTTTTTACTTGTAAAATTCAAAGCATTGATTTTTGATATCTTTGTTTCGTTGTAACTTGTAACTAAAGATATAAAGGTGCTAACTTTCCACAATAACTTGCTATTATTTGACATAAAGAAAAAGTGATTTTGCCGTTGAGCAACAAATGTTGTCAAAGAAGAGTAATGCGCATTAAAAAAATAGTTGCATGCTGCAGCTTATAGTAAGTGGCCATTTAATTTCTGCAAGGCTCATTTAGTTTTCCTTAAAAAATCATGACACTGTAACAGAGGAGGAATAACTTAAGGCAACAATTACCAAAATGGATAATGACAACTATAGAAAACCCCAAAACTAAAAACATTCTTAACCCAAAAAAATAAAAATAAAAAAGAGAGAAAGAAGCAAAATGAGTTAATATACATATAGTTGTGCAGAGCTTTTAAAGCCACCAGTTTCTGCTGCTACTTACTTCCAATAAAAACCCACCAAAAAACGCAATAAAACAACATAATATGTGATTCAAAAAGCTAACATCCAAATACATACCTGTAACATACATTGACAGCAGAAGCAAATAATCCAACAAAAAAACAAATAAAAACCCAAAAAACTTAATTATATCCCTTAATTAAAGACCCCATCTGCAATCACCATCTTCTCCTTAATACCAAATTAATAATAGAAAAATGAAAGTTGTATTGGATCCAGATCTTCATGCTTTTCATCTATAAACAAAAACATGGGGTTCACCCCTCAACAATCCCAAAATATTCACTTGATCATTTTGTTCTTCTCCTTCTATTGCACTTGCAGCACCAATGTCTGCAGTTCAAAAAAATAACATTTTCTCCTTCTCTTTATTCCTTTGTACATACTCTCTTCTATTCTACACTTGCTGTTCCATTGATGAACAGGGCCAAGCTCTGTTAACATGGAAGAACACCTTAAACTCATCAACAGATGCTCTTCAGTCATGGAACTCTTCACAGCAAAATCCATGTTCATGGTTTGGTGTCTACTGCAATCCCAATGGAGATGTGGTGAAAATAAGCCTGAAGTCATTGGACTTGCAAGGTCCATTGCCATCAAATTTTCAACCTTTGAAGTCCTTAAACACTCTCATCCTCACATCAACCAACCTCACAGGCTCAATACCAAAAGAGTTTGGTGACTATTCGAACCTCGTGTTGATCGATATAAGCGATAACGCGGTCTCAGGGGAGATTCCGGTGGAGATATGCAGGCTCAAAAAGATTCAATTTTTATCACTGAACACTAATATGATCAGAGGTGGCATACCTTCAGACATTGGAAATTTAACCAGTTTGAGGCATCTTATGCTATTCGACAACCAACTCAGCGGCGAGATACCTAAAAGCATTGGAAAGTTGAGCAATCTTGAGGCCTTCAGAGCTGGTGGCAATCAGAATCTCAAAGGAGAATTGCCTTCTGAGATTGGCAACTGCACAAACTTGATGATTTTAGGCCTTGCTGAGACCAGCATTTCAGGGTCTCTTCCTTCTTCGATTGGGATGCTGAAGAAGATTCAGACAATAGCAATATACACTTCACTGTTGTCTGGGCCAATCCCTGAAGAGATTGGGAGCTGCACAGAGCTGCAGAACTTGTACCTGTACCAGAACTCAATCACAGGTTCAATTCCAAGAAGTATTGGAGAGTTGAAGAAGCTTGAAAGTGTGTTGTTATGGCAGAACACAATAGTTGGTACAATCCCTTTTGAGCTTGGCAGCTGCAGTGGCTTAAAAGTCATTGATTTGTCTGAAAATCTATTGACAGGAAGTATTCCAACAAGTTTTGGCAAGCTTACAAAGCTTGAGGAACTTCAACTGAGTATCAATCAGTTATCAGGTACAATACCTCCTGAGATTTCAAATTGTACTGCTTTGACTCATTTGGAAGTTGACAACAATGTCATATCTGGTGAAATCCCTGTTGAGATTGGCAAGTTAAGTAGCCTGAATCTGTTTTTTGCATGGAAGAATAACTTAACAGGCAGTATTCCACAATCTTTAGCTGAGTGTGAGAATCTTCAGGCTCTTGATCTTTCTTACAATCAGCTCTTTGGGACTGTTCCAAAAGAGATTTTTGCATTGACGAATTTGACGAAGTTGTTGCTGATCTCGAATAACCTGTCGGGGTTTATACCACCTGATATAGGGAACTGTACAAATTTGTATAGATTCAGGATAAGTGACAATAGACTGGGGGGAACACTTCCTTCAGAAATTGGGAACTTGAAGTATTTGAATTTTCTTGATATCGGCAACAACCATCTTGTGGGAAGCGTTCCTCCTTCGATATCGGGGTGTGAAAACCTCGAGTTTCTTGATCTTCATTCGAATGCAATAACCGGGTCTTTGCCTGATTCGCTGCCCAAAAGTCTACAGTTTGTCGACATTTCAGACAACAGGCTGACGGGCGGGCTAAATCCTAGTATCGGTTCCCTGACCGAACTAACGAAACTTAATCTCGGGAAGAATCAACTCTCTGGTGAAATCCCAGCAGAGATCATGTCTTGCAGCAAGCTACAAATGTTGGATCTTGGAAACAATGGTTTTTCGGGTGATGTACCGAAAGAATTGGGACAGCTTCCATCACTTGAGATCTCTCTCAACCTCAGCTGTAATCAGTTTGCAGGCGAGATTCCAGCCGAGTTTTCGAACCTCGACAAACTAGGAATCCTTGATCTTTCCTACAACAAGCTTTCAGGAAAAGTAGGCGTTCTCAGACGCCTTGAAAACCTTGTCTCCCTCAATGTATCATTCAACGACTTCTCAGGCGAACTGCCTAATACTCCATTTTTCCGCAATTTACCTCTCAGTGACCTTGCAGGTAACAAGAATCTATACATATCTGGAGGGGTCAATACTCCAGCTGACAGTATGGACTCTCATGTTCACTCCAAGTCCACCACGAAGTTAGCAATGTCCATCCTTGTCAGTGCCAGTGCAGTGCTCGTTCTTCTTGCTATATATGTATTAGTCAGGACTCGCATGGCTAATGCAAAGTTCCTGGAATCCGACACTTGGGAGATGACATTTTATCAAAAGGCGGAGTTCTCAATCGATGATATAGTACGAAATCTTACATCATCGAACGTTATTGGGACTGGAAGCTCAGGGGTCGTGTATAAGGTAACGGTCTCAAGTGGGGAGACTCTTGCCGTTAAAAAGATGTGGTCGTCTGAAGAATCAGGAGCGTTCGCTTCTGAAATCCAGACGCTCGGTTCAATCAGACACAAGAACATTGTCCGGCTCCTAGGTTGGGGTTCGAACCAGTCATTGAAACTTTTGTTCTATGATTATCTCCCTAATGGGAGTTTGAGTTCACTTCTTCATGGGGCTGGTAAGGGAGGCACAGAATGGGAATCAAGATATGACGTAGTATTGGGGATCGCACATGCACTAGCATACTTGCACCATGATTGCGTTCCTCCGATCATGCATGGTGATGTCAAAGCCATGAATGTACTGTTAGGCCCCCAGTTGGAGCCTTATCTTGCTGACTTTGGCCTGGCAAGGCTTATTGGTAGTCAAACCAATAGTACTGATACTTCAAAACAGAGTCAGAAGCCTCATTTAGCTGGTTCTTACGGCTACATGGCTCCTGGTAAATATACTTCATTTCTGTTTCTTGATTTATCAACTTTATTACTATAATCTTTGTTAAGTTTCTAATATCTGTCTCTTTCTTTGACAGAACATGCCTCAATGCAACGCATAACAGAAAAGAGTGATGTCTATAGTTTTGGCGTGGTGTTGTTAGAGGTTCTGACGGGGCGGCACCCACTAGATCCGACTCTTCCTAGTGGTGCCCATTTGGTTCAGTGGGTTCGGGACCATTTGCATGGTAAGCGTGATCCGGTTGATGTACTGGACCCAAAGCTGAGGGGAAGGGCTGACCCTCAGATGCATGAAATGCTACAAACTCTGGCCGTCGCTTTCTTGTGTCTCAGCACTCGTGCTGATGATCGCCCAATTATGAAGGATGTCGTGGCAATGCTGAAAGAAATTCGACCCGTTGATTATGTGAGGTCTGATACTGATTTGTTAAAGGCAAGTTCAGCAGTCAATCCTAAATCACCTCATCCTAAGAATGTGAATGCTCAGGGATCCTCTAGCTGTTCTTTTGTATTCTCTGATGATTCTGTTTAATTAAGGTCTGAAGTATATGTTTGTTTAGCATAGTCTGTGAGAGTATGAGGCATTGTAAGATAGATATTAGATGTGATCTTCCATGTCAGTGTGGATACCATATTTAACTGTAATAGAGATGTATTTTCCTTGTCAATAGTTCTGTAGAGTGTAAGAAGAGAACTTCTGGTTGACTAAGTATGCATGCAAGTAACAATAGTGAAGGCACTGAGACTTCATTTGTGGCCCTGACTATATGGGATGGACCAGTGTAATGGAAATGTACAAGCTGGAGACAATGATTGTGTGTATTATATGCTTGTAATTGGAATTTATTGCAAGATCTTATATTGTCATCCTCTGGATTTTTCTCACACAGCCCCCACCACAACTAACTTTTTTCCAGCTTTACTGTTATGGCTCTCCCTCCTCAATCACATCACTTGTTAATGTTTTGTCTTGAAGAAAACTTTTTGTGCAATAAATGGCATTTTCAACCAATAAATACCAGAAGCAACAACTCTTCCTTTAGATGTCTGGATTCCTTATTATCAGACATGCACCCCATCATCAAATAGCACAAACTGCATTTATTTGCAAGGATAAGAATACGGTATGGAAACGTATAACTAACAAGGGAATACGGTAATATACTGTAATTTGTCGCGATACGTTGTGTGTGCGATTAACAGAAGGAGATTGCTAATAATACTTACATTTGTTACTTCGAAATTAAAAGCTGGTAAAAACTCAGCATTGTACTAAGTATGAGCACCTTGCAGTGAACTGTAGGCATAGCCCCACCTTTTGCAACCAGAACTATCAAAGCAAAGGTACTTTTAAGGCAACACTAAACTCTTATCATTGCCAAGCAAAGAAAGAGATAGACATAGTCATTGTTTGAGGGAACATATATCAGAATTAGCTCTGCCTCTGAGAAATTAATGACAGTGACCTTCCATCTGCATTTGCCTATTAGTTCCTTTCACCATTCATTGTATGGTTCCTATAGTCTAATCCAGGCCACCCTATGAAGGACATTCAGTTCCAACTTCTTTGATTAATGTTTTACAGTCCTCGAATCAAAGCCGCGATGTTGAAGCCAACAGGCTGTGTCTTGATGGTAAAAGATGTGTTCTCGTGGTGGTGCCTCGTGACTCAGTTAGCCGTTGCTTCGAGAGCTAAACATATAATATATAGATGATTTGATGGCATTTCAGCCTCCGGTCCGGTTTGAGGTAAATGACTGAAGATATCGAGAAAATAACGTTCACAAAATCAGATGGAAGATTTGTTTCTCTAGTTCTATCATTGTACAAAGCCTACTGAATAGCATGATGAGTTCTCGACTCATTCAGTGACGGGATCAGAGTGCATAGCACCGTACACGTGAGGGCATGTTGATAATTGTCTCACATGGTCTGGAATAAATATGAGCTTCTGTATATATACCAGTGTGCACTCTCTCCTTCATAAGGCTTTAAGGATCTCATAAAGGAGTTTCTAAGTATCAGTTTTTGTCCACGACAAATGACGGGTTTGCATTCTTTCCAGGCCTATCTAAGACAGATGATGGATTTGCGACTACCCCGTGATACGATTAGATATCCAATCCAGGTCTATCTGAGACAAATAATGGATGTGCATTACCAGGTGATAGGATCTGATAATCATTCTAGCTTACATGTGAGAAGCTCACAGTTCAGTTTGCGTACGTTCTCCTGCTTTTTTCAAATTGGTTTCGCCCATTGACATAATACCAAGTCCCTTACTCTTCTGGTATATTTCTTTTGTGAACATATATTTTCATCTTTGTCCCAACTATATGACTGTAATAAACACATGATAACAAAAAAACTAAAAAGAAAGAGGAAAAAAAGATAATCTGCAATTTCAAGTTATTCCACATCCTATCATGCCATTATTTCCCAACAGAAGGCCTGTAGATTGCGCAAATTAATCCATACCGTGCTCCTGCAAGTGACTGCTCATCTTTCTTACTCTGAAGGATACTCTAAAACCTGTTCGTTTAGCTACAGAAGCCAGGTTTTGGATAAAAATGAAGTGAATAACTTGTCATTTAATTGCACTACATCCCATTTTACTTCCTTCGAATCGTCTTCATGAACATGCCTGATTTTCTTAATTTTCTTTGTTGATATCAACCCTGAAATCTCTAGTGTTAGTAAAAAATGAAGACAAAAAATTCAGAAACTAAAGATCCTCACTTAAATACGCATGATTTGATCAAAGTTATGCAATGGCAACCACTTTTTACATAGCATGTAATTCTTAAAACGGGAGAAAAAGTTAGCTGTGCAAGATTTAATAGTCAAGATTACAAATCTATACAACCAGACAATATGGTACAAAAACTGAAACAAGACTTCATCTCAGGAAAAAATCATTCTAAACCATATCATCAGTTTTGGTACATGCAAAAAAGGAGCTCTTCAGTCAGTCTTCCAAGCATAAAGAAAATGACAATATCCCTCGAAAGAACGCTGCTCTGTCAATGAACGGCAAGAAATCTTCTCAAAACTTTCCTCTTCAAAATTGTTACATTCATACTCAAATTCGTCTAAACCTTGCCTGAAGATGAATATCCCCGCCCCCGAATGTTGGCCACTATAAAGCCAATCATGAACATCCCACAAGATTTGCACAGGCAAATCGTCAACCACTATCGTCTCATTCCCTCTAAATCTCCAATGCAAGTTCGTCACACGGATCGATTCAGTTCCATCTACACTGATCCACATTTCCGGTTCATTAGGACCGGATAAAGAAGACTCGATTATAATGTTATGCTCCCTTCTCCCCTGGCCTAATATGGTTTTTGTACAAAAACACTTCTTTGCAAAAACAATTTCTTTCTTATGCACTAAACACGCTTCTTCTAGAGATGGCCTAGACTTTGTCCTCCTAAACGCTTCTTTCTTCTGATCACCTAGCAATAAAACGACTTGTTGTTCAGACACAACCGCAACATAGTAATCAGAGTTTGGTTCGGGACTGCTGGAAAATTTTGCAGACTTTAAATCCCAGAAAACATCGACGCGTTTCTCATCAACTCTGAAGGTTTTCAAACCTTTCTTCCCCCAAAACTGCCAAGTCTTGAGATCAATCTTGCATGTGCAGTGATTTTCGTCATGAGGGCTCTCTACCGTTATATAAAGAGAGTGGCTGATCAAAGTTTTGGCCCATGTTACAGTAATGTTGCGAAAGACGTTCACAAGTTTAGCTCTATGAATGCACGTTACGAAGTTCTGTGTGGGTTTATTCGATGCAGGATCATCGCGCTGTTCTTGTTCTGGTGTTCTTCCATTTGAAGAATCCACAGGAATTTTAAACATCGTCAAGGATCGCTCCTGAAATCAACATTACTGACCTATATATATCACAAATCAAAACTCCCTTCTAAAATAACTTTTGAATTTCCATTACACACACCTAAGGACCTTTTGCAATGCAGGGATCTTATCAATGTCTCATTCCCACAAAATCCTCAAGGAAACATTATCCAACTTCGAAGCCTTTGTGGGAAATGTTCTGCCTGTTAAGGGTTCTTTTTGCCTCAACAAAACCAATAGCAGAACCTCAAGAATCAAAATTTACATGTTAATGGTGCCTCGACCGATCACGTTCTTGATTCCATACAATAGTTGAATTCCAAGGCCTCCTGAGGAAGGATAAATATGGCAAGAATTTTGGGTAACAATCAAAATGACACCTTTCTTTATTTATGAAGGCTAAAATTACAAAACTAATGATTAAAATTTAAAACACAAGTAAAATTCTTGTGGTAATCAATATTCCAACAAAAGATTACAGGAAGAAGAGGTGTAAGATGGGGTTTTGGGAGAGAAAAAGAATAAAAAAATGTCTTCTTTTTCTGGAGAATGCAAATGTCTTTTGTGGGACAGATTTTTTTCTCCAAAACAACCAAAAAAAAAAGATAGACATATTGGAATTTCTTTTGTTTATTCAGATATACTAACATCCAAGTGGAGAAATTTGGAGGCCTCTAAAATTCCATACTAAATATAGAAAAGAGAAATCTGAGCTACATGCTGTTATTATATATGTTCTCTTATGTCCAAATTTTATCGTACACAGACAAGATATTAAGGTCCCTTTCCCATGTGGTTCCTAACCATTTTAGGCTTTACATGATTCAACTTGGAAAGAGCCGCCATGATTAGGTTTGTGATCCTGTTCCACGCACATGTTGAAACCAAAAAGTAAGTAATAATTATTTCCACTTTTATATATCTATCAGGTGCATTGAGGTACGTACACTAACCTTGTAATGCAGAATTCAGAGCATAAATATTCGATCACCTAGTCTTCACATTCACAATGTGATCATCTAAACTACTTCTTATGTCAACGTGCCACGTAATCACCCACCCTCGGTTATAAGATTTCAAAGCACATGATATCATCATAACTAAATCGAACGTGGAGTGGTACACAAAGTGGCTTAGACGATTGTCTCCGGTTTAGGACAACACTATGTTAGAAATTAGAATTAGACCAAGGGTGTTGATTTGTCTGAATATAATCGCCTCATTTTTGAGAAGCATGCTCGCCATAGTTATACTCTATTAAGAAAACAGCTTGCGAGTGAAGAGCTTCTTATACACGACGAATATTAATTTCTCCTTTATATACTTTTGAAGGTGTCAATCATTCACTAAAGTGTGAAATTTTCTTTAATTCCTAAAATCTATCTCATAAGGATCAATATGACATGTGCTTCAGTTTTCGTGAATATAGTTCGAATTTTGGTTTCTTTTGATTGAAGTTTGACCAATTATTTAGAAGTGAGGTTTATTTATTAAAATGAAACTTCCATGGGAAAGAGTGTTCCCTATAAATTAGATGAATGTAGCATATTCGATTACTCAATGCCACATTCAGGTCAATGAAATAAGGTGCTCAAAGTTTGTCTTATGAAATAGCTGGGTCGATATCTGATTGGAGTGAACTAAAGTCGCATTTCGCATTAATTGTGTTTCCACAATATCTTAAGATTCAATTTTGTTTCTTTCCAATCTTAGCACAACTGACATTATTCAATGTTTTGGCGGAAAAAGAAAAGGAAACAAAAACAAACAAACAATTTCATGCATATACACAAAAGTCTCCTGTTCACCTCATAAATACAAGACTTGTGTAATATGTATGAAGGCCTTTGGAATCATTCAACTCTCGAAAGCATTACAAACAGGAGTAAGGAATCAAACAAGTCACTGTACAAATACTCAGCATGACAACATGCCCTGGATTCTTCTATAATTAAAGCATAAATTTCCCTCGAGGCGTAGATCTACTCCTCCGGAGTTCAGGCAACGATGAATTGCTTGGTTCCCTAGAATTCTGGAATGAGATGTTGGATATTTTATTTTCATGGTACCCAGCCAACACGGGATTCACTGTCTGCGTCGGTTCTCTGTTAGAGAAAAGATTGATACTCATGTCAATATATGGCAATAATGCACTTAAAAACGTATTTCTTTGACAAGGTCTCTAGAAAATTCAACCAAAAACTTTCAAAGGTAAATTCTCAGTGGAAATACTATCTCATACCTTGGTTCCACATTTTGGGAATTCCTTGAGAAGTTCCTATGAAGCTTTTTCACCCTTGTAGCGCCGCATGCTGGCAACCTAGAAGGTCCATGATCATTTTCAGCATCTGACAAATCAGTTTCACGAGTCTCCTCCGCAATTTTTCCCAAGTCCATATCTGACAGCATTGTCTCAGCAACAACAGACTTTTGAAGTTTAGCTGATGACTGATGTTTGGTCTTGCTCTTACTTTCCAGTTTAGCTTTTCTAATGCCACCTTGCCGTAAATTCAGAGCTTGCTTAAACTGCTCCTCTTCCTTTTCGGGGTGACCTTTTCGATATGTGACCCTCTGTAGGCTGTTCAAAACATCTGGAAAAGGTGGGTCTTGTGAACCCTGATACAAACGCGCATTAGCAGCTGAAGGTATACTAGCAGGAATATTGGCCATGGATTTATTAACTGGAACACTTGCTGGAAATGGTCCTTTTAAGATGGGTTGATTTTCAACTGCATCAGACTTTATTCTGGGTCTCATGAGGGCAGCTCTATCAGTTGAAATTGATCTACGTATTGGAGGTGATTGAAATCTAGGATTTAGGGAGCCTTCTGATTTATCTTCGGCTAGGAGGGGCAGTTTCGATATCACATCCTTGTCCGTGAATTTAGAGGGAAACCTGGATCTTCTCTGCTTACCTGAGGAACAGCTTCGCACCTGAAATTTATCATTAACAAGATGAGATGAGATCCTAATGTGGCTGACTAAACCACAGGAAAATTATAAATTGGACATGGATGTTACAAGAAGCACTAACCAGCCTTTATGAACTCAAAAACAATAGAATTCACAGAACATTGTTAGTAATGATGATCATAATTCAGAAAAATTCAATGGTGCTTTATCCAATTACTATTCGGCGAGTGACAAAGAAGTTTCTTTTTAACAAACTATCACCAAAGTTAAATTTCAAACCACAGAGACTCAGGTACTTTTTGCTTACCTCACTCCAGGTTTTATAACGTGTATCAAGGAAGAAAACCAAATATTGACTAAAATTCAAAATGATATGGATATGATTTTTGGATAATTTATGATTTTCATAGTCAAAAGTATTCCTTACAGTTGCTTCAGTGTTTTGTGTATCCACATGTTGCTGACTGGTCTCCGGCTTCAAACTGGTACTGTTGTTATGTTTAGGCATTCGGAGAGGAGATAATGCGCCTCTAGTATTTGAGCGGCTTTTCAACTGCTCCAGCTCAGCTTCCTTTCTCTCCAGTATTGACTTAAGGTTTGAGATCTAATAAACCATGAAACAGTTAGAACTTGAACTGAACACAAAGTAAATTAGAGAAATGACGTCAGAAGAGTAGACCTCATCTTTGAATTCTCTGATATCAGAGGCTTCTTTACTAGATTGGGCTGCTCCGAGGTCAATCGTGGCCACTCTTTCAGCAAATTTCAGGGTGCTTATGGTTTCTCCCAGAGAACTAACCTCTGGGTTTATATGCACAAACATCAGCGTCTTGGCATGTCCTCCTGTGACGAAGTTGCAGTAACATAAACAACAAGGTTTTCAACATTTGTAACAACGAAGTTTGATGTTTTATTCTATTTAAGCTAATTATCCTTAATTGACAATATCCAAGTGAAAAATGTTAAAATACCCATAATCTGTATAGTCCATGTAATGAAGTGTATCAAAAGTTCTCCCAGTGACAGTCTAGAACTGCGAGAGTGAACTTATTTTGCAATATATCACAAATTCACAATCATATACCAGACAGAATTGGAACATTTCATCTTATTTAATGTTTGCAAAAAGCATAGGTTGCGTGTATTACCTAAAGAATCTTGTAATACTTGAGTTAGCTTGCTATTCCTATAAGGAACATGAGAACTCTTTTGTGCCAGAGCAGCAATGACATCTCCAAGTGCGGAAAGAGATCTGTTAATATGCTGAGCTTCTTTCAATCTCTCCCCAACAGCTTCAGATCTATCCACTCTTTCACTTCCAGCTAGATCTACTAGGTGAAGGCAACCCTTTAACATAGAACCTGTATTTAGCTCCTTTCCTCGGACATGAACTGTCAGAATGCTGCAGCAAAGGGCCTTAGTCAAAAACCATAACAAAAACAACTGTAGAGTAGAGAAATTACAAACTTTCAAGGGGCAAAAAACTCACCTATGCGACCGGCTACTCCGCTCATTTAAAGCTGTGGCACCCACAGCACGATTTCTTTGTCCGATTTTCATCAAATCAAGAACGTCTTGAGTACATTTAACGGGTACCAAACTTGCATCAGGAACATTAAGACCATTCAGCTGAGAGTTGTTTCGAATATCTAACGTACGAATAGTTAGGGATAATCAAAATTCTTGCCAAGGGATGTATAGAAAATATTAGATTATTATGATACTGAACAATGAAAAGAGTAAAATTTGACAAGGATATCTTCGATTACTTCCATCAGAGACCAACAAATCTCTCACTTGCTCATTGTATATTTCAATCATTTGGACTCCAACTTCATATTCCATGACATTCATTCTGTCCTTTGAAATATAAAATAGGTCACGCAGAGCACGATAGTTCACCCCCCATGTCGCCTCCGCTGTTAGGTCTGGACCACTCTATGAACACCAAAAGTAAATTGTTTAGCCGTTATGCACGAAAAATATTTCAAAGATCAGAAACTATCAAGTTTTCAAGTCATAACACTCAACCCATAATGAAATAGCATGACTATCACAGATATCCAAAAGCCAAGTAAATAAGAGACGTGCAACTGGGGCAACTCACTTCTAGTCATTTACATAGTGGTAAAATGGCTGCTGCAGGAAACCAACTATTTCTTGAAGAACTTAAGTATAGATGTTGTAGTCAAAAAATTTGATAGAACTTAAGTACCTATTAGCTCTAGAACCCTTCCTCAAGCTTTTGACCGACCTATTTCCTGATGAGTGCTTAAAGTAATTAGAAGTTTAGGATGTGAATCTGCATGATTGACTAGTTTCTTAAAACGTTAAGTCTTCATCGAGGGTCACAACTCACAACTCACAAGGCATGATACCACCAAAGTTTCCGCTTCGTAAATCATGAATTTTCTTGCATTGGAAGTGGCACCTCATGGACCCAGAATAAGATTTATCAAATATATAATGGCATAAAATGCTATGATTCCAATGGAACAATACTTTATAGTATTGTTTTAGTGTCACCTTACCATTGTATATGTCTTTCCCGAGCCAGTCTGACCGTATGCAAATATACAAACATTATAACCATCCAGAACAGATCTGACCAATGGTTGAGTATCTGCATATATTTGCTCTGCAAGTTTTGGAAAAGATGGAGACTTAGAAAATTTGCAGAAAGCGCATTTTTTCATAGATAGGGTGATATTTTAAGTAATCAAAATAACAATTGGGTTTGTCCCTGCCCCTTGAGGAAAGCTGTCTTTCCAGCTTAACTTTCGATTTCCAAAATACAATCTGAAGATAAAAGATGCAATATGAACTACAAAAAAATAGTAAATTGGAAAGACATACGCTGTGTCACATCTGTCCCAAAAACCTTATTGAATTTGAAAACCTTCCTTGAATCTTTACCCTGCCTCTGGGGATTAACAATCATGATATTTCCATTTTCTCCAATATAATCAACTGTGGAAGACACATCAGCCTGTCCTGAGAGGAAAGGCTTCACTCTGCAATAGACTCTGATGGTCCCTGTGGAGAGTGAGCTCCAGAATATTAACTTTTATGCAACCAAGTAGTATTACTATGTTATTGGGGTCCAAGATTGCTTCGTCCACGAGCTTGGATAAAATTTTAAGAATCACCTTTTAGGTCTTGGACTTGATTATATAGCAGGCGGTTTTCTTCCAAAACTTTATGATATGAAGAAGCAGCCACTTCAAGGCCCTTGACATGGTTCCCTGATGAAGGTATAACTTCGTTAATAGACTAAATAATGATACTGCTAGAAGAATTACGCAGCAAATTGAAGCGTTTGGCACTCAACACGACAAACTCTTCATGTTGAAATTCTGGACATTCAACAAAAGAGTAAAAGAAAGAAAGAAAAATGTGATGGCTTGTTTCTCACCAATGAATTGAAGTTCACTCCCCCATCCTAATTGAGCCCGGCAGACTTCATGTTTCGTTTCTTTAAGAAGAGATTTAAGATCCTGAAAATTGATATATTGAGACAATGGAATCATTACACAAGAAATTATTCACATAACTGAATGAAAAGCTGCAATAAATACCCTGAAAAGTTGAAGCGCACAAGCAAGAAAGTACATACTGAGTGTTGCATTGTATGCTTATGCAGCGGCATATGCATAATTCATGTCAACAGTCACATTTCA
Organism: Misopates orontium; assembly: GCA_946800315.1. Taxonomy (NCBI): domain Eukaryota; kingdom Viridiplantae; phylum Streptophyta; class Magnoliopsida; order Lamiales; family Plantaginaceae; genus Misopates; species Misopates orontium. Next base: position 7,629,799 of record OX326946.1, on the reverse strand, counting down.
AAAAGTCGGATCTAAACTAGCAAAAGTTTTGCATGAACTCGTTCCAGATCTCATAGAGAAATAAAGCTTGAGGGTTGAGACATCTACAAGATAGTGCCCCCCTTCCTAATATACTTGTGTGTTCACAAGAGTCCCAAATATTTGGAAACTCTAACAAATTCAAGAACTAATTGTCCTTCTGGAAGTTATGGCATCATAGTTTCACCTCAACTAACAGAACCTCTTTCCTAGAGCCAATGGAGTCTACAACTCTGTCAATTTTTTATGTTTTTCTAAATTGGATGATAATGAGATTTTCATTCTAAATTCCCTCAGATCTTTAAATAGGCAAAGTAGACAAGAGACGCCTTGATTAGAAGCTAATTCAACTACAGATAGCAAGGGGAAAACGCGATCAGCTAAGTTGCAGTTAGTACGACTCTTACCTCTATCTGTTTCTGCTGAAGATCAAGTAGTTCCAATCCACCATTAGACAAAATATTCCTTTGCTGTGTACCTTCGCCATTTCCGCGACAAATGCAGAAAGCAGAAATATCTCGGGATACAAGACTCGTCCTTTTGCTGAGGTACCTTGCTATTGCTTCTAGGAATTGGGATTTTGTTTGAGGAACACAATCAGTGTCCAGAACTTTCTTCAGAAATAAGCCAAGCTGCAGAGCAAAGAGGAAAATTTCAATTCATGGAGATAGTTAAGTGGGACATTTCACCATAGTAACTTGATAGAAACCATGCCACAGTTCATGATTCATGAGTTGAGGATGCAATTTATAATCTTGTCATTACCTGGTTGCCTTGAGAAACCAATAACGCTGAGAAATCCTTAACAACCTTCCTCATCACAATATCCACTACCTACATATTGCCATGGTTAGACTGAATGAAGATGGTAATATACTTTAAGGGTGTCAAATGCATTATTATAAAAAAAATTGGTAGGAATTTGATTACCATTTGGACAAGTATGTCCAGAACAAAATTCATTCAGATGTCTTTTAAGGTCAAAAAATAGTGAAAGGAATAATGGGTTTGAATTGAAAGTTAAAACCAAGAGTCTTCAGCAAACTTAATGATGGTTGGGAACAAACTTGATACGGGAACATGATCTCAACGCTATTGAGAGAAGAAAAAATTATTAGATCACTGGTAATAGGACAACTTTGTCATTCCTTTAGTATAAATGATTATTGCTATGATCAAAAATCGTTTTTGTTCCTCAAGACAACCTAGCTAGATGGATAAAGGTGTGCAACTTCCGTAAATGACTATTATCCCAATCTTCTCCAGGAATTTTATAGTACTGGATGGAGTGCTATATCCCATTGATTTTTGCCAGTATTGTTCTGAAGAATGGACTTGCTGGGTGCATGTTCTGAAGCATTGAAATTCCATAACTACTGAACCATTTGTGGTGTCGAACAGTTTCTTTCCCTTTTTATATTTATTTGAGATGATGAATAGATCGAAAACTTACTTACATTCTAGACCAAATGAAATATGAATGTGGAGGAAACCACAAGCTGTAATATGTGGAGCATATTTCTAGTTTCGGAATTTATTTGCGAGGTTCAGGGATTGTTTATTCCGTGAAGGGAGTCTTTCCTTTTTCTTACTTAATTGTGTTGCAGAACTGAATACTACTCATAGAAAAAAGAGGTCATTTTTATTTGTTGGTATTGATATATTCCTGTAAAATATCTAAGGCTCGTTGTGTCTACCTATATTTGAAGTATACTTGTAGACATGACACTAAATGTAACAGTGACACGCATTTGATTCCAAACTTAGATGCGCAAAGTTATCTTTAGTCAACCAAAATGGTAGGTACTTTCAGGAGAGAAAAAAAAAAACTTTCATAGATACTTTTTAGGGATTAATTTTGATAGATATGCATCAAACAGAAATGATCTTACCTACCATTGGACTTATTGGCGAGTCATCAAATCCATTTATTTCTGTCAGATAAGCTTGTAGAAGACCAAGACCGAAATGATCAAACATGAAGGTGAGTATGTTGGCTGCCCTAGATTCCTCACATGAGTCAGTAGACATGTTAAGTAACTCCATTAAATGTTCGTATTGTGAAGATTCGGAGTCATCTGTTGATTCATCTGCACTTTCACTACTAACTACAGAGGAAGGTGATTCTTTCAGTAAAGATGTGATTTTCACTGTTCCACCATATCTCCAGACTCCAAGTCCTCCAGATTGCTTCCATTCGTAATATCCTTTCAGACACAGAATGCATTCAACAACTTTGCCTGAAGAGCCTCCCTATAGAATCAAATAGTTTGAGCTCATTAGCACATAATACGAGATCATGACATTGACAAATTAAATAGTCATTAACCTGTGAACTACTTTCATTTGTTCAGTTGAAGTTAAATAATGCTTACATAATACCATTACCATTTCAACTAGTGATAATCTCTAGTCATGTGACCAAATAAATGGTATGCAAAGGCACAAACTGATTGAGAAATTGGAAGAAATAGTTAGATCACTAGCTGGCATTTAGAGCTTCCATTTTGGCAGGTCTAGAAGATTGCATTGTAGTGATTTGGCAGAGAGACTAATCCTTAGAAAAATTAAACTTGGTTTGTTATGCTTCTGATGCGCGTAGGTAAGAGCGTGAACAAATATAAGACACTATTATAGATGAAGAATGGCATGCCATATCACGTCCATTATGCCTCTCTCAGTTATCTCAAATAAGAACACACCAGTTTCTACACCTTATGCAATAATAACTACCCTTCTTGACAAACAAAACTAAGTTACTACAGTGTATTTTCTGATGCTTTTTCTCAAATTTCTTAAAGACAACCTGTAATAAGCTTTAATGACATCTATGACAAAATAACACCACATATTTACCACAATGGATCGCCTATGCCACTTTATGTGCCATAAACCACCTAGCCTTCATGTATTAACAGTTTAACATCCAGGACACGTGTCATCATAAAAAACTAAATAGCACAAGCATTGGCACAAACAATCCACACCACATATCTACTCACTACCGCAAATGTACTACTGTCTGCAACTTTTAGCATAGAAAGAGTCGACATAACAGTCAAAAAACGTCAAATCAATCAAATAATGCTCCTCGTTCAATTATTCCATCCACAATCGAGTGATTCAAGCATAATTAGATTATCAACGTTTAGCCAACATCTGCCTGCATATTGCCAACAACGGCAACACAATGAACGATAAACGATAAAACGAGCCACTCACCTTCTCGAGATCGGATGCCTCGAACGTGAGGAGCTTCATTCTGGCAACAGCAACAAGGAAGTTCCTCGTGTTCTCGAAATACTGAATTGCGGACTGAGCCGCGGCCTCCGTGGCCTGCACATCCACCACCGGATTCTCCACCACCTACAAGCAGCATTAAAACTAGCTTCATTTAACTGTTGAACGATTGATTGATTAAAATGCGTTTGATAATATGTCGTCAATGTGTATATATAATATAATAATACCTTGTGAACAGCGCCGGGATTGACTTTGTTGAGGACGTTGCAGAGAATGAGACCGTTGCGTAGCGCCGAACAGAACTCTTTCTCCGTCGGCTCTTTCGGGAGAACTTCCGATGCGCCGTGGTCCATTTGCCGGAGCCATTGCGCCGCCTGGTACCTCCGAGCAGCTGCAAATATCAAATCAAGTGTGTTACTTTGTTTGTTCTATAAAAAAACATATAAATAAAAGATATTGTGAAATGCAATCAAGGCCTTCTTGATTAATTTTTTGGCCATTGTGTTCTTGATTCGAGATTGAATATAATTTTAGGTATCTAACACATCATGTAAGTATTGATGTCTGATAAATATGATATTATATTTTTTATGATAAGTTAGATGTGTTCATTCAATATATACTATAGTTAGATGATAAGTTAGATGTGTTCATTCAATAGTATTTCTCATTTTGCAACTTGCATTGGCCCTTTGAATAAAAAGAATTCTTGATAAGTTCGACGACAATTGCCATTTTTTTATGCATTAATACTAAGAACATCTATTAATTTACATCAAATAGCCCATTAAAAGAGTCAAAGCAAAAATAAATAATGGATCGCCAATTCGAAACCAACTCAAGTGAACAAGAGAAATGATACCAAACACAAACAAATTGAAGCTCTAGTCAAATTGTCACGTCCGTAAGACAGACAATTGACATTCTTCATTTACTTTTTTAGTTGGTGATTTATGTAGTTATATAGTATACGTGTTAAAATTCAAAAACTATATATGTTTACGTATACAACTATATATATATATATATATATATATATATATATAAAGTCAATGAGTATCTTTAATTTATTTATATTAGATTGTTAATTATTAACTATGCAAATCTCAGTTTAAGAATTCTTTAACTATGTCCGGTGGTCATACTTCCTTTAGACCGTGACAAGTGACATGTGGTTCTTCATGGTAGTTTAGAAAACAGCCCCACAAAACTTGGAATATTCTAGTTCAAGCAATCAAAGTTTATGGAAATAGTCCATCACGACCATATCACGCCCTACATGCTTTCGTCCATAAAATTAAACTTTCAAAATTAAATAGTATCTTTCTTTGACCAAAGTACCGCCGGGTATTCCACCAGTTTTTACAGTTTTTCACCAACCACACGATGGCAACTAATGGTTCTGCAATGGCTCTCTCAACGGTAAATAGCACAACCCTAGTTCGTTTCCTACACCGGACGTATGAGATACTATTGTAGTATTGCTTGAGTAATTAAACGGGGATGCAGTGTTTAAGCAGAAGTCGGAATTTTATTCATAAATGAAAACTTATTTATTAAGCCATAATAACCCTTTTCGAGAATAGATACTTGTTTAGCTACTTATAGTAGCTTTGTTTCCTACACACATATCAACTCGTAATTGAAAACAAAATTGAAAACTTAATACACTTCTCAGTACATAATATTTTTCTGATTACAAATTATTTCGTAGTAAGAAAACATATGGGATTGTTCGATATCTTCTACTTCCTTCAGCTTGTGTATTTATAGAAGCTCTTCTATATTTCAAATTCGGACTTCAACTCATCTTGATTGATTTATACGTCATTGCTTACGTTTTATTCCATTAACTCTCGTGGTCCCTTCGTCTGTTGCTTTTCGAAGTGAAATAATAGGTCCTTCTATGCACGTCTTTTTCTTGTTAGTGGAGGTGGTCCTTGTCAGCGTCACATGGCTTCTTTTGCTTTTTCAGCAAAATTTGTCTTCATCCCGACACATGGCATCTTTCCATGTCTTGAGGGGTCATCCATGTCGTTTTCCCATTTGTCCATTTTCATTGGGAATCCCTTTCCAAAAAGTGGTTCTTTCTGATCGGGACATTTTGGACAAATGCGTTATTTCCATTTTTCGACGTGCATCATGTTGCACAGTTTTCGGCTAGTTTCTGTTGTTAGGGGAATCTCGTTTTTCCATAACTTTTGCCTTTTTATTTCAAAAATTATTTCGGCAAATTGATTAGTGGTGCTCGTCATATTATTCAACATGAAAGATCCGTTCTCAGATTTTTAAAATATATTGAACGAATACTTAACTTTGTCCATCTCGGTGGAACAGACACAAAGTCCCCAAGCTCTTCTGGTAGTAATATCATCCTCTGATATTGGGGAGACAAGAAGTTGTTCCTCTCGCGGTGGCTTGATGTGATTCATAGCCTTCATGTACGGTCTCTACAGCTTAATTTAGAAATTTTAAGAAATTCTGTAATGTGGTAAACACTGAGGAGAGACAGCCAAAGTCAAACCATTCTCGCACACTCTCACGCTTTGGAAGATTAAATTCATGGCCGATTTTGGATACTACTGGGTTCAAAACCTGAGTGTGAGAGAATGGTTTGACTTTGGCTGTCTCGCCTCAGTCTTTACCACATCACCAGAGTTTCTGGAAATTTCTAAATTACCAGAATGGATCTACGAGGGAGTGTATGAAACATGGAAAATTAATCATACACTTGGAAGAAGAGAAAGTCTATAACTGAATTTTTTTTCAGTAGCTCCAAAAATTACAGGAAAAGGTTTTCATCCCAACTTTCATGCTATTAAGGTGCAGAGACCGTACATGAAGGCTATGAATCACATCAAGCCACCACGAGAGGAACAACTTCTTGTCTCTTCAATATCAGAAGATGATATTACTACCAGAAGAGCTTGGGGACTTTGGGTCTGTCTCACCGAGATGGACAAAGTTAAGTATTAGTTCAAGATATTTCAAAAATCTGAGAACGGATCTTTCATGTTGAATACTATGACGAGCACCACTAATTAATTTGGCGAAACAATTTTTGAAAGTAAAAGGCAAAAATTATGAAAAAAATAAGATTCTGATAACAACAGAAACTAGCCGAAAACTGATGCACGTCGGAAAATGGAAAGAGCATTTGTCCAAAATGTCCCGATCAGAAAGAACCACTTTTTGAAAAGGGATTCCCAATGAAACTGGACAAATGGAAAAACGACAGAGACGACCCCTCAAGACAAGGAAAGATGCCGCGTGCCGGGAGAAAGACAAATTTTGCTCGAAAAGCAAAAGAAGCCATGTGACACTGACAAGGACCACCTCTACTAACAAGAAAAATGCGTTCATGGAGGGACCTAGTATCCACTTTGGAAAGCAAAAAACAAAGGGACCACGAGCTAATGGAGTAAAACGTAAGCAAATGAAGTATGAATTCATCAAGATGAGTTGAAGTCCGAATTTGAAATCCGGAAGGGCTTCTATAAATACACAAGCTTAAGGAAACAGAAGATGTCGAACAATCTCCTTTGTTTCTTACTGCGAAATAATTTGTAATCAGAAAAATATTCTGAATTGAGAAGTGTATTAAGTTTCCAGTTTTGTTTTCAATTACGAGTGGATATGTGTGTAGGAAACAAAGCTACTATAAGTAGCTAAATAAGTAACTCTTCTCTAAATGAGTTATTATGTTGTAATAAATAACCCTAAACCCTAAACACTGCATCCCTGTTTAATTACTCAAGCAATATTACAATAGTATCTCATACGCATGGTGTAGGAAACGAATCAAGACTGTGCTATATACCGTCGAAGGAGCCATTGCAGAACCATCGGTTGGAATCGTGTGGTTGGTGAACAGTAAAAACTAGTGGAATACCCGGCGATATTTTGACCAAAGAAAGGTACTATTTAATTATGAAGGTTTAATTTTATGGACGGAAGCATGTTGGGCATGATATGGTCGTAATGGACTATTTTCATAAACTTTGATAGCTTGAACTAGAATATTCCAAGTTTCAGGGGCTGTTTTCTAAATAACCATGAAGGAGAACATGACAATTGTCACGGTCTAAACAAAGCATGACTATTGGACATGGTTCCACGATTCTAGGGAATTTCGCAAGTTTAGTCATTTAATGTGTATACTCTTCAACTTTAGTCCTTTAATGTGCACTTTCTCTAATTTGGTCCTGTAATGTGCAACAATTCCTAAAATGGTCCTTTTTAGACTTAATCTCACCATAATCAAGAGAGAATTACATAAAATACCCCTGAATTATGAATAAATTACACAAACCACCCCTTATGTTTGAAAAGTACACAAACTACTCCTATTTTATGTTTAAGTATTTACTTTAAAATTAGGGTTTTTGGCAATTTACCTCCCTGTGTTATGTCAATTTGGCAAATTACCTCCCTGTGAAACATAAATAGGCAAATTACCTCCATGTGATTTTAAAAATTGGCACACCACCTCCCTGTGATTTTTTTAGTGTATTTTTTATACTTAATGACCAAGATACCCTTGTTATTTCTAATATTTTCTTTTGTGTAATTTCAAAATTGATTATAACATTTCTTTAAAATATGATAAGCAAAAGTATGAAAAATATTATAAAACATACATATTATAAACTCATAACTTATTTTTAAATTTTAGTTTTAATTTTGCATTTTCTAACAAGTTAAAATATTAAACCAAAAATGTACATAATTTTTTGAGAAATAATGGGTATAATTGTCCTTTTTAGCCAAAAAAATCATTCTCACTCTCAAATTTGAGCAAGTGAACTACACCTCCCTATAAAAGGAGGTAATTTGCCAAATCTTGAAATCACAAGGGGGTAATTTGCTCATTTATTTTTCACAGGGAGATTATTTGTCAAATTAGCATAACACAGGGAGGTAAATTGTCAAATCCTCTTAAAATTAAGTTACTATTTATAATAATAATAATCAAAAGGTTAATAGATAGTTTAAGATAAAATTTGTGAAAAATGAATATTCAAAAGTTATTTTTGCTTCATTTAAATATATAAGAAAATAAATTGAAAAAAGAAAAAGAAAATTGATCGTCTACCCACTTCACCCCACCTCCATCAACCCCCACCACCGCCAGCATTCACCATGGAATTCACTTTTTTATATGTTTTTTTTTTCTTATATATTTAAATGAAATTCTTCTTAGTACTATTAGTATTAGTACTACTTTTTCCAGTAGGTTTTCGTTTCTTCTTCGTGCTCGGCGCTCCACCGCCGCCGCCGCCGCACAGCAGCGTAGTGTTCCGTAGTAAGCAGTGTTACTATTGTAGAAGAATCTGATATCGTTTGAATGATTTATGGATTGCAAAAAGCGGGAAATCTAGAAGAAGAGAATGCCATTTTTTAGGATTGTTTGCAAACTGATATTTTTTTGTTGGTTTTGGTTTTATTGTGAGAGTGAAAATTGGTAAAACAATTTCACATTTTGTGTTTTTCTTCATCTAACTTTTGGGGTTTTGTAAGGTATTTTTTCTCTTATATATTTAAATGAAGCAAAAATAACTTTTGAATATTCATTTTTCACAAATTTTATATTAAAATATCTATTAATCTTTTGATTATTATTATTATTATAAATAGTAACTTATTTTTAAAGTAAATACTTAAACATAAAATAAGAGAAGTTTGTGTCCTTTTTCAAACATAAGAGATGGTTTGTGTAATTTATTCATAATTCAGGTGTATTATGTAATTCTCTCTTGATTATTGTGAGATTAAGCCAAAAGAGGACCATTTTAGGAATTGTTGCACATTAAAGGGCCAAATTAGAGAAAGTGCACATTAAAGAACTAAAGTTGAAGAGCATACACATTAAAGGACTAAACTTGCGAAATTCCCCGCGATTCTATAAACCCAAATTGATACGTTTATACAGCTATAAAACCCCAAGTATTTGTTACAATTTAGACCATGCCCAAAAATAAAGAAAATTATATATTGTATAACTATGGAATATAATGGTTTCTAATTTACGTGCTTAGATTCTAAAACTGGTGGGCCCCTTCCAAATTCAGTGGCACAGCGCGTAAGTAAAATTTTGAACCCCGCACACTACTCATCAAATTCAAAAGCACAATCCGGACCATTTCAACTCCTAATATCCACCGTCGATCATTTCTCAATCAACGCACATCAAATTCCCAGGATCACAATCTCCCACCGTCGATCCCCTCACAAATCCAACGGCACCACAACACCCTCACACCACTATAAAAACCCACCACCACCACCATCACTTTACAACACCAACACAAAAATCAAAAAAAATGTCAGGAAGAGGCAAAGGAGGCAAGGGTTTGGGCAAGGGCGGAGCAAAACGACACCGTAAGGTTCTTCGCGACAACATCCAGGGCATCACGAAGCCCGCCATTCGCCGTCTTGCTCGTCGAGGCGGCGTTAAGCGTATCAGCGGCTTGATTTACGAGGAAACTCGCGGCGTGTTGAAGATCTTCTTGGAGAATGTTATTCGTGACGCCGTTACGTATACGGAGCACGCCAGGAGGAAGACCGTCACGGCGATGGACGTCGTTTACGCGCTCAAGAGGCAGGGACGCACGCTCTACGGATTTGGGGGTTAAGAATTAGGGTTAGGGTTAGGGTTTGTGTAGATTTGGGTGTTATTTGTTAATTAGGAGTTTTATGTTTGTGTTATTTGAGAATTAGGGATCTGATTCTGGTGAATTTGTAAGTTTTTAACAGTTTGTGTAATTCAAGAGTACTTGAATCTATAATGGTTTTACTTGCGGTTTCAATTTATATTTACATAAAATGATTGATTTCTTTTTTGAATTGTTTTTTTGCTTAAAGGCCTTCATAATAATTGCAATTTCATTTGATTTAGCGAAGGTATAAAGCATAAACCACATAGATTAATAGTCATTAATATATCAAATCATCTACCTTAAATTGATAATACAACAGAAGGTACTACAAAAGAAGTGGTTGGATATTATAAAGTATAAACTATAAACCACATAGATTAATAGTCATAATATAACAAATCATCAATCATTTATGGTCAAATTATATACCCTTATATTTTTAATCATGACCAACGCCCCCACCCCATTTGGCACAACAGAAGATGTGAGTGTAGTTTATCATATAAGAACTTATAATGCATAGGGTCCGTGTTATATATTTATAATGTTTAATTTCTGTATAAAGTTTGTGATTTAAAAAAGAGAGATTGAATTTGAATTTGAGTTCGAATCCAACAACAATCATGTGACTTTAAATAAATCTATGCAGGGTTGTTAGCTGCTACCAGAAAAAAATGTACACGTCTTTGCAGCGTGCAACACTAAGGCCCCATATTAGCATTTGATTAAATTCCATCTCCCATCGTGTAATGTAAGTTTGGTGGTACCAAATGCGATGATTACAAGGTATTTTAAAGGCAACAACGGCCTGCATTCTTTAACCTTGGCTTGGCTTCTTTTTCATTATTATGTGTATTTATACAATCAAAAATTTAAAAATGATTAGTTAAGTAGACCCACCACCACCTCTTTGATGGCGGGCCAAAAGGCATGAGTTATGAGTACACTACCCGGACCACCACATTTTTTTAACTTTTAAATACTACAATCTCATGAGATCGGCCTAACCCAACTACATTACATCATGACCCGACCCACTTTAGCTTTTGAACTTCACTTAAGGAATCTTTATGCAGGCGACATCACTACTACTTTTTGACTTATGCTAAAGAATTTTCCCGTTATATTTTGTTCACTTGATTCTACTTTTCTTAAATAGTCTATATTACAAATTACTTAAAGTAATGAATAATGATTTGGGGTTTTGTAATTTTACCTGCTTCTTCGGCTTTTCTCTGAGCTAATTCGCGGTCGTTGATGATCTCTTCCGCGTAAGGGGCGTCGTTGTTGTTGTAGATCAACCCCTTTAGCCCTCTTAAGTTCTTGTTAGGCGAGTTGAATATCGTGGTGTTGCTGCTCTCGTGCGGCATTTTTTGCCTTTTGCTGTGTTCCTTCTGTTAGTTAGGACAAACTACCTGAATTTGATCGAAATGTCACAATCCCAAGTAGAATTTTGTGTAAGAACAAAAACCGAGGACAACTCCTATTCTACAAAAAAATAAATAAAAAAAATACATCATTTTCTCCCTTCTGAGACTAAGTCTAATGGAATTAACTAATGATTAATATATTATTCTTGGTTGATAACTATCTTAAAGTTGAACAAATGGACTTGTATTCGTGTATACTTGCTGAATTTTCGTACAAACTAAAACAATTGTGCAGAGCTTTCGCGTCAAATCATCAAGAATTAATAAGAAATAATGAATAATATAATGATCATGAGAACAGACATAGAACTTCAGAGTTTCAACACGATACATTTTAAGTAAATTAAGTTACCTGAATAATATGATTGTCGTCGCAGTTTCTTCCGGTGATCGACTTCGGACAAAGAAGAAGTGAAAAGAAAAAAACAAGAAGACAAAAAATCAAAAGAATTGATAGTTTTGATCAGCTTAGAGTGTGCTGCTGATAACGCCAATTTAGCTAAGATTGGATCTGAAGTTTGAAAAATGGGAGAGAGTTTGAACAACGAGGTTCTCGTGACTTGTGTACAAAATCAAGAATTCAAAAATGAGAACTTGTTGTTGTTGTTGTTCATTTAATGCAAAATGGAGAGGAAAAAAATGAGAGAGGTGAAAAGAAAGAAAAAGCAGCAAGAATAAAAAGGCCCTGAAAGAAAACGTCCCGTTGTCTTGGCTTTTCTTGGATTTTAAAAATATGGACGGACCCATACAAAATTAAATACTACAACACCTAACGGTGAATCTAACGACGTTAGTAGATTTGATGGAGGTGTTAAAATGAAAAAAAATTGCAATTTTGGTCCTTTGAATTCAAAATGGTCGCTCAAATAGTTCTTGGATTTGAAACATGTTTTTTGCGAAGTTCGCGATTTTTAGTCTTTTTTTAACAACTTGCAAACATATTCATTTATCTTTGATTATAAGTAATAAAAGTCTTTTTTTTTGTTGAGTTTCACTTTTTAATCTATTTTAATGAATTGATTTTGATCTTCAAGTAAGTAATTGTATGGTCTTTTTCATCTATATTTAAAAAGAATCACTAATTGGAAGAATCGAAAGAAGATTTTTTGCGAATTGCTTATTTGATGACTAAAAATATTTCACAAAATTAGGTTATAATGACTAATATTCAAGAAAAAAATGTAGTTGCGAACAATTAAATAAAGACAACATATGGAAGTTATAAAAGAACAAGAACTAAATTTGCAAAGAAAGATCAAAATTGAGACTTGTGAAGATAAAGGACTACTTTTATATGTTACAAAAAAATGCTGACATATTTTGTGATAATGTTTAAGTTAACGGACTGATTTTGCATTTTATCCATGCCAAAATGTGTTTTTGTGTGCCACGTGGCGAGACAAGAGGGGAACGAGAATTGGACAAGTGAAATCCGAGGTGGGGTCATTTGAACGTTGGACTGGGCGGCAAGATCGGGGCTGTATGATTAACACTTGAGGTGCTTTATAAATGCTTTGGTGTATGATGGTGGTTCTTTTTTGCCCTATACACTTTCGAATATGCCTATTGCCTTCTATTCTAGTATTTAATTGAGAACTTTAGCCACTAATCAAGGAATTAATGCACATGAGGCCATAGTAAGTAGAAATCAAAGCATAAAAATGTAAACAATGTTAATAGAAATTTTAAAAAATGACGATTTAAAAGTACAATTTATGTTGTTATACTGATGTAAAATTCGCCATATGGAAACAAACAAACAAAAACTAAACATTTAATACCAAATAGTTGAAATAGTCATATAAACTAAAACGAGAATCACGTTGAGTTGAACATATAGATTATTCTTCTCCACTTGTTGTGATGAGTAAAATGTTTTCATTTAAACTTCTAAAATTTATGTCAAAAAAAATGTTTAATGCACATAATAAGTTTGAGATTGGAACAAACACCACCCATTGTTATGATGATGTTGCAAAATGCTTATTTTGTGGTCCTTGTTGAGCACGGGTAGGCATGAACATTTGGATTAGTTAATTGATTGATGTTGATTCTATGTTTTGATATTATAAGTAAAATTCACTTTCAGAAACTACTATGTTGTAATATTAATCAATGAGGTTAAGTGAACCTGCTTTCTCTTGTATTTGGTCTAATTATTTTCAGTTTGAACACCGAAATAATAAAGCACTATACTTTTTAAAGCTCAATCTTATGCCTCAGTATTTCAGCTTTAATTTTTTGATATCATCTAATCAGTTAGAAACTTATTGATAGACGATTCAGTTTCACATATAATTAATGAATCTAAATCTAACAATAATACATTAATCAGTTCTTAAAGTTGAATCTTTAACAAGATTATATATATATATTAAGTTGGGTTCGGCTTATAATTTGTTCTCTATACCTAAATTATTATCTTGAATTTTAATTTTGTCTCGAACTAAATATCTAGTACTAATGTACGACGCTGATTCAAGCCTAAATTAATCAAGGTAGTAACTAAATTACGATGCACAGTACTAAGTACCATTTCTTTGCCTTCGCACCAACACAAGCAACATGTTATGTGCCGATTTGATATCTAGCCTTACAATAACATCCGAATAATAAACCGGGGGAAAGTGAATGAAACTTCCCTTGTGTTTTGTGAAATTTGTATAAAATCTCTACGTATCAATTATTTTGTGAAGAGTTCTCTTGTATTTTCGAAAATTCGCATCAAACTTCTATTTTACCAAAACAAAAATAATATAAACGTCGTGTTTTTATTCCTAAAACCAAAGTTTGAAAACTAGTATAAAAGGTTGAGGATTTTAATATCTACTTATGCTTTCACGTCCACTTCTCCGAGCAACTTTGGGTAAAAATAGATTAGTATGCAGAGACTTTCTTATGTATCATGTTTTACGTCTTTTTCGATTTTCCTCTTCAATCAAATGTGTTATAATGTGTACTATAGATTAACTTTTACCTTACAAAAGAAACATTTAGAAATATGAGTACTATAGTCTTAGTTGGAAAAAAATATGGTTTATCGGTAATTCCTAGCACGTAGTGCGCACAATTAACTGTTGAAAAGCATGTATGCCATTTACTAAATTTGATTATTATTATTATTTATTATGGTGATATAATTGTTATGGAATACAGTTTGGTGCATTTGAGTTGGGATAGTATGTCAATATTTAAAAAAGACAGTGTTTTAGAAAAACTCATTCGGAGCTCGCCACAAGGCATTTTGATCCTAAAACGCCCTGAGGCAGTTCGTTGGGGCTTACGCCTCGTAATTTAGGTCATACGCCTAGAGGCAAAAGGCTTGCCTTGTTCCCCTTAAGGAGCTAGGCTTACCTTCATGTGTTAAGACTTTTTTCAAAAAAGTTATAAAGTGCGGTCTTAGTAGCACCTCGTGTCCCTAACAAGTCAGGTTCTCACAAACTCAAAGTTTGCTAAAATTGCAAGAAGACAAGGAAGTATGTGCAAAAAAGCTTATATGTAGTGCTTCAAAGTGATTTTTATTGTGTACAATGACTCCAAACACCATATATACAAGGCCACCTCCTCAATGGATTGTGGAGATCAACTCAATCTAATGACTACTATTTCGCACCTACAAGATTTTAAACTCTTCTAACCGACAAATATCAGGTCTTTCTAGAATCTTCTAAACCCCACTGCAAACTTCTAGAAGTGTAGTAGAAAGCTCCTGAAAAGATTAAAAAAACTGCAAAATTGCCCATGTAGCCTGCATGGGCAGCCTGTGCGCAAATGTTGTGCGTGCGACGCTCATCGGGTCACCTGGCCAGGTTCGTTTTGTTGTGCGCTGCGTGTACCCGATGTGCTAGCCTGGCCTTTCTTCTGTGCGTGAGACCAGGTTGGTTGTGCGCTTTGCTCATGTGTGCAATCTTTGTTGCTCGATGCACCAACTTGCGTGGTATTTTGTGCACGATACATGCGTGACGACTTATTACGCCCTAAAGGATAAGGATTACTTTGTCTATTTCATTCTAAGTTTCATTTGTAATTTTGCATGAAAAATAATATTCCACATAAATTACAAGTATATTGAGAGCTATTTGATATTCCTATTCGATATTTAATATATTTTCAAATTCCCATTCTTCTTATTATATATGTTTTAATTATAAATAAATATGTCCAAATAAAAAAGAAGCGTTAACCCTTCAAGAAAATAAGTACGTTGAAGTTTGAAACAAATAGGAGCGAAAAGTATGCATAAACGTTGGATCCCTTGTTGAAATTATTCCTGTCCCACTTTTCAAACTCACTTTTAGTAACGGTGCAAATAAACTGGCTTTGTTTGCACACTACTGAATAATGAGGGACTATTTTAGGGTTGACTAAATTTATACGTGGAATTATTAGGGGAGTAAAAAGGATGATTAATTTGATGTTAGACATGTAATTAAAAGAATAATTGAGGTTGGAGAGGAGAATTATGAACTCGTGCTTGTCGTACCATGCCGCCATAGATCCGCGACGTGCAAGAGGAGTATTATTATTAGTATTAGTGATGTTATTTTGTTTTAAGGATATTATATATTAAGGTTATTTAACAAATATATTGGCATCGTGTTTGAGCGACATTAGTGTATAGAAAGTGTTCTATAATCCCCATGAGATTAAAGACTTTTAGTGGTATTTGTGAACATTTATGAAAAAACTTTATAAGCTTTTGGCTGAGTTCCGCCTAAGGGCTTCGATTTCCAAAGTAAACTGAAATCGGAGACTTTTTTTTTCTTTTTCTTTGTTGAGATGATGCAAGTTATAGGTTAATGCCTTGTTTAATTGAATGATATTTGTTGTTTTCAAAATTTTATATTATAATGAATATTGATATGTAATATTGTGGGTGATCATTGTTCTATTCAAGTTGAGATGTTGAGATTTGGAATGTGACTTAGGTCGATATCTTGTTTTATGGGTTTTATGTGATGTAGTTAATTCATTGTGAATTATGACTTATGACTACTGAGCTTGAAAATGTGACTTCTTTTTGGTATATTAAATGGTTGATCATACTTATCTTTTTATTTGGCTTACAAAAGATTTTCTTTACAACTTTAAATTTGATTTTATGGCAATTATATGGTGTTTTTACAGAAATAAAGGGAACAAAAAAATCAAAGCCAAAATTGGTGTGAATTAAACTGAATCGGTGCTGGTTTGTAACACACACGACTGATCAAACGGCTTGGTACATGGTTCAGTAGGGGGACCAAAATTGAACCTCCTCTTTCATGACTGATTATCGAACCATCCATCACCGCATATAAGCACTTTTTAGTCGTTGCATCACAATTTTTTGTTTTGCTTGACTTAAAGAAAAAAAAGAACATATTTAGAAAATTGGGTTTATTTTTTGAATTATTATTTTACAAAAATTAAAAGAAAAAACTATGTTACAAATATGTTGACACCTAGATAATGCTTAAGTAGCTATTATAGAAGACTTACAAATATTTACAACTCTTAATTATAGAAATTAACTAACTTTGAACAAAAGTCATAAAGATGACGCTTTCATAAACTTTTGTAAACATTTCTAGATCTTATATTTTAATGTGACACTTACTAGGTGGATACATGCCACTTAATTACATATATCAATTTTATTCAAAATCATAATCACCTCGGAACTCTATTACTATTAAATAGTTTGAGAGATTATCAGGTACAACTGTTGCACAACACAATAAGGTGGTGCAACCAATTCGGTTATTTTGTGTTAACGTATGGGATGGAGTGATGGGGAGTTAATTTCTTATCATTAAGAATACTTCTAAACTCAACCATTTGCTGCACCACGTCATCATACAACGGT
This sequence comes from Misopates orontium, assembly GCA_946800315.1. NCBI lineage: Eukaryota > Viridiplantae > Streptophyta > Magnoliopsida > Lamiales > Plantaginaceae > Misopates > Misopates orontium. The sequence continues at coordinate 7,612,601 of OX326946.1, read as the reverse complement.
TGTATAAAATGATTTTTTCAATAAAAAACCTAACACTTTTGATGATTATAAAACCAAAGTCCAAATGAAGTCTTTCCCTTGGAGGTGGGGCTGGGCTGTTGCTGGACTGGGCTTGTGTTAAATCTAGTCATAAGCCCATTCGAAGATAACATTCAAACTCCAAGTCACTCTTGTTGTGATTTGTGAATACTTTAATGCAATTAATTGGACAAATGCTAATATTATTTGCCGGTAAATTGAAATATATTGTGCCAACGTAGACTAGGGATTTAGCAACAACAAAAGAAAAATCATGCTGTAATTGATGATTAAGTTAAGATCTGTGTCTACACGGTGCATATAAACCTTCATAGGGGTGTTTGCATAACTTCAAGAAGAAAAGGGACTTATATGTAAATAGTTCATAGAAGGATTGGACAGCACAACTATAACGGGTAATTTTCACCCACCTACCCTGAAGTTTCATTCTTTGGCATATAGCCCCTGAGGTTTCATATTTTGGCATATAGCCCCTAAGTTTCACTCATTGGCATATACCTCCCCTGACGTTTCAATTCTTTTGCATATACCCTCCTGAGGTTTCAATTCTTTTGCATGTACCTCCCTTCCATCTATTGACCCTTGGTCAACTATAAAAAGTGAGGGTAAATATGTAATTTTCTTAGACTTTAAAATATTAAAACTTATTTATGATTATTAATTTGCTAATTAACTTAAACATAATCCATTTATTCATATGGTCTATATATTCAAGTTAAGCATGTTTTATTTTTAATCATATTGGTCCATTAATATGCATAATATTCTCTAGCAAAAAATAATAAAATTTAGAAACATATTCTTTTTATTCTATATTTTATTTTACATATGTAACATATTAATAAGATCGATATTTTAATAAAAACATCATTTAATCAATATAATCGTCAACAATAGCGCATAGGAATAATATATTCATAATTTATAGTAAAAATGCTGCAAATTTTTCTATAAATATTTAAAATAAGCAAATGACCGTAAGGTACAATTTTCCTAATCATGTAAATTTTAACTACTTAAAAACTTCTAAAAAAATTAAATTTGCAAAATCCAAAATTGCTAATAAACTAATATAATTAAAAATAAATCTGCTTAATTTTGATATTTAGATAATAGAATAAATGGATTATGTTTAAGTTAATTAACATATTTATAATTATAAATATATTTTTATATTTTAAAACAAAAGAAAATTACATATTTACCCTCACTTTTAATAGTTGACTAAGGGTCAATAGATGGAAGAGAGGTACATGCAAAATAATTGAAACTTTAGGGGGGTATATGCAAAAGAGTTGAAACCTCAGGAGGGTATATGCCAATGAGTGAAACCTCAGGGGAGTATATGCCAAAATATGAAACCTCAGGGGGCTATATGCCAAAGTACGAAACCTTAGGGGAGGTGAATGAAATTACCCCAACTATAACCTTGAGCACTTATAATGAACAAAACAGGTGTATTAACCGACGCAAAATCTAATTTTTCGTGGTAAATAATTAATTAGGATCAAGACATGCACTGCAAACTAATATATTTTACTAAAAACTCACGATTTTGAGTTTGACTCCTCAACTTTCACCAGTTGATCAACTAAATATCACTAAATGATCATGAAGCGTGATGTGATATATAGAAGCTTTTGGAATTACCAAGAATTTGCCAAGGAAAGAAACTTCCGAAACTTCGACATCAAAACAAAATGGAAAAGGAAAAATGAAAGAGCTGGGTAACTGCCAAGACATATATATATATACGAGATGGAGAGGTCCTGTCTGGTAGTTGCAATTCAAGTTTAGATAGTATGCCTGAAAATAAAATAAATTATCGTGATTTATCCACCGTTCAATTTTGTAAGTACTAATAAATTTTTATTTTCGAGTTCGAGTATTCGTGAAATTCGATCATAATCACACTTTTATTTTGTAAACGAAATATCGAAAAGTATCGAAACGTTTTCATTTCTGAATTTATGTAAACGAAATATACCGATAATTTCTGCTTTCATTTTACAAATAGTTTTTATTATATTTTCAAAACATGTTGGAAAGATCCCAAGATATTACAAAATATATCTAATGTTTAGTTTAACCTATCATATATTAAAGACGGAACTTTGATCCATGACGAACACAAACATGAGTTGCAAAAGCACTTAATGTATGTTATTCTATCTTATTTAAAGACTCGATCGACTTTAAAAAAAAAAAAAAAGAAGAAAAAGAAGGAGAAGAGGATGGGATCCTAGGCAAGATTCGAGAATGGCATACGATACATGCAGGGAAACTCATAGAACAAATGAAATATTAAAATGATTAAATGATCATAAAAAACAATTCAGTGTGTCCCATTTGGATATTCCCGAATTCAAAGAATAACAAGTTAAAGTGCAGTTTATCAATTTGAGTACATGAATCAAAGTACATGAAACTATGGATTGTAAGTTTATGACTCTTGAACTTTAATTAGTCCATGTATCATGATTCTTGAAAACATGAACTTTGAGATCAAGACATATAAGTGAGTTTATTATGAGTCTACATACTATGATCTTCAATGTTTTTGAATTTAGATAATATATAAATGTATTTTGACGAGTTTGTGGATTAGCTCTGAATATGAATGATTATTGCGTAAGTGTGATTTGACGGGAGAATATTTTCATACTCTAACGTGGAGTAAAAAAATCATTACCTTGGCAAAATCTGTTTGCCTATAAAATATGTATAGTCAAGGTTTCCTTCTTGACTTTGCACCAAACTATAAAGGTTAATGGAATAGTGTTTCAACAAGTTTTTTTTTTTTAGAACTGTTTCTACAAGTTTCTTCTTTTTTAAGCAGAACAAAGAAAGGAAAATGCAAAGACACAAAAGCACTATACACATGGACTCTGGCATCTTATATATTGTCTATTTATTTTCGCATTATGTTATAAAAATAATCCTAATTCAAATATCTTTTTAACTAAATTTTTTATAAGAATTAATAAAGCTCTTCTATTCAACTAAGTTGTTAAGTAAAAATAATGATTAAATACTATTTACGATTATCCTTTTAGGGAAAAAGGAAAATTTTCTTTTTTTAATTGCCAATGTAAAAGGAAAAAGAAAATGTTATTGGCCCTAGTATATGGTAGAATGCATCTTGAATTGGACCGACCGACATCAGCCTGAGTTGGACGCGTGAACCATCGTTACCTTTTTGTCACGCTTTGGCCATATCACTTACACGTGGTTTCTGAATTTCTCCATTCCAAATAATGTTTATTTTTTTCATGCTTCAATTATGATACTCACATTGTCATATGAAAGTGACTCCACTAGGCACCATACATATGAAAATGAAATTTTTGCATATCGATGGCCACTTCTTATATATATATATATATATATATTTATTTGAACTAAAACATTCTTTTATCAGAATCTTATAATAATCAATATACAATCTGTAATACAACAAAGATTCACTTTACAGAACAGAAGCCAACTAAATTGCCGTTTTCAGACTATTTTAAAAACAGAAATTTATCATTAAGTTAAGTTTTATATCATTTTTATTAATACATTGAGAAAAGTTCTAAAAATATTTTATTTAAACAAAGTTTTCTTATCCAAACAAGCTAGATTGGTACACATCTCAAAGTACTTATATTAAAAGAAAAGAAAAACTAAGGATACTTTGTTATAGCCCTATAGGGTAATTTTTATCCACCTCGTCTCAGGTTTCATACTTTGGCATATAGCTCCCTGAGGTTTCATATTTTGGCATATACCTCCGCTAAAGTTTCATTCATTGACGTATACCCCCCTAAGGTTTATTCTTTTGCATATACCTCCTGAGATTTCAATTCTTTTGCATATACCTCCATTCCATTCATTGCCCTTTAGTCAACTATTAAAAGTAAGGGTAAATATGTAATTAGGGTATACTTTAAAATATGAAAACTTATTTATGATTATTAATATGTTAATTAACTTAAATATAATCCATTTAATCTTATAATCTAACTATCTAAATTGAACATGATTTATTATTCATTATATTAGTTCATTAGTAATTTTGTATTACAAGTTTAATTTTTTTTAGAAGTTTTTGAAGTAGTTAGAAATTGACATGATTAAAACAATATAACTTATGGCCATTTGCTTATATATATATATATATATATATATAGAGAGAGAGAGAGAGAGAGAGAGAGAGAGATTTGCAGCATTTTTGCTAGAAATCTTGAACATTTTATTTCTATGCGCTATTGTCGATGATTATATTGATTATGAAATTTTATTAAAATATCAATCTTGTTAATATGTTACTGCTGTAAAATAAAATATATAATAAAAAGAATATGTCTCTAAATTATATTATTGTTTGGTAGAGAAAAAAATGCATATTAATGGACCCATATGATTAAAAACAAATCATACTTAATTTGAATATTTGGACTACAAGAATAAATGGATCATGTTTTAGTTAATTAACAAATTAATAATTATAAATAATTTTTAATATTTTAAAGTATAAAAAAATTACATATTTACCCTCAATTTTGATAGTTGACTAAGGGTTAATGGATGGAAGGGAGGTATATGCAAAAGAATTGAAACTTCAGGGTGGCATATGCCAATGAATGAAACTTCAATGGGGTATATGTCAAAATATAAAACCTCAGGGAGCTATATGCCAAAGTATGAAACTTCAGGGAGGTGGATGAAAATTACCCTGTAACAAAGTATCCTTAGTTTTTCTTTTCTTTTAATATAAGTACTTTGGGATGTGTACCAATCTATAGCTTGTTTGGATAAGAAAACTCTGTTTAAGTTGAAAATCTCCACAATTTTAAAGCATGCAAAGCGCCGAAGAGCTTGTTTGAGCTCATATAGTGCCTTTTGAAACATACACCTACCTTTTTTTAATGAAAAACATACGAAGGAGATGTCATGTACACTTTCTTATGTAAATCACCATTCACAAATACATTTTTCACATGCATTTGTGAAATATAGCACTATCGAACTAAGACAACCGCAATAAAAACTCTGACAGATGTCATCTTAGCAACATGAGCAAATATCTCCTCATAAATCATATTATATTCTTGATAAAAATCCATTTGTCATTAAACAAGCCTTATAGCGCTCAACTGAACCATCAGACTTGATTTTTAATTTTGTACACCCGTTGAGAACCAATCAAAAATTTTCTTCCAGGAAGAGAAATCAAGTTCGAGTATGGTTTTTATCCAAAGCCGACAATTTCTCATTCATAGCTGTTTTCCAAACAATATTGCATGCTGTTATGATTATGAATAAGAGATAGGCTCACAAAGTGGCCAGCGGATGCTAAAAATTAAAGCAAGAGACTCATAATAACAAGAATAACTGAAACTTGGCAATTGAGTAGACTTACATGTACGTTTAGAGTAACAATCCATATCTGGATCCAAAATCATAAGAGGAGGGACAACAAGGGATAACTTTCATCAGCTCTAGTGTCAGCTCCATATCAGTACCAATATTCTCACAAACAACAATATCATCAGTATCAAGTTCACCACCATTGTCAATACTATCATCTCAAAAGAATCAATATGGAAAATATCAAACCAAGGTAAATTACGAGAACTTTTTGGTAGATAGAAAGATGGAATTTGCTTAATAAAATGAACATGAGGAGAAACATAATACTTTCTAGCAATATGATCATAGCAACAATAACCCTTGTGATCAAATCTATATTCCAAAAAAACACATAGCAAAAAAAGATGATAGTTTTGTTCGCTCCAAATGAACAAAACATGTGGAACCAAAAACCCTGAATGAGCATAGTTAGGAGTTTAAACAAATAGCTTAGCATACAGGGAGATACTCAAATTTTTAAATGGGGATCTTGTTAATGATATAAACAAATGTGAGTGTTGCCTCTCCCTAATATTTACTAGGCACACTAATAGACAAAAGCATAGAACATGCAGTTTTAGTAATGTGCCAAATGTTTCTTTCAGCTTCAAAATTATGTTGAGTTATATCTATATAATAAGATTGATGTACTTTACTATCAACAAGGAGAAGTTTAGAGAGTGCTTTACTAGAATTTTCCCACCCAAACTAGAACGAAATCGCTTTATGACTTTAAGGTGTTGAGTTTTGACATAAGATGTAAACTAAGTATAAATATCAATAAACTTTGACAATGTCTCGACAAATATACCTCACGAAAATGAGTATAGCCATCAATGAAAGACACATAATATGTAAGACCCCTCCATCCTAGTGAGAACAGGGGCATACAGCAAATATCAGGACGAACCAAATCAAATAGTGCAAAAGAGGTGGATGTACTATAATTGAAGGAAAAATTTTCGAGCTTACATCCATTGCAATGAGAAACATCAGTAAAGTCTAGAACACCACTATTACGTAAATACTTCAGACAAGATCCAAATATATGGCCAAGTCTAGAAAGTCATAAGTAAAGACGAAGAGTTCAAATGAAAGGTAGATAGATCAACACTCGTGTCTGTAATCTGACCATCACCCTTCACGTCATCCTAAACACAGAGTCCCCTGTCTACTCTAGTCCTAGACATTTCTTTGATTTTGGATCATGCACATGACAAGAAGTAGAAGAAAAGGGAATAATATGACCACTATCACGTAATTGACCAAAATAAACAACGTTTATGGCCAATTACAATTAACATCAAAGATTTTGTTTTATGATTATCCCAACGCCTGCTAGTGGCATAAGATTGTCACCAACATTTATAATAGATGTAAATGACAATACATGAGACATAAATACAAATATACGTTACAATCACGAGACATGTGATGAGATGCTCCACAATCCAACACCTATAAGGACAATTTTAAACTTCAAGTAGATGGAGTAGGCATGGTTGATGATAAAGTACACTATATTTCTATTCTACACAACATGAACTATACATTACCATTAACTTAAAGAAACTAATTTTTATAAACTTACCGATAGTAGTTATATACAAAGTCTATGACTATCAAGAGACATTAATTAGGATATAAGATGATTTTGAATCTTGAAATATATTAATAAACAACTTATCCCTAAAAAACAGTTTGCTCAAGTTTCATCTCTATTTATTTTGTTTGTAAGTTTATACCCACCCAACTTGCTGCTTAAGCATACCAATATATAATACAAAATTACTCATCAAATATTGAGGGCAAAAGGATACGATCGTTTCTCTTTCTACATATGACCATGGTATACCTGACCACTAGTGTAAGTTGGACCAATGGTAAAAAATACTAGTCCCAAAGAGTATGAGGCTTGAGGATTGAAGATGAAAGAGAGTATTTGAACACTTACTAAAATTTTCCAGTGTTAAGAGCATTATGTAAAACATTAAAGAACACGTATTATCAACATAGTAGGACTTTTTGAAGAATTTTGTCAAAAATCTAAAACTTTAGTTGTATCCATTAGAACAAGTTGAAAGTTGATCCCTGCAGTTCAAAAAGGGGGTTGAATATTCAAAAAACGGGTTGAATATTATAAGTAAGAGTAGTGGGTTCATTTGTTATTGTCAGAGATGGATAGTTATCTTAAGCAATATAAAGTTTCTCTTCCATAATCTCTTGCTTGTCCTCTTAACTAACATTTCTTACAACTAGTTATCTTATCATTGAAGCATTATCATACCATGGTATTGCTTTGGTTGGACTGTGGTAGATTATCCTATCGAGAATAAGCTACCAAACTAATAATTTCTTGAGAAGGGCCACCTCACTATACAACTCCGAATGAACTACTAGTAAAAAATTATTTGTTACTAACACCTCATTGTGCAACTTGTTTAGAACTACTAGTGCCTTATGATCCACTTGTAGGTTGACCACCAATAGCAAGTGGATCAACTTAAATTTATTAAAGTCCACCAAAATGGATTAAAAGATGTTTTATCATTGAAATAAAAATAATTTTCATCATTATATACAATGATAAGACCTAATACAACTGCAAGGACTACGTCTACACTCCAAAATCTTCAGTCGTCCATAATATACTAACCATTACCACGAGTTCAACTACTCTGACTACTAGGTGGACCCTCTTAGCGGCTCTGACCACTGGTTGGACCCTACTAGTGACCACAACCACTCGCTGTGCACTTCTAGCAGTCACGACCACTTTGACCACTTGCTGGACCCTCCTAGCGGCCACAATAACTTTTACCACTGGTTGGACCCTTCTCTGGCCATAACCACTATGATCATTTTCTGGACCCTCTTAAAGAATACAATCACTCTGACTACTAGTTGTACCCTCGTAAAGGCCAAACCACTCTGACCACTCGTTGCAGCCTACTAGCAGCCACAACCACTCTCACCACTCGTTGCACCCTCTTCCTAGCCACGACCATTTGACCACTCGTTGGACCCTCCTCCCGGTAACAATCACCCTGACCACTCGTTGGACCCTCATAGCGGCCACGACCACTGTGACCACTGGGGACCATTCTAGCCGCCGCGACCACTCTGACAACTGGTGGAAAATTACATGGAAGATAACAATCATTCTACTTGTGGGCTTGAATATCTTTCTACTGGTGAAACTCAAGTGGGCCAGATGTAGGGGCGGCGGTCAAGGCGAAGCGCCAATCAAGGTAGAGACGGCCAAGGCGGAGGCGGAGGTGATGCTGTGAACGAGGTGATCGAGATTCTTATATGAATACTTGTAATGTTGGTGCCTTGGTGGTTTAATACGAATAGTTATAGGAGTAGTAGAGTAATTGTTGGGCAGTTTTAAAGTATTGTTAGTATATTTTATCGTATTTAAGGCTTTAGATTTTTGATGTCATGTTAATAAGTTAAGTTGTATGTTTCCTTTTCTGCTAACTAGTAACCCAACGCACGCGGGAACCGCAAGCAAACTTTTTCTTATGCACGCGGGAATCGCAAGCAAACTTTTTCTTATTGTAATGATTAACTAAATTTTAAAGTATTTTCTTGTTGTATACCTTGTGTTAATAAAACTAGCAACCATGTGCACGCGGGAACCTTTAATAAGCATTTGCAATCACCACCTAATAGAGTTTAGTAACATGTCTCCAAGAAAACTCCAAAATTTAGTTTGGGATTTCCATTTAGTTGCATATGATAATAATGTCTAATTCTAAATCATAAGTTTAGTATTGTAGTAATATTATTCAATAGCATTTAATCGAGTTTTTTACAGGTAAAAACTTTTTATACTCACATAATATATAAAATACGAATTATCTCGTCAACAAATTATGAGTTAAAATTTAGTAATAATCACATAAAATTAAATATGAAAAAGAGTTTGCAATATTTCATGGATTAATAAAAACATGTAATAAGAAATAATTATAAGGATTTTAGCGCACGAAGCCTGAAACTCTCTTGTTACCATGATGAGTCAAGGTAACATGGATATCTATATGTAAATGAGTTGAGCTCAGTTTTGAATATCATCCAATAGTTTTCTTTTATATTTCCCTTACCGTTGCGCGCAAGTTATTTAAATGTGAATTCCACAAATCATTGATTATGGAGTAGTGTCATTGTTTATGTCGTAGTTTTTTTTTTTTTTCTTGTTTATAGCTTATAGGGTAGAGTTTTATTTCCGTACTCATTAATCAAAGTTCGTAAACGGATCTGCACCAACAAGAAGTTGAAAACTAGAGGAGCGATAATTTTTCTTAAAAAGTAATTTCTAGATGTTAGGGAATCCACACGGGACCTATCACACAATTTCTTTTTTTCTTCCAAAGTTTACACAAATATTTATCAAAGTAGGTCTTGCGTGTCAAAGTAGGTCTTGCCTGTCAAAATTGTATAACATTCATTTAAGATGAGACAACCTTTTTACCCTTAAATAAATTTACTATTACATTTTGTTTCTTGAATGTTTCCTTAAATTTTTTATAAGCAATAAGTAAGATTTTTCCACTTAAAGCTATATAATTGAAATATTAATTTTGTTTACTCTAATTTATGGTACGCTTAAATTTAGTATTTTTTACAACTATAGATAATATAATTATGTAAATATCTACGTGCATCCATGACGTATCGTATCCTAAAGTTTTTTAAAAATCTGTGTCCCCATATCTGTATCGCATCTGTGAAACTATGTTCCACGTAGTTGTCAGGCTTGAAGCCTTGAATGTAAGACTAAGAGATTCTTTTTTATGCACAAAAAATGTTTGTTGAATATTATTTTACTATATTTGATAGTTTAGATGTTTGACAGAATTTTAGGCCAGAAACTATAATATGACTTTGGTTGTTGCTATGATGGGTTGAGGTATTAGCCTAGTACGAAATGGAGAAATTGAAGCCAAGGATTAAAATAATCATATAGCACAAATTTTTAGATTCTACTAGCTGAATAAAAAACTAGATTAGTGTTTTTCGGCGGCGGTGTTAAGTTGTTGCCTGCATTTTCATTGGTCTTGTCTGGTAGTATGTAATTGTATTATTTTTGTACCTAATGGATTACTCATTCTAATTACAAATTTAATATTTCTATTTTCTTATTTTGTTTATTTAATTAACTCAAGTTAAGAGCATCCCAAGATGAAAAAAATCCCAATTACAACAAATCTAAAATCTTCCCCTTTTTTCGTGCTTTCTAATCAATATTTTAAAAGACATTGGACGTAGGACGTAGCGTTTCATAGACTTGAAATAAATAAGACATAAGTGTCCCACACACTCGAATATTCAATTATTTACAAATACTTATGACAATAATTTCTCCACCCGAAAGTCCGAACCCCCTTTGATACCCACTGTATTGCTGGGCCCCGCATCCACACCCGCGCCAAGGTGGAAGAAACTGCGTTTTTCACCGCACGACAGATCCTTATTCTATAGTAAAATCTCGAGATAGACATTAGCCAAAATCCGGTCCAGATAAAAAGTACCCAAAAAGCAAATCTATCAAAACTCAAAATAATAATATTGTATAATAGATAATAACAGAAGATTGAAGATTCAGATCCGCGAGGGCAAAAAGGGCCCCACTGTCATTAAAGCAAAGATGGAGCCCCTTTTACGTCAAACCCCAAGCGGCTCCTCTTTCCCTATATATTCATCTTGTTTGTCTCCCGCATCCTAAGAACTCACAGCTCAAATTACTTTCTCTCTCTATTTTCTCTCACTGTCCGATAAAAATATCTGTTTTCAGATTGTTAAAAATCGCAAATCTCTGTTCATCAGGTATATTAAACTCAAATCTACATTAAAAGATAAATCATTTACAAATGTGTAGCTGCATTATAATCAATGCTTTTATTTAGATTTAATTTCGTTTTAGTGTAGAGCTGATTTAGATCACATTAGCTCGTAATTTGTGATAATTTTGCTTTAATCTGGTGTTGTATTTTGCAAATTTGTGTTGATTTAGGATTATGCTACTCTACACAGCTCTAAATTGATGTTTTTAATTTAGGTTGTGAGTTGAGGTGTAATTTTTGTGTGAGAAAAACTCAAGATCATAGAGTTTTCAATTTGTTGTGAAAATTGCGGTTGGTGAGTGATGATTTTGATTTGATTGAGCACCTTGAGTGTTCATGAGAAGTAACTTTTAAGATTATTGGTGGAAGCAAAAAGGTAGAAAAATAGATATGAGAATGACATATCTCTTTTTCATTTGTCCAATTGCTTTGCTACTTTGTAAATGTTGTTCTTTTTAACATGACCGCGCGAGATGCACGCCGATCTTTCCGTACAGATTGAGATCCTATTCTATGGAATTTATCCTTTTAGGAGAATCTTTGAACCACTTCTTTTTTAGTCTTTCTGATTATTGGAGTAGATGTTAATTTTGTTTTTTGTGGTCTAATAAGCAAATGACTGTCACTTCAAAGCCTTTTCCTTTATTTTTTGTCTGGTATATAGTTTTATGACTATGCTTATATCCGTGTGCCTTTACCTTAGATGCTTATTCATGAAACTGTATCTTTACCTTTTCTTAAACAAGTTTTATTGATTATTTTTGCAGTAAAAAGCCTCGCAAATGGGTTCACAAGCTGTTGAAGATCTGATCGAGGCTTCGTCTGGTGTTCATTTTTCAGGGTTTCATTTAGAAAAATCAGGTCCAGGTGCTTCAGAAGTCGAACAACCAACTACCTCCGATACCGAAAATATCAAACAACCGTTTGTCATAGGTATAGAGATATATAGAAGCCATCTCATCTTCTGCAAAAGGTGTCCAAATAAGAATCAGTTCTATCGAGATATTTTGATATTGTGCTGAACTTACTGATCTTAGCATTATCTTCCTATGCTGCGACATGTTGGTAAACCTAATATGTGACCTTTTAGAATATTCCTGAGTAATATGTTATGGAGAAGTAATATGAGACCCGTTCTGTATCTTATAGTTTAAGTGATTGATGTGGAAAATGCTTAGCATATAAAATAAAACAAGCACACCATATCAAGGTTGAGTTATATCACAAGTTTTAAGGTCTTTGAGGGCAAAAGATATTTTGAACATTCAGAGAGATAATTGAACATAAGCGCAAAAGATAAGAAACAGTTGTGTAAGAAACAAATATTACTGTTTACTTCGCCTAATGAATATACAACATTAGGGAAACAAATGAAGAAAAACCCTAGTTTTCCGGCATGGTAAATGACCTCTAAGGTTGCTGGCCATTTAAATCCACATAGGATGTTGGCTGCATTAGGTCTAAAAAAGTTCAAAACCTACATCGGTGGATGACCTTCTAGAAAAAGTATATCTTTGCTTCAGTAAAAAGATTCAAGGTTCAGTGAAGATTTTATGGTTGCATGCATCAAGAACATTTTATTCACCCTGGTAACTTGGATTTTCTGGCTTCCTGGACTCGAAATGCAATCTTAACTTTGACCTAGAGAAATCCTGTACCTCATTGGCTAATTTACAGTTCTAATGTCTATAAGCTGTTTCTGGGTTGGACTATTTGGTTTTTAGATTTAGTGGAACCATGCAAAAAATTGGGTCACTATGTTTTGGTTCAACCAAACAGTGCCATAGAGTATAAGTTTCCTATAGCATTCTTTAGGTTTACTGTTTTTAGTAATTTTGAATGCTTAAAATTGATCACATTCGCATCTCAGGAGTTGCTGGAGGTGCAGCCTCTGGAAAGACTACCGTTTGTGATTTGATTATTGAACAGCTTCGTGATCAGCGTGTTGTACTTGTTAATCAGGTATAGATGTTTCCTTGCTATAAATATGGTTTAAAAATTTGAATTTCATCCTGCTGCCTGTAACAGCTTAGTACCTATTATGCCTCTCGGAAAGTTCATCCACATTATCTACCTGCAATTCTTTTTTCTTTTTCCCCTTTCCTGTTTCCAATTAAAGTAATGAGGCATATGGTGGCCTCAAAAGCATGAGATATGAAAGAAAACACAGTTGTCTATGCATATTCTGTCCTCATAAAAGTTAATTGAAGGCCTCTGTACTTTGCCCATTTGGATACTCTTTTTACCAGGACATTGAATTATTTTGCCTTTTTAAGTATTCAATAAAGATGTCTCTTGATATCATTTTCCAGGGTATGAAGAACTTGTGTCGTCTCATGCACACTTTTTTAACTTTTTCATTGCTGGATGGGGATTCTACAGTGTGTTAGTTAATTTTTTTTGTGGTTTAAGAAAGAAAGAGTGGTTGAAGTTAGATAGCTATCATCAAAGGGAAAAATGTAACGAGAAAAACATGCAGTGTTTTTTTAACAATTTTGGTGATCTTATTGCATTCCTCATGCAAAAGTTTCTCTTGGAGTATAAGTTTTCTTTGCTGAAATTTCTTTCTATACTCTTCTGAAGAAAAAGTTCATATCAGTTAATTTATTAAATCATTCATTTTGCAGTTTCTGATGATTGTTTTGCATACCTCGGATATGTTCAAAATTTCACAAAGAGAGTAATCTTCCTGTAATCTTAATGTCATTTTGATGTTATTAAACAAATCACGGAGGGCCAAATCTTAATGTCTTCCACTACCAAATGTTTGCAGTTATTATGGTTTGTCAGTTCTGCTTTTTGTGTCTGAAGATTCTAAAAGCAATGAGTAAAAGTTTAATTTGCACTTTAGTTGAACTTTCTTTCTTTGGAGGCTTTCCTGTTACCGAATATTAAACTTCTCGTTGTCAAAATTTTGGCAGGATTCTTTTTATCACTGTTTGACACCAGAGGAACTTACAAGAGTTCATGAATATAACTTTGACCACCCTGGTTAGATTTTCTGGTTCAACCTTGAGCATATTAGTCCTTTTCTTTGGCATTCTTCAGTAGTAATTGACTTATTTGTCCATGAAAAGTTTGGTTTGAGTTTGAGTAAAGATGAATTTTTAGCAATATGTCTAATTTTTACGGTGAAGATTCACGATATTTGTAAATTGTAATCCTGTATAGTGTGAGCATTCTTGATGCAGCATCGCTAAGTCTTTTGCTTTTTAATCCACATCTATTTGCTTCTCCAGTCTTCACATTTCATTTTAATTTCATGTCAAGATTTTCATGTGTTATGTATTATGCCATGAGCTAAACAGAATAGGTTATAATTATATCATTCTGTAAAACTGCAGCCTCTGCTTTCATGCTTTATCGAGAATCAATATTTAGCAACCTGAAATCACATTCTATAAGTAATTCTAAGCTATTAAGATAATAATCAATTGATTGGCATATGATATCGACCATCTTGTTCTGGCAGGAAACATGTCCCGACTAAATTATTAGTTTTGACTTTGAGGGTTTCATCATGTTCTTTAAGTTATTTCTTTGTTTACATTGTTTTCAGATGCATTCGACACAGATAAATTATTGTGTATTATGGAGAAATTAAAACACGGCCATGCAGTTGACATCCCCAAGTATGATTTCAAGAGCTACAAAAATGATGTCTTCCCTTCTCGAAGAGTAATGTTCTTTCTCTTCTTTGTAAAATTTTTGCTATGTACCTTACTCTTGGAAAGCCAATTCCCTTTTGTTTATGTTTGGCAGGTAAATCCTTCGGATGTCATCATTTTAGAAGGTATACTCATTTTTCATGACCCGAGAGTCCGAGAATTGATGAATATGAAGATATTTGTAGATACAGGTGCTTTTTCTCCCTTTCTACATTATTTGCAACTCTAAATTAAATTAGCATGTGAATTATGCATTCAATGACTGAAGACATAGTTCTATGTTTAAGCAGCAGTTCTTATACTTCCGATATCTAGTTGTGTCATTTTTCCTCTTCTCACTTGATTTTTTGTTTTAACAACAGAAGTTATCTCATAACCCACCCCCCCTAGCTTGAACCATGTCCGTCAGTTCTTTGTGATCTTACCCATATGGATTTCTTATAGTTGAATATGTTACTGCTCTACCTGCATGAAGGACATAGTTTTTGAGGTTTATTCTCTGAATTCAGCATTGTGGTCTAGTTCTTCTATTTTGCTTCCGTATTTTAATTGAGGATTTGGTTAATTTTCTATTGTACTTTATGTTTTTGATTCTTATACATCAAGTTTTCAGTGCAGATGCTGATGTGCGCCTTGCAAGGAGAATAAGGCGTGACACAGCAGAAAAGGGACGAGATATCGGTATGGTACTTGACCAGGTAGAAAATTATCTTATCCTTAATTTCGCAAATTTATTACTAGTATCGTCTGCTTGCAGCCAATCCAAAAATGTCTTCCAGTGAGGTTTTTCTGGTGCTTTAGGGAATTAGTGAAACATTTTATTTATACCCAACTTGTACTTTCTTTTTAATTTCGGTAATATATGAGTGGCTCAGACTCGTTGGTTGAGGCATCTAGTTCTTAGTTTGGAGAAAAGGAGAATGGGATTAATTGGAGATCTGGAAGAAATAGCTTTAAATTAAGCCTTAAGTGCTCAACTGTGAAATTGCCCTTGCTAAAGAAGTATAGAGTCCATTCCTACTCATGTAAGTATGGTGGTTATGATAACTTCAGCTTTATGAAAGTTTGATAGTTAAAGAGCCAATGCACTAACTGTTGATTCAGTGTAACTGATGCTTGGAAGTTTCATCCTTTGTCTTTGCATTGCGAAATCTATCATGACGGATTGTCATGATGCTAGTACACCCCTTTCCTAAAACTGACACTGGGGACGTTTCCTTTGAATAACTCCCTGGGCAGAGATAAGCAGATGCATTATTATGAATCCCCGACGGTGCCATTTGAAAGATTGTTAAAAAGAAAATGTAAAGCAACAATTATAGTATAGGCTTGTGATGAGGACTGTATGGATAGTGCGTTATACTTTTCCTGTATATGCTTTGAATTGGTTGATTTTTTAACTCGCTAGATGTGGGCCAGTTAATATGATTTAGCATGAGTCCAGGTTATGTTGTGCCCAGGTTTTAGCTTGACTAATGGTGCTGCAGGAACAGTAACCTTATGGAAAAAAGTAACTAGATAAAGAACAAGAAGAAAACCTAAAGCTGGATCTGCCACATAATCACTCGGAAACATCAAAGAGCCCCATTTCTACTTCGATATATATATTTGTAGGATGAACTCTAGTAGATTGGATTAACAAATTGGACCTCCGTATTTAATGTGAATCATCTCTAAATGTACAACTTCAAGCTCAATTGCATAATTTGACTAAATATTGCATCAACATGTGTTATGAGGCGTAAATGCTAATACCGTGTTTAGATTCGAAGTACCATTTGCCTTTTCAAATACTGAGGTTTTTTGTAAATTAGTAAAGCGCGGCTGATAAATCATGTCAAAATGAGGAAACACCACAATGTTGAGGCTTCAAGTTTGAAACATTTCTTTAGTGTTGCATTACATAAAGCTCCGATGCTAAATTTAGAGGAAAAAAGGGTGGATTCCTTTTGTGTAGTGCCAGCACTTCTCTGGTGATTTTATATGCATTATTCTTTGTATATTCATGTGTAATAATTCTTAATTATTTTTTAAGTAAGATTAAACATTTCTTTAGTTGATATCTTAATAAAATGAAGCCAAACTGTTGTTACTTCACTTGGCTCTACTATAAATCTGCATTTTTTCAACTACATATATCTCCATTGGAGAATATATATATAAATGTATAAATGCCTATCTCTCTACCAATTCAAGGTTTTAGAAGAGACGGCAATTCAAAATGCTAGCAGAGCCAGATCAAAAAGAGGTCTGGTGTTCAAATCCCACCATCAATCATGTAAAAATAAATGTCATGTCTCAAGCGTAACAAGAAAAGATTACAGCCTGCATAGACACCACGTGCATGCGGGTTGGAAAATGTTCTCAAAAATATAAATGCCTAATCTCTCTCTACAAAGCTTGAGCTTTTAGATGAGACGACAATACAACAGTGTCTATTTCACATAAGATTATGTTCCGTGCATTTTTAAGTTGTTTTGAATTATTATTTTTTCTTTTCTTTCCTATAATATCGATGCTCAACTCCAAGTAATACGTATTTTATCCAAATCTTTACTTACTAATCCTGGTGTCCGATCTGCATGCAGTACTCCAAATTTGTAAAACCTGCTTTTGATGATTTTATACTTCCAACGAAAAAGTATGCCGACATTATCATTCCTCGTGGAGGAGACAACCACGTTGCTATAGACTTGATTGTCCAACATATTCGGACGAAACTTGGGCAACATGATCTTTGTAAAATATATCCTAATCTATATGTCATTCAGTCAACTTTTCAGGTATCTTTTCCAACTTCATATTTTATATATACCATTTTTTGTTATTTCTAATGCTTGTGATTATTATTGCCTCGTGCAGATACGCGGTATGCATACGCTTATACGTGATGCCCAAATAACGAAACACGACTTTGTCTTTTATGCAGATCGTTTAATCCGATTGGTAGGATTCTCTGTTTTTAGGATGTGTTCATCTTCAAGTTTTAATTGGGTTACTTGTCTTGGCTTGATTTGCTTATTTGTTAGAGTTCCTGTGAATAGGTTGTTGAACATGGTCTTGGGCATCTACCGTTCACAGAAAAGCAAGTGATCACCCCAACTGGTAAGCCTCCATCATCAACTATCCCTGATCTATGCCCAGGTTTCTTTAGTTTTTATCTTCAACACATCTCAAAAGATCTGACCTCTTATCAGAAAGGTGCTTTTTGGTATTTTATATAAAAAAGCATGTCTTAGGATGAAAAAAGAAATTCCGCAGCATTACTTATGTTAATGAAGCAAGATCGGCTTCATTGGCATCATTACTTGAAAAAATTAATCGAATTGGAACAGAACTTGAAAATTTTCCGATAATGCAGCTTGAAACTTCATGCTCTCCCTTTTTCCTTGGGGAAGCTGTAACTTCTTAGTTTCGATATTGCACAAGTTTCTGGTAGAAATCAACCCTCTTTTCCTGATTTTGATTGATATTCTAGTACAGTCTGTAGGTTTGGCGCCCCTCTTTATCTGTCTCTTTATCACTTTCATTTCTCTGATCATTCATCTGTGTAGGAAATCAATTGGTCAGTTATACTACGAAGAATCCTGAATTGTGGAGCTTTTATCTGTGATTCTGGTCAGAAATTTAAGTATTACTGAAGAAAGTACTTATAAATGATTCTTGGCATTCCTGATATGCTGATGCAGTAATGTACTAAAAGTATGTAGCAAGCATGTGATTTATTCATTAATTTCTAAGCAAGTTTGACAAATATTTGGACTACATGTTTTGCACTGTGATGGTTCATTAAGTGGCTAGACTGATGAGAGAATCAACCTATTAATGTTGTCATTGACAGTAATACGATATGACAAATCTTTGACTTGCTTAAATGGATTCATATGCTTGAATACAGAAAGTTAGATGGCCTTTGAAATGTTAATTTTTCTTTCTTAGTGAAAGATCATGGCTGTTTCTTAACGTCCCTTGCATGACTTCTAAAATCCATAACAAATTGAAATTAAGTTGCAACTTTTTATGGTATTTTGAATTGCATGTCTTCAAGAAATCATCGCTTCCTTTGATGTATGCTTTTTGATCTAGCACTTCCCTAAAATAATTTTTTTTATTATGTCACTCTTCTAATGCAGGCTCTGTATACTCTGGTGTGGACTTCTGTAAGAGATTATGTGGTGTCTCTGTTATCAGAAGGTATCACAATGTTCTTTTATAGGAGTGGTACTTTTCTTTTCTTTGGGTCCTGTTCATGCTGAAACGACCGGAAAAATGTTATACAACCGATTCTTTCTTACGTCAATGATTTGTGCATTTAGCTCATGAAATAACTTAAAACTTCTGCAGTGGTGAGAGCATGGAGAATGCATTGCGAGCATGCTGCAAAGGAATCAAAATTGGCAAAATTCTTATCCACAGAGAAGGCGACAATGGTCAGCAGGTTAGATAACTGCTTCCTTGCCTTTGTGACACCCTTACTTTTAATTTGCTCCTCATTTGAATTCTGATGAAATGCCTTGGGCTTTGTACAGCTGATCTACGAAAAGCTCCCAAATGACATCTCAGATAGACACGTCTTGTTATTGGATCCCATTCTCGGCACAGGTCAGCCTCTTCTACATTGAGGGAAAAAATCAATATTCATGTGACAACTTCCAATTCATTGGGAGAAGCGTTTTGAAAGATATGTTGTGATATGTTTGTATTTTATGTCTTCACTAACTGGTACCTTAAATGTGAAAAAGAAGAAAACTTTCTCATTGTAAGTTTCTAATCCATCTTCAGGAAATTCAGCTGTTCAAGCTATTAGTCTACTTATCAAGAAGGGTGTACCAGAATGCAACATCATATTCCTTAATCTCATTTCTGTAAGTCAGTTGGCTCTAGGGACAAATCAATCTTTTTCTGTATTCTTTTGTTCATTTTTTATATTCTGATTTTGCTTATTCAGGCACCTCAAGGAATACATGTGGTGTGCAAACGATTCCCTCGACTAAAGATAGTGACATCTGAGATTGAATTTGGTTTGAATGAAGATTACCGCGTTATTCCTGGCATGGGAGAATTCGGTGATAGATACTTCGGCACAGATGAAGATTAAATTTCCAGAGACAAAAGGTTTGGGAGAAGAAAAGTTGGGGCAACTTAAAAAACTTATTATGATAAGCTGAATGCTGAAAGTTTTCATTTTTGAAACGATTTTGACTGCTTCATTATAAGAATAAGGGCTTTTATCCATGGTTTTTTTGGCCTGAATCATACGAACTGTGATCGGCTTATCGCTAGTTTTGGGTGCGCGAGCGCAGAGTTAACTGAGAGTCCTATAATACAAACTTATCATAATTTTGATAAAATTTAAGTAATAGAGGCATCTAGTATCTACAACTGGGAAAATACCCATCAAGAAAAGAATCTTGTGCTTTTCTTAGTAGTAAAGAATCGTTATTATCGATAAAGATTTTAGTTACGGTTTAAAACTGACATAACACGGCGGCACCAATGTCTACGTCTACGGTCTAGTCTACCATTGTGCATGGGGTAGGCCGGAGGTGATCTTTTTACATCTCATCTGATTTATGAAGAGGCGGACCAGCGATAGACTAATGTTTTTACCCGCATTGGCTGAAGCTTTAAAATAGTTTATGGAGGTTGACTATTCCTTTCACAATTTCATGTTTGAGTTTGAACGATTATAAACACTTGTTGAAGATTTAAAAATATGGAGGTCAATATAGGGATGACTCAAAGTACACCAATAAGGTTTAGCTAAATTGCAAAAGAAGAATCTTTGAAATTTGTGTAATTAGTAACTACTGGAACAGCCTTGTGCTCTAGAACGCGAAAGGATAAAAAGCATCAAGCTTTCTATTTTATGCACTGTCCCCATCTTTTTCAAAGGGAGAAAATTGGATCTTGGCCCGTTTAGATATGACTAAACATGAGGGGATACTTCACACGTATTTTTTCGAGTATGTTATTCATGATTTAGATCAGATATTTTCTTTAAAAAAATTCTAAAGTGTTATCAAAGCAAAAGATTTTATAGAACTTATAAATATCATTATTCCAAAAAAATAACATAGTATTTATCGTAATATGGGAGAGTATTTTTATGCCACACACTCATTTACTTATTCTCTGTAATGTCGTGATGCACAAAGTATAGATTGCAGATATTTTCTTATTGAAGGAAATTAGTTTCAAATCATGCATTTACGTATATTAATAAAACGACTACATTACTCCATCGTGCTTGTGATGCAACAAACTATTCAGATTGTAGATAGTTTCTTATTATACGACATTAGCTTTTCAATTATGCGTTCACACCAATAATCGAATTGACTGCATCGCCTTATCGTTCAACAACTTTAGGAAGTTTGTTTAATTTGGTCCTTAATCCTCATCGGTGCATTTGATAAACCTCTTATCCCAACTCTTCTTTTTAGGGAGATTGAACAATTAATCTATTTCTTTTGGTTGGTTTGAGGTGAATGGGTGGAGTGTCACTCATTTGGGCAGCTAACGTCTCAATCTATGGGATAACGGCGGTTAGAGCGCGCCAAAAAAGATCGTATTTGGAATTTCTCATTTAGAAAATAATTGGAGGCAAATAAAACTGTTTTGCAATTTTTTTTCTCCACAAGAGTAGGATAACAATGAACATATCATTCACATTTGGATCACTCGTTCATATATCCCAGTGCGATAAGCTTCGTTGGGCTACTCTTCTGACACGTGACGTCTCATTATAGGACGGATGAAATAGGAATATTCCGTTAAAGTTATTACATATCTCCTCTATATAAATAGAGTTGTTCTTGTTTTTGCATATTCGTCTGCTTTCTTATCCTTAATACCAATATATTATCGTTAGCAGCCATGTCTGCCTTCGTAGGAAAGTATGCTGGTAAGTCAAACGTTAATGTTACACTTCTTCCTTCAGATTTAACATGTAGCTGAACACGTGCAACTTTTTCTTATATTATAATATGGATTCGCCTCACCTGAGCTATGTTTCGTACTCATCTGTTTATTATTTTGTGTATCTATATGAACTTTATAGTAGATTTTATATGCATTTATCTTATTTTATGTGTCAAACAATTATATATAGAATATATAGAATTCTGTACAACAATACAATTGTTGAGTGAACGTGTGCTTTTCTCACTCATTTTTGTATTGTAAAAAATAATTCACGTCTATCTATACATAAACATATGGCACACTTTGCACACCTTCTTTTCCATAAAACTACTTCAAGTCTTTTAAGCCAAGAACAAATATGTTAATCCATATACATGTCGTCACCTTTATATTTAAGATATCTGTATGTAACTTGTAATGAGTGTTAAAGAAATAAGTCCTTTTGAGGCTTTCCATTACAATGCTATGCGTGATGCTATTTTAACGATAATACAAAGAGTGACACGCTCATTTTGACAGAAACATTTCAAATGCAAATTCTATCATCATATTATCAATCCAAATCTTCTGAGTCACAATGTAACCGTTAGATTTACGTCACTTATACGCGACGTCTATCACATGGTAGTACGCGGTACAAAAAGTAAATATTTATATATTTACCTTACAATTATTAGACGTGGTATAAATATGACATGAAGTGAAGAGTAACACTCTTTTCACACATAACAAGAATAGATATTTTGAAATAGAAGATGAATTCACTCCTATAACTTACGTTTTCTCACATTTCCAGATGAGCTGATCAAGAACGCAAAGTACATCGCCACTCCCGGGAAAGGTATCCTTGCTGCCGATGAGTCCACCGGCACAATTGGCAAACGTCTCGCTAGCATCAACGTCGAGAACATCGAGTCCAACCGCCAAGCCCTCCGCCAACTCCTCTTCACCTCCCCCTCCGCCCTCTCCCTCCTCTCCGGTGTCATCCTCTTCGAAGAAACCCTCTACCAAAAGACCTCCGACGGCAAACCATTCGTCGACCTCCTTGTAGAAAACAACGTCGTCCCAGGTATTGTTATTTTCTTAAATAATTAATTTGACGCGAGAAACAATGAAAATAAGAATCACGTAGTTCAGTCATTTTGATCCTATACATCCACGGATTAATAGCGTAAAAGGGCTAGAATATATAGTTTATTTTCTCTTGAATAAGAACTATAATTCACCTCAATTTTATAGGTGACACAATTACAATATGTGCAAGTAATTAGTAGAGAAAATCAATCCAATAAAATCATAACTACAAAAAAACTGAGCAATAGCGACGCCCGTTTCCAACGAAATTTAGACTTTCACCAGCAGAAATAAAAATTTCCGTCGGTGATGCCTAAATTGTTGTCGTTAATTCGATCGTTGTTGCTCAGTTTTTTCGTAAATAACAAATTCAGTTTCTTATTAGTGAACATTTTATAACAAATTATCTTGCATTCATTCCTCGACTCTTGACAGGTATCAAGGTCGACAAGGGTACCGTGGACATTGCCGGTACCAATGGTGAGACCACCACCCAAGGTTTCGACAACCTCGGAGCGAGGTGTGCGGAGTACTACAAGGCCGGGGCTCGATTCGCCAAGTGGCGTGCTGTGCTTAAGATTGGAGCGAATGAGCCTTCGGAGCTGAGCATTCAGCAGAACGCTCAGGGCTTGGCGCGTTACGCGATTATATGCCAGGAGAATGGTTTGGTGCCGATTGTCGAGCCGGAGATTCTGACCGATGGTGCGCATGATATTAAGAAATGCGCCGCGGCGACTGAGACTGTGCTGGCGGCGGTTTATAAGGCGCTGAATGAGCAGCATGTGTTGCTTGAAGGGACGCTGTTGAAGCCTAATATGGTTACTCCTGGCTCAGACAGCCCCAAGGTAATTAATTATTACTCTTATATATATTTGATTAATTGCATTATTGATATATATATTAGTGAAATGGAGAGTGGTTATAAGATTCAAAAGGGTCAACAATTAACATTTACTGTAAAATTGAAGAAACAACCTCTGCTTTTTTTTTTTTGTCGACAAAAAACATTGTGTCTAAATTTTTATTATAAAATAGCCATTGTGTGCACGCGCGGACCGCGTGCAATGTGTTCTTAGGTATTAAAAATGGGCTTGTAATTAATAGATTAAGTAGGGTTGATTTACTCTATTGCCAAAAAAATTCATGGTAAAAGCTATAAAAAGAGGTAGTTTGTGGAGAAAAACGAAGAAGAAATAAGAAGATGAAGAAGTTTAAAATTTTGAATTTGTTTAATTAGGAAAGAGGTGGTGAACGTGATACTCTGATTGAATCAATCTCCCTAAATTTTAGGAGGTGGTTTTGGATGATGGTTACAAATATTTGGGTAGTTAAAAGATCGGTGTTGTGGTGTACTAAAATAATTACAATATTAGGCTCTTAGAAACTAAATTTAGATGATTAAATATGGGCAAATTTGGAAAACACTTTATTTGTACAACACAAAACCTGTTTGTTTATATTAATACTAGCAACCCTACACACGCGGGACCGCGTGTAACTGTTAGTCATGATATTCATTTTTTTCTATTTAGAACAAATCGAAAATTGTACTTACAGTTTTGACGTCAACTTTTCTTGATTTTTGAAACTGAACTCATTTTCCTTTAAAATGTTGATGCATATCAAAGAATCCCCTGCAAATAGAATTAGAAATAAGTTAAGAAAAATAAGATGATAAAGAGTAGAGGAAGAAGGCATCAATCATAAAATAGATTAGCATAAAGACATCCAAGACAGAAAAGAATAAATGAACAGGAAGTGAGAGATTCTAGGAAGTGAAATATCCATATCTTAAATGCTAGTAAAAAAAAACCGTGAAGTAGTTATTTTTCAAAATATTCATTGTTTTTTGAATTTGCTTTAGCCTTACTATTAGAAAGTTGGAGTGTGGGGGAGTGGGAAGTTAAGAAAATTAGGAGGAAACATATTCTTGATTAAATTAAAAACTAAAAAAAAAAATTAAAAAGATAAATAAGAATCTACAAAAACCGTTCCCCTAAAAGTGGGGGATGTGGCTAATCATCAATTCGGGGAAATTGAATAGTTGGATAGGGGAAGAACAAAATTCCCTTCATATCCCCACTTTTTTTATTTTTGTGAGTAATTTAAATAGGGGTATTTTGGGCATACTATTAATTTGGTATAACACCTACGTAACTCCCCATTTGTGAGTAAAAACAGGGTTCTCTTATATAATAGTATATAGATAATAGATATTCCCTGTAAATTTTGAAATTAGTATATAGCACCCCTATCGTTATATTTTCAGTTATCTATTTTGATAACTAAAGATTTTTGTGTGTTATTATCTCTATTACACTATAAAAAATAATTTGTATTTCTTATACTTTTTTGAAAATTTTGAAAATAATATGATTAACCAATACACGATTTTCCTGTTTATATATCTACGACCAAGCATCTTCTTAATCTCTCAATTAAGATTTTTATAAAATTTACACTATTAACCCCTGCCTAATGTATCAAAATTGGTACACAATATGTTATTTGTTAATTAAAGATAACAAATAGGTGGTTTGGCAAATTTACTCAGAATATTTATCTCAAGAATTTATTGTTCCATTCTATCATGCATGTAGCCGAACTCAATGCATTTTTCATGAACTAAAAACCATAGGTGACCCCAGAAGTGATTGCTGAGTACACAGTGACGGCATTGCGTCGGACCGTGCCACCAGCGGTACCGGGTATAGTGTTCTTGTCAGGTGGGCAGAGCGAGGAAGAGGCAACGCAGAACCTTAATGCCATGAACAAATTGGAAGTGTTGAAACCATGGACACTTTCATTCTCATTCGGGCGAGCTCTTCAGCAGAGCACGCTCAAAACATGGGCTGGAAAAACCGAAAATGTGGAGAAAGCGCAGGCGGCGTTCTTGGCCCGGTGCAAGGCCAATTCCGACGCGACGCTCGGGAAGTATGTTGGTGGAAGTGGTGGTGATTTGGCGTCCCAGAGTTTGTATGAGGAGGGGTACAAGTATTGATTAGGCTATATGTATAAAATGCCAAAGGGAGTTCTTGTAATGATCAAGTGTGTGAGACTGAACTAGTATTGTCACTTGTTGTTGTATTGACCTGGTTAAAACTTGTTTTCAGTACATAAATTAATTACAGATAGGTGTTCAAAGTAAGTTCAAACATGCATATACCTTCTTGGTCAGATTTTGATCAAGAGTTTAAGTAATTTGGTTCAATTTTGTTATTTATTTGTGTACATGAATATATTTGTAGTCATTAGGTTTACTGTGCTCCCACCCAAGGCCATGTTCAGCAACTTAATCTGCTTTGGGCTAAATTTGTAATACTTTTTTTTTCTCAATATTAAAAGTCAAACTTAATTAAAAGCTTATTAAAAAGTTCGGCCTCCTAGCCCATATGTAAATCCGCCCAGCCTCCACCCTCAAGGAATTCTAAATAATGCTCGACTGTCTACAAAAATATAAAAGCTTTTAACAATAAACTATTAAGTCATAAACTTATACATGTAAAGGAAGACAGATAAATTTCAAAACGGATCAAAGTTTATATCTTTTGGTTCTCGATCGATAAGTACCTAAACGTTTCATTTTTGACTATATAAAAACGAAACATACAAGTATTTTTTATGTATATGGCAACAATATTTTTTTACGAAAATTTTGAAACATTGCGATTTTCTTAATATTTAAAACAGCGAAACGTACCATGAAATCGGAACTTTTTAATCCGTTATTTTCAGTAGTTTTGAGTTTTGACGGATGATAGATACCAACCATTTGATAACTCGATTTATCTATACGCAAAATAGAAAAGTTATATAAGCTTCTTCTTGTATACTTGAAATAATTTAGCTTGATCTTTTAAATGTTCGTTCGATGATCTAAAAATAAAATAAAAATCCTTCAATAAAAATAAATAATTATTATAAGTTACATAATTCAGATTGTAGAGAGAGAAAATATACTTTAGAAGACTTGCAGGATACTTCAAATTTATACAAGAGTCCAATGTTCTTTAACTTAGCGAATTATATATTTTCCGACTCTGATGGCATTAGAATATACCGGATATAATGGAAAAACAACTTAACAGAATATGCTTGAATATATCAATATTGTTTTCCTTCAATTCATATATTTAATCAATTTATATAATCAAAATATTCAATAGAAAGGCCTTTGTAAATTAATGAACTCCTTAAAAAAATTGCAACCAATAATCAAATCAGTAACATGAAGACAAATATTAGTAAAACACTTCCATCATCCTTCAATAGTCTCCTTCTTCACCTCCACAATCCCTCTCTGCAAAATCATCACAAACTCAAAAAATCTTTCTCAATTTCACAAACCCTTAACTCAAATCCAACAAAACCCATGTCGATTTCCACTAAAATTTTCCACTTTCCCCTGTTTAATCACTCAAACACCCCATTCTTAAAAACCCCATCTTTACTCGCACCGCCTCACAAATTCTCATTTTTCTTCAAACCCATCACAATCCAAAGACTACCCACAAAAGATCAAGTCTTTTCAGCTCAACCCTCATCTTCAATCTCTCTGCAACCCATTGAAGAGCTCCCGCCAAAGCTCCAAGAAATAATCAAGCTTTTTCAAGGGGTTCAAGAACCAAAGGCCAAGTACGAGCAGCTGTTGTTCTATGGTAAAAATCTGACACCTTTAGAGTCTGTTTACAAGACCAATGAGAACAAGGTTCAGGGTTGTGTTTCACAGGTTTGGGTCAGAGCATATTTGGATGATGACAAAAATGTAATCTTTGAGGCGGATTCTGATTCTGTACTCACTAAAGGGCTGGCTGCTCTGTTAGTTCAGGGTCTTTCGGGCAGGCCTGTGGAGGAGATTGTGAGGGTGTCGCCCGATTTCGCGGTTCTCTTGGGTTTGCAGCAGAGTTTGACTCCTTCTAGGAATAATGGGTTTTTGAATATGTTGAAGTTGATGCAGAGGAAGGCTTTGCAGCTGTATGTTGGAGCTGAGAGGGCTGATAGTTCGAGTAGGGAGGTTTTGGAGAAAAGCCCACTTGGGGATTCGGTAGGAAATGGTGACGGTGGGAATGGTGGAGTTGAGTCGAGTGGAGGGAGTGTTGATTCGAAGGATTCGGGTAGTGGAAGCGTATTGGGCAGTAGGGGGATGAGGATTAAGGAGGTATTGGAGAAAGAATTGAGGCCAGTTGAGTTGGACGTCGAGGATATATCTTATCAGCATGCTGGGCATGCTGGCGTTAGGGGGAGTGATGGAGAGACGCATTTCAATGTGAAAGTGGTGAGTGAAGAATTTGAAGGGAAGAGTTTGGTTAAGAGGCACAGACAGATTTACAGCTTGTTGCAGGATGAGTTGCAGAGTGGACTACACGCGTTGTCGATTGAGGCAAAGACACCTGCTGAAGTTGGTAGTGTGTGAATGCTTAGCAACAATGGAGGTTTTGTTTTGCTCTCTATGTAGAATCATACTGATATGTTTAAGTTATTCATAGTAGTTGTACTATTGTTTTGTTTGATTATACGTAGTGGAAGCATAAACATTGTGTTTCTTTCGGAGGATACATATGATTAATATTCATAGTCGATGGATGCAATGACTTATATTCTGTTTTCCAGTGTTCAAATAAAAAAGACTATATTTAATTACTCTTAGAAAAATATCCAAGTGAAATGCTCTGTTATCTGTCAGATTACTGCTAATTGTTTGTATTGATCTTCATGCACATTAGATAAATGTATTTAGGAGGCAATCAGTTGAACATGGCACCTGGTTATTTTCTTGGAACTGGTCAAATTTTATTGTGATGGCAAGACTACAGTTTTCTTTTTGACTTAATTGTTTTGCCTGTGGTCTGACTAATATCAGTAGGATGATATCTGAGCTAATCCTTTTGCTTATTTAGTTTCACTAGTGGCCACCGTGCATATGTAAAGACGATAATTTTATCTGCGAAGCAGTTAGGCCCAAAGCTGTAAGCCTGTGATGCAGGACGTCCTAGAAAAGCTGATCTGTGCATCTCGAAAGGGATTGTTCATCACTAATACATTCTTGCATATGTGATCTGATTTTTATGTTCTTCTTTCCCTTTAGCTGGGTTGGGATTGAGGGGTTCTTGGAAATTACAAATGGAATATGTCATGTTATGAAACAACTAAAAGGAAGAACATAAAAATAGATCCAATGCGTTACAGGAAAAAGATACACAGCAGTGTATGTAGAACTTTACTGAATTAATTACAATACCATAGTGTTTAAACACAAAATTCTTATATTTAATTTAAGTTACAACAGTAGCTCTTTTTAAAACTTTCAAAAGTACACCATCTGATGAATGGATGTTAGTAAAAATTAATGTAAATAAAATATTTTGCTGTTCTAAAGTGGATGGGTCAGTTAGTCTAATGACTGACATTCAAATCCTACATGACACAACATTTTTCCAATTATGTTGGCCTATATATGTATTCTCTACTCTCGTCAATTAGCATGCACTTATTCCAACCCAACGATCACGTCCATCTGCGATAAAGTAAAAGATGAACCAGAAGAATAGCAGAAATCAGTTCAGTCCTATTTTTTTGTAAAGCAGACAGGAACCACAAGAAGAATCCCAACCTTGAAGGTTTTGTTTTGCTTTCTATTTAGACTGGTACTCATGTGTTTTAAGTTATTCATAGTAGTTGTACCTTTGTTTTGTTTGATTGTGTATAGTGGAAGTTTCAAGACTGTATTTCTTTCCGAGTGAGCATATGTTAAAAGTTCATATTACATGGGCGCAATGACTTACCTTTTGTTTTCCAGTGTTCAAATCGAAAAAGCATATTTAATTACTCTTAGGAAAATATCCAAATGTCAAGTGAAATGCTCTCGTATCTTTCTCTTTGCTGTTATTTGGATTGATCTTCATGCATGTTACATGAATGTATGTAAGCTTTGTTGAACATTGTGCCAAGATTATTTTCTTGAAGTGATCAACTTATTCTTGTTGGCAAGACTTCTTTTATTCTGTCTGGCATAATTATTTTGCTTATGATTTTATTGAGATCAATTGGATCATCTGATGGGTCAATCAGTTTTCTTATTTAGTTTCAACAGTGGCCACTGGGCAAGATAAATGTAATAGTTATATATTTATGAAGCAATTAGCCCCAATCTGTGAACCTGTCGTGATTAAACGTCCTATAAGCTGATCTGCACATCTCCACGGGAATTATTCATCTCTAATACATTTGTGCTTTAGAATTTCCATTCACATCAAATTTTATAGAGCTTAAGCATGTGCTCAGAGGTGTATAATTACAGACTGCTTTCTTTTGCCAAGTTATGGCTGCTTCATTTTTTATGTCCTTCTATTGTCTCTTTTGCTGTTCCCCTCTTGGACATATTTTTCTTTGATAATCCAAAATGAAAAGGAAGTCTCTGGCTTTTCATACAAAACTCTGTGTGCCTTAAATAAAGACTTGTTCTAAGGACAATGGCCGAGTTGGATTCCTTCAGCTGTTTTCTTCTGTAACTGATTACTGCAGGTTTGTTTATGACATTTGTGTATAAAGTCCATTATGTGGGTCCATAACGGCTCATCTACTCTGAAGAGATAAGATGTATTTCATTGAGGTCGTCTGAGTGCAAGACGACAGCAATTACCATGAAGGTAATATGACACTATTGTCTTTGTTTCAGATATCTTACTTGTTATGTACTCTTGGGGATGGGCGTCTCTTGAAATTTGTATTGAATACGATTACCGGTGAGCTGACGGACATGAAGAAAGTGACTTTAGGGACCCATGCAATTAGAATTCGCACTTTCTCTTTAAAGAATGCCACACATGTTTTCTTCTGGTAGACCAATTGTGATTTACAGCAGCAACAAGAAGTTAGTCTACAGAAATGTAAATTAAAAAAGTAGTCAACCATATGTGCCCCTTCAATTCTGCTGCATTCCCTTACAGGTAAAATATCATCCCACTCTTGTAATGTAATCGGATGATTCTTGGTTCGGACTGAACGGATGGTAATGTGCTAATATATAAATTGCGGACATGTACTTGTGCTGGAGTTCTGGTTCCCGATTTTTCGTATCTTGACAGGAACGGCGAAGACTGTTTGTGAAGCTGTTTAATCTGTGGGGACTTGGTTCTGCCTACTAAATGAAGTGAAATAAGGCTACTTTTTCAGTATCTGTTTCATTGAACTAGATTCAATTGAAATGCTAGTTCTTTAGGCAATTTCCGTCCTAGTTACCTCTTTCTTTGTTTGCTGGGGTGAGAGGTTATTGGTGAGCAATATTTTCAAGAATTCCATCCTCAACACTGGCTTTTGCTTTTCAGCTTATTTTCTTGTGATAGTTTGGTAGGGGTCCGAAAAATAAGTTGATGCATGTGTTCACAATAATAATCTAGAAAAGCTGGCACACAATGCTGATCTAAAATGACCCATTTATGATCTTTGTTTTGAGCTTGATGGAAAAACTTCCTCTGAAGTGGTGCCCCTTAAGGTGCTTATGCATGTGCTTAAGTTATAGACCAGATCTTGAATGTTTTTATCGGTGGCCTTTTGGCAGTTGCTTTTCCCTCCTGAATCATCTAGTGTGCAATATCTTATAGCTTTTTGACTTTGAGACAGATTAATTACACCCATAACCCCATTTCTTCAAGTTTAAATATTTCTCATGCCTAAACTTGAGCTTTCTACATCCTCAACTATGATTCCATGTGCTGCTGGTATATAAAATGCAAAAGAATACGAGTTAAGGATTGCTAGTATATAATATAGAAAATTACAGGGAAAAAGTAAGTTCTGAATCTTTTTGGCCATGCAGGTGTATCTCTGAGATGTCGGTCAAACTAGATGCTTTACGATCACTGAAGATTTTAAAAACTAGGCTCAGGAGTAGAGTAGAAGCACATGAGGGCTAGAGTGGAAAGCATTTTAAAAGATTTTTATCTGATTGGATAACTTCTATTACTCTCTTGAACAATAATCCCTCTTTGTTTGCGTGGAGCCTGTATTTTTAATGTGAGAAAAGGAAAATCTTTCTTTTTCATTTCCAAGCTGTATCACAAGTAGAGACATAGTAATAGACCTTTTACATGTATGTACTCATTTCGACATAGTTGTTGGATGGTTCTTCTTTCATCTGTTTATATTTCATCATAAGACAGTAGCAGCTTCTTGTGAATAGCAGCATATGGGGTCTAATTGATATCCAACAATCATTTAAATACACCAGACATTAATGTGTTATCTCCACAGCTGTAAGCCTGATGTATCGAGCACTTTCACATCCTTTAATAAGCTGATCTATGCATCTTTCGAAGAATCTTTCATCTTTAAAACATTTAGTTGGAAATGGAAGTTCCGATTCTTTTTTGACATGCATTTGTATCTCTGAAATGTCGGTCAAGCCAAATACTTTAAGCTCATGTAAGATTTTAAAAACTGAAGCTCAGGGGATGAGAAAAATCACACAAGGGCTAGAGTTGGAATGCTTTAATAAGCTATGTATCCTTTATAAGTTCTAATAATCTATTAGCAATGATACCCCTTTGTTTATACAATAGAAAGAAAAACATTTTCTTTTTCATTTATAGGTCATATCACAAATGAAGACATGATAGCCAGATCCTTTACATGTATGTACTCATCTGGCCACGTTCTTCGATTCTTCTTCCTCCTGGCTTAACATTTGAAAATAAGGCAGTAACCATTCTTGTTCATGTGATTCTTTTGCATATATGATCTGATCAACATCCAACAATCATTTACAAATCACCAGACAGTTGAAACTTCCTTCTGTGTTATGAGCGGCACCATCACATCCTTTAAGCTGATTCATGCTTCTTCGTAAGACTCATTCATCTTTAATACATTTCATATTAAACATTTCATTACAATCGAATCCTCAATGTATGAGACAAAGGGGATAAAATAAAAAGTGATATCCCCTTCTTTTTCATCTCTTGGTTCTGCAACTGTGGGCTATCAGGACGCCAGTAGGTGGACTTGTCATCCCTATCTGGCATTCTGAATGCAACCAGTAAGAATAATGAACTAACCCCAATTTAACTTTCACTCTGAAAATTCCTCTTATGTTATATATAATCCTGTTCCTCAATTCCTGCTTTTGAAGTTCCAGGGCGAGACGCGGAGGCAAATAAACCAAGCTCGACAGCAAGTGAACCGGCACTAGCCTTGCTTCTCCTGGATTCTGACTGAATGGTTGAACGACTTGAGTCGCAATCAAACTTTCCGAAAAATAAAGCTCAAAATACAGGCGCTCAAACCTAACACTCATTTTCCTATTTGGGTTCGAGAAATTTGCAAGAAACGTTAAATCACCGTTCAGAAACTCCGGTGAATTGAAGTAGATGACACTAAGGCTTGCTGCCGGTGTATCAAACACTGGATATTTCGGCTTGATCCCAACAAAGATGACTAAGGTTGCAATACCAAAGAAGATGAGAAGTAGGCTGAAGACCAAACACAAGATAGCGCCACACCATACTATCGGATTAGTCCGTCGAGGCTCCCGGAGAATCGGCTGCTCTCTTGCTCTAAGCTTGGTGCTGTATAGTAGAGATTCCGGTGACGAACTTTCTCGATTCCTTGGTTGCTTAGATGAGACAATTTGATAAAAAGGTGAAGGCTTGGTTTTCTTGATGGGGTTAGGGGTGTAGGGTGGGGGTGGGGGCAGGGGTTGCTGCATCTTTTTTTGGTGTTGCAAGAAAATCCAATGAATGAAGGAATGAGAAGAGAAATGAGGATGAGTGTTGTTCCTTAAATAAAGTGTCTGAAGTGGTGTGTGAAAAAGCAAAGGGGAAAAAGAGGCTTTTGATTGGTTAGTGGGGGCCAATTTGTTGTATTAAAAACAACAAAAGTAGCATATGAATGTAGGATTTTAAAGTGGATCAAGTGAGTTTTGAATTTGTGTGCTGTGGCTTTTGCTGTTGAAGCAAGAAAACACCAAAGGTGAAGGCTTGTGGCCTTGCCACTTTCTTGAAGTTTTTATTCTATTTTATTATTGTTGAGTATTTGACCTGTCAAAATTTGGAGAATCAACGGCTTGATGTGTGTTGATTTGGTGCTCGAGTAGCACATGATTGCAGCCTTGTTACTGATGTCCTTTTTGCATATTAGGTTTAATGCTTACCCACTAAGGAAAAACATGGAAAAAGCTGCCTAATGTGATGAAGATAACTTTATTTTTTTTATTTTAGTTATTTGTTATTGGGTTGTCAATAAAGTGAAACTGAAAATATTGGGGTTGCTAAATTGGAAATTGAAAAGTAGAATCTTCTTCTCAGTAAAGAATCAATCTTGCGACAAAACGGTTAGCCAGGATAAATCTAGAATTACTTACATGACATAGGTAACTTCTCGACGACACTTAATTAGCCTTTGGTCAAATTACACTTATTAAGGTTTAATTACTTAATACTTAGGACTAATTGCAGAAAACCCGCAATCTATGGGGTCTGTAGCACTTTATTCTCTAACCTATGAAAATGCGTGAAATGCTCTCCCAACCTATTGATTTTTTTTGTATGATTCGCCCCTGGTGTTAAATTTGAAGAACAAGAACTTAGAAACGTGTTCAAAATGAACGGTTGATCAACTACTAAAAGAGTGAACACACAAAAATCAATAAGTTAGAGGGCATTATGCACATTTTCATAGGTTAGAGGACAAAGTGCTGCGGACCCCATAAATTAGGGGGTCTGCTGCAATTAACCCTAATACTTAATAGCATAAGGGCATAACACTAGGAAGTAGCAATTGAAAAGATAAACATCACTATAACATATTGTTGTTTGGTATAAGATGAAATAAATAGCTGCTCTATGAATTATTTTGAGCGGAGGGTGACGATACTGTCAAAGCAAAAAATATTACTTCCAGAGCAATACTCACTCAAAGTATTAGACTAATTTGCCCTTGTAATTATTTGGACATTCTACAATTAAGAAATAAAAATCCCCATATCCCGTTGGAGGAGAAGCAATTCCACAATTGTAGATCGATCCAACCTCTTCTTATCTCTATCTTCTGCAGTTATCCTCCATTACATCTTATTTGAGAGTTGATCAATAATTCAAACACATCAATGGTATTTATCAAGAACCAATGATGGACATAGGCAGTTGTAATGTGCATAAATTTCCCCCCTGATCAGCCGTTCTAGCATGCATATTAAAAACCTCTGAAGAAAGTCCAAATAGTTAAATATTTTTGGATGTTTTGTTTTCAGTTTACGAGATTCCAAGGAGTTCTTACTTTCTAATTATATGATATATCGGCTATGTGCTCGTAAAAAATCTGAGCGTGGATTCGATGAATTCATATAACAATCCAGAAAAAAATGTTAAAAAACAAGTTGTAGATTTTCAAATACCACATTCACTATTGAGTGCCGAGGCAATATCAAAGAAGCTGTCATGGTGAATTTAAAATTAAACGATGCAGTCTCTATAATGGTGAATATAGTCTATATAGAGATGACAAAATGAAACAAATACATGGCTAGCGATATTGGCAAAGTACAAAATATTGTTGCCAAGCAAATTAAATGAGTTCTCTAATTTACCCCTCTTAAATAAGGAATAAAGAATCATGCTCTTTGAATCTTGTGACATTGATCTTCTTAATTGATGTCCCTTAATTATAGCAACTAATTTCAACTACTTAATTAGGACATTACATATAACCATTCTCAACCAAGTTCTGTAAATAGACAAACATATAATTCGTTCCTTGACTATTTATAATATCTTTAAATAAATTACTAAAACTAAACTTACAATCTTGGTGCTTTAAGAAATTAATACATTATTCATATATTAATATATCGGTACATATATAATGATCATGATATATGAGAGTTCCATTTAAATAAATTAGTAGACTAGATGTAGAAAACATCAATATCTATAAAATAAAAAAAATTAAAAAAGTTTAAATACATCTAAAAACAGCATATATGAAACATTAATATATCTATAAAAGTAAATTCTTGAAAGACATCCAAAAGTTAATTTATCTTGAATTTTCTTCTTATATCAGTCTCAAGAAAAAATGAAAAATTTGTCATCATCCAATCAACACTTTTGAATATTATGAAGTATAAATTATGAATATTTTATAATAAAAAGTCAATTTTGTAAATATATACACTTAAAAAAAAATCTATGAATCTAGAGTTGCTCAAGTTTCAATTTCAAATAATATACAAAAAAGTATGTAACACAGAAAATAAATGATGATGGAATTAATTTATTATCTGTAAAATTCTCAAAGTTTGTCTTTTACTCAAAAAAACTCTTTTTAAAGAGAGATTTTTGTCAATAAAGCTAGAAAATATATATAATGATATAACGATTCTCGTTATCCAAGAAAAGGAAAGATACGTTTATTTTCTAAATTCCCAGAATACATACATCTATATATTAGAATTAAACAGGCCATAGAAAGATTTGTTAAAAAATAAGATTAAAAGCTGAATTTAAAAATATTTTGTGGAAAAAAGTACAGTTCATATTTATTTGCACTGTACTTTTTCTTCAAATACAATTGTTTGAAGTGAAATATTGTGTGAGAAAAAGTGCGGCGCATATATTTTTTTCAGCAAAGATTCGTTGCCATCTATAGAGTGTATTGAGTGTGAAAAAGGTTACAATATCTAATCTATGTGACACATGATTGAATTACTATAATTAATGAATAACTATTGAAATTAAAAGATATTATGGAAACTTTCATATTCGACATTTATGTTGATTGATAAAGAGGGGCAAAAAAGAGAACTTAAAAAAATTGCTTTGGCAACAACATTTTTTGCTTTAGCAATATCGCCGGCCCAAATATATTCCTATTAGAGATACATAGTAATTGAAGGCAACTGAAGAAATCTTTTCGTCTATAAGATGAGAATATTATTAACATTCTAAATAAATGAAAGGGCAAATTAGTCTATGTAAAAATATTTCTCTAGAACCAACATTTTTTGCTTTGGCAATATCGCTAGCCAAAAAACTCAGTTGAAAATTAAATATTCACTTTCTAATAACTGCCACAAAAACGCGGTTTGGTTTCTAGAATTTTACGAAAAGTAAAGACTTCCTTTATTTTCTATAATTTTTTTGGGAAAATCAAGACAATTAGTATTAAATTAACTTAACTTTTGAATATCAATAATTATATATTTGAACATAAAGTACGTTGCAAAACAATTTTTACGAAGGAATTTCATTAGATTGGTTAAATACTTTAATTTCTGATGTTTTTTCTTAAAATTATTTTTTATATTTTTCTGCAACTTAATTATTTTAATTACGAGTATTATGCCAGCATGACTAAAATTCACAAGTACTATCAATTCATTCAAGACTAAAGAACTTTATAATACGAATTCAATCAAGATTTTTATTACCTATTCTATCAAAGTATTAAAATTAAGTATTCTATCAAAATATTTGTCAATTGTTATACAATAGGTGAAATACAAATAAATTCAATCAACAATAAAAAATATAATATTAAAAGTTACAACTGCTAACCAGACAAAAATTTGTAAGTCAAGTTAAAAGACGTTGAAAAATTCATAACTTATAAATAACCTTAAGAGGCAAAAACAAATAAAAAAAATCCCGGAGCTTACAAGATTGCGGGTTTATCATATATATTAAGTTACATTTTTCTGTCTTTTTCAAGGATTTCCTATATTTTTGGGGAAATACTTTCCTCTATTTTCCCTAGCACCAAAATGAGCCTAATTGAACTTTTGAAAACCTTAGGAATTCAGAAACAAATTAATGTCTTTATTTTTTGGGTCAGTTTTGGCAAACATCTGAGGAAACTTAAAAGGCTGCTACTGTAATTTGTTGTTCACAAGGTTCCGAAGAATTTTTTTGTTTGCTTTTTCTTCCCCCAAGACTCTTGGCGGATTCTTTTTTCGTTTTTTGATGTTCAAATTTTGTTCTCTTATGCAAAATTTTACATTAATTCTCGCATAAAGATAAAGAGGCCATCAACTAGAATAAGGGTTTTGTTCGCGAATGATAGCTTTATTTTGGATGTGTCGTTGATTTTCTCTTTTTCTACTAGTGCTTTTAGACTTTTATGTTTTCGCCGAAGTTGACATCTATTCTCAATCTTGCTGAAGAAGCAAATAAATGAACGTCCTCAAAGAATATATTGTTTATTGTTATATGAGCAGTTTTTAAAGTGTGCAAACTATTAATTGATAAATTTCATATGACATAAATGCCAGAAATTATTTCATGTAACCATGGGATGACGATAATGCATACAGTCGGTTACTTATGTAGATATATGATTGAGTTCGGGTTCCAGCACGAAAATGTTTACGACCAATAATTTTGAAAAATATTTTAGTCTGAATCGTTAGTTGGAACCAAATTTTGCTCAAATTATGCACTGGGGATTATCCAATATGTTCAGTTTTGGAAAATCCACATCAGCGCAACATTTTGGAACGGAAAATCTCTTGCATTGTTCGTGTCTGAAGAACTTAGAATCTTCAGGAACGCAGCAATGTCAGGTTTGACTGTAACATTCTCGTCATTGTCGTTCGTGTATTGGAACTCTGCGGCGTGTTGCGACCTAATCAAGTTTTGACGAAGGGTTCATCAAAGGAAGATGTGGATAAGAAACAAGAGAGATAACTCGGAACAGAATTGATGGAACACCACCGTCGTAATTATAATCGACGCCAGAGGATTTTTCCAGGTGACCTTTAGGGGAGTACGAGTTTATGGCGGGAATTCGGACGCAGGGTCCGACTACGGCTCTCCAGATTTGTGATTGACTTTGGAGGTTGCGATCAACATGGCTGGCGGTGTACACGGAGGAGTAGTGTATGTATATGTGTGAAAAACACCTGTAAAAGTAAAAAAGACTAACGACTGAAGACTGGCGAGAAAACGGTATATATCTGCAATATGCCTGGAAATTAAAGGATTTTTAGCAAATGAGGAGATGAAAATTTGGGATCTTCCCCACGCTTCTCTTGATTAAACTCTACTTGCTCTCATCACATATACGACACATTTTGCGCGAAATATATTTGCTTCGCATGTTTGACGATAATCTTTATTTTTAATTCTAAATTGTAATTTTATTTTTTATTCTCGTATTGTTTTTACTCACAAAATATAATTATATAAATTGAGAGCACAATATTTCATTTAGAAAAATCTAAAGTTTTAGTTTTCATATTATATTCAACGCCCGCGTCCATAAATAACATCTCAAAGTCAGTATGAGCTATTTTAGGTGTATCTAACGTTAGGTATATATAATAGAAAGTTTTTCAAATTAATTTTTTAGCTCCGTTACTACCCGTTGACTTTCTTTTTCATATCTATCAAAGAATGCTTTTTATTTGGCCGTCAAATTTATGGTCAAAGTTATTTTAAATTATATGTATCATTTTTGTAGTGACTGTAAATTTACTTATATTGATATTTAATAATTATATCGTAACATTCAAGTTTTACAATCATGAAAACTATTAAAATTGAAATACTTGCAAACTATCCTATTGTTTTATGATAGTTTCTCTTACCGTATTTTCAAATGGGTATGCTATTGTTCACGTGAATCAATGACTTTTATTACTGAGTTATGAGTACATTGAATTCTGATATATCCATGAAACGTTATTGCTAATGCACATACGCTCGTTTCCACCAAAATTTAGACCTTTACTAACATAAGTAAAAATTTCATCGACAGCGAAGCCTAAATCTTCGTCGTAAGTTCCATAACTGTTGCTCAATTTTTCTGTAGTGACGCTCACAATAATGCGTAGGAGTTTCGTCGTATTTATCGTGGAACACCGCATCGTCACTTGCTGACTACCGGTTAGAGTAAGTTTATGAATGACAAGCGACTTGACGCAGGACATTCTATATAGTGTGTTTATGAAGAAAATCGACGGAGGAATTATTTATTGGAATCAGGAGAAACGTACGCACTGGGGGTGATGAGAATCATACAATTTAGACGACGTTG
Organism: Misopates orontium; assembly: GCA_946800315.1. Taxonomy (NCBI): domain Eukaryota; kingdom Viridiplantae; phylum Streptophyta; class Magnoliopsida; order Lamiales; family Plantaginaceae; genus Misopates; species Misopates orontium. The sequence goes on along the minus strand of OX326946.1, from coordinate 7,572,616 downwards.
GTTGCGATTGACAATGCTGAAAAAGGAAGTGTTTAAGGTCAACTATTATCCGATGATTGGATTCATTTCCGAATCTCTTGGTGAGCGCCGCGAGAGTGGAGAGGTCAATGAGGATAAAGTGGTGTTCTAAAATGAGGATGAAAATGTGGGTACCCCTGGATGATTCGGGAAGGGTTGCGTGGTTTGAAGGGAGAATTGAATTAGCCAATTTTCAGTTGCCTCAATCTCCCCCGCGTATGCTTGAGGTGTATATATTGTTAGATTAAGGACATGAATAAATTAATATTTTGTTAGATTCGATTGTGAAGGCAATATTGCCTTGATTAGAAAACTCAGACTTTCTTTTTTCTGCTATATATGCTCGACAACTTTTGTTTTGTAATTTATTTTTTGGTATGTTGGGAATATTTGTTATTTAGCACAGTAATGGAAAAATCAAATTAAGAGTCAAACTTCCATTTCAACAATAGACTTTAGACTCTATATCATTACATTTGCATGTTACTTGTTTTATCTACATATGCGAAATCTGGTTTTCTTGCACTGATTTTGTGTTAAGAAAAAAATGACTTTTCTCATCATTTCGCATGTATACTGACTTGTATTATTTTATTTTCCATGAAATATGGAAGTCCATTAGAAAATCCTCACCCATTATCAAACATACTTGCTTTTCTTCGTTATAACACTTCAACTAAAACTAAAGTTAGATAATTTTAAAAAGAACTTTCATACGACAATGAGAGGAAATTTCAAACAACAAACCAACGTCCGAACAAAAGACTACTGGTACAACAGGAAAAATATATATTTTGTCACAGAGAAATCTCAAACAACAACGAACGCTCGGACACCACTATTGGTACAACAAGAAAAACTATTTTTTTTCCCAGAAAGTCTAAAAACTATTGTGATAAGATTTCTTTCTTCTCGTTAATTTATTGCAGTAGTCCAGAACGTTGAGATGTATTACTTAAGAATTAGGTAAGAAGTTATTACTACAAACAGTCAAAAATGTTAAAAGAAAGTCAATGAGTATACCTCCATTGACAATAAATTCACGCATATATCGGAATTTGTGGAACATTAACTCTGTAATAAAAGGCCACAGCAACAACATTACTACATAACAAATTTGGTAACAAAAAGTTATCGTAAAAGAAAGCTTGCAAGTATTTCAATAGTCTTTCATGATTGTAAAATTCAAGCTATATGCAATATTATTACGGCAATATATAATATAAGTGACTTTATACACATACTAAGAAATACCTGATACATTTGATTCTAATATAGTTTTGCTAATAAATTTGAGAACGGAATAAATCGCTAGATGATAAGATATGAAAAGAAAGTCATCAACTAGTTGTAACGGACCTAAAATTTGAAAATACAATTAAATTTACCTAAATATAGGTACACCTAAATTGTTCGTATGTACGCTGTATAAGTGGTGTTATTCATGCACGAGTTGGAATAATATACATCCAAACAAGACTATTGGTGCAACAAGAAAATAAATATTTTGTCACAACGTCTAAAACTATTGCAACTAGATTTGTTTTTCGTCTTTTATTAATGCAGTAGATCATAACGTTGAAATATACATACATAAAAGTTAAGTAAGAAGACATCAACGAGTATACCTACTTTAACGTAAAGTTTCACGGATACCTCATAATTTGTTGTACTTGTATCTCAGCAGTAAAAGTCGTTGATTCAAACAACAATTACATATCTGCATAAAAATTTGGTAAGAAAAAACTCTCGTAAAATGCAAGTATTTCAATAATTTCAATAGTTTTAATGATTGTAAAATCTTAAGTATATGTAATATAATTATGACAATATATAATATAAGTAATTTTATACTCACAACAAAATTTGTGATACATAGGATTTTAAAATGATTTTGGCAATAACATTGATGATGGAATAAATCATTACGAGGTAACATATGAAAAGGAAAGTCAACGAACAGCTGTAACGGACCTAAAAAATTTAAGATAAAAAACCTCCTACTAAATTCACCTAACCTTGGATACACCTAAAAGTGTCCATACTAACTTCGAGATGTTGTTTATCCACACGCGCGTTGAAGTAATATAAAAGATAAAGTTTTGGATTTTCCAAAATGAAATATTGGGCTCTCAGTTTATTTACTTATATTTGTGAATAAATAACAATTTTGTGAGTTAAAAAACAATATATTTCAAAGAACTAAAAGTTAAAATCTATCATCTATGCAAAGCAAATATATATCATGCAAAATGTGCGTATATGTGATAAGAACGAGTAGAGTTTAATCAAAAGAAGTGCGTGGAGATCCCGAAATTCTATCCCCTTATTTCCTAAAAAGCCATTAATTTCCAAATATATCACAGAGAGAACACTATATATATAACCCCTCCCTTACACTCTTTCTCATCAGTCTTCAGCCTTCACTCCTCTTCAGTTTTACCGGCGTTTTTCACATTAATACATACACTCCTCCTCCATCTACACCCATCAGCCATGTCGACCGCCGCCTCTACAGTCAGTCATGATATCTGGAGCACCGTAGTCGGACCCTCCGTCCAAATTCCCGCCATAAACTCGTACGTACACTATTTCCCTCAAGGTCACCCGGAATCCTCCTCCTCCGGATTTGACTATAATTACGTCGGTTTTCCATCGATCCAATGTCAAGTTCTTTCTCTTTGTTTTTTATCCACCTCTTCCTCTGACGAATCCTTTGTCAAAGAAAACTCATTTTAGCTAATAAAACTCAGACTTTGTATTTTCTGTGCTATGTATAAGCCCGAAATCTTTCTTTCTTTTTTCTTGTTTTGTTGGGAATATTTGTTATTTAGCACATTAATGGAAGAATTTAAGAGTCAAACTTTCAAGCCAGTAATGGATTTTAGAATCTGTATCACTACAGTTGCATGTTATCTTGTTTTATCTACATGTGCAAGATTTGGTTTTCTTGCACTGATTTTGCGTTAAGAAAAACTGATTTTTCTCATCATTTCACATGATGTTTATACTGCAGGTAAATTAGGATGAAGCTGAAACTCATCGCGCAAGAGAATACAACATTTATTAGTTAACATAATATTTGGCATCGCATGAAGATCCAACGAACGCAAGAATTACAGCAGATTCTCATTCAAGAACAAATCGATCAAATCTTTCTCCGACGACAAATCGTAAATCTCATCGTCCGAATAATTCATCCCTAAACTCGCTCCTTCCCAGAACCCAACAGGCACTTGTTTGTTTAGCCTTTCATACAAGACAGCGTTTTGCAATTCATGAAATTGACGCGTGCCGTAATCATCATGGAAGTGAAACCTAACAGGTTCTTCAACGACCGGGTACCCTTTTGGGATACTCAATATCAGAATTCAGACTGGATTTTTGTTCCTTATTAGTTTTCTTCAAACATCAGTCTTGAGATAGTTTGAATTCTGCAGGGTGGATTTGTGAAACTTGGGTTCTTGATGAAACGTTCTTGGAGATTACTCGATTTAATAGATTCTTGAGGATTGATGAATCTGACTTCTTTTTATCAGCCATCAACATTGTTGCTTTTCTTATAAATAGAAGTCAGATTCATCAATTCTCAATAATCCATTAAATCGAGTAATCTCCAAGAACGTTACATCAAGAACCCAAGTTTCACAAATCCACCCTGCAGAATTGGAACTATCTCAAGACTGGCGTTTGATGAAAGCTAGTAAGGAAAAAAATTCCAGTCTAAATTCTGATATTGAGTACCCCAAAGCGTACCCAGTCGTTGAAGAACCTGTTAAGGTTTCACTTCCATGATGATTACGGCACGCGTCAATTTCATGAATTGAAAAACGCTGTCTTGTATGACAGTCTAAACAAACAATTGCCTGTCGGGTTCCAAATATGAAAAGGGTTAGCCCATGGGAACTCGAGTGCTCGTCTTCGTCATCCCACCATTTGTTAGAACTTCCTCCTTGTAAGAAACCCAAACTCTCGCAAAATCCACCCGAGATATTTTTGCCAAATAATCATGGAGAGTTTTCCTTTCCTAATTGGATTGAGTCGCGCCTGAACTCAACGGCCTTGTTCAATTACCCCCCGTTTCCCCGCACTGTGCAACGTGACGACTCTCACCACCAATCGTTCAGCGAACTTCTTCCAAGGGGGATGGAAAAAGAATTTGAAACTGTTTCCACCGAGCTCAGTATTGGGAGTTGTGGAATTGTGTAATCCGATCACAATTAAACAAAAATTGAACGATTTTATTGATACTGATTGTTGAATGAATCAACGATTACATGAGAATGAACCAAAAATTTGAGAGAGAAAACTCTTAATCTGAAAAACATAAAAGTGAAAAGTGAGAAACAGGAGCGGGTTTGAGCTTATTTATACTAAACGGAATATAACAGAATATTCCCTAATTAGAAGGCGCTCCTCTAACGGCTATAACGATAATATGAAAACTTTCTATTTTGGGTGAAATGCGATTATAAAATCGCATTGTTTCTGTAAGTTCAAGACACCCCCTCAAGATGGCCATGGATATTGTGAAGCCCATCTTGGACATCATGTGAAGGAAGGGCTGCAAAGGAAGTGGCTTGGTTAACATATCAGCTACTTGGTGCTCCTTTGAGATGTGAAAGATCTTCAAGTGGCCTTTGTGAACCTTTTCTCTAACAAAGTGGCAGTCTATCTGAATGTGTTTAGTGCACTCATGATGCACCGGGTTGTTTGCAATGCAGTAGGCGCTTTTTTTGTCAGTATAGAGCAAAGGGACTTTCTCTTCTTTGACATGAAGTTCATGTAGAAGTTGCTGAATCCAGAGAATCTCACATGTTGTAGAGGCTATAGCTCTATACTCAGCTTCGGTGGAAGATCTACTAACTGTTGGCTGCTTCTTTGCCTTCCAGGATATGAGTGAATCTCCCAAGTAAACAGCAAATCCAGTGATGCTCCTCCTTGTTTCAAGACAAGCTGCCCAGTCACTGTCACACAAGGACTTCAAGTGAGTAGAGGTAGAAGAGGAATAGAAAATGCCATTACCTGGAGTTGCCTTGATGTATCTCAAGACTCTATGAGCAGCAGCAAGATGATTTGTAGTGTCTTGACATAAATTGTGTCAAACACTGTATACTGTAATTGAGGTCTGGCCTGGTGATAGTTAAATACAACAAACGACCCACAAGTCTTCTATACTCAGCTGGATTTTCAAGAAGAGGTGAATCTCCAGTGAGAAGTTTAGCTTTAGTCTCCATAGGGGTAGCTGGAGGTTTACAAGTCAGAGAACCAGATTCTATCAATATGTCCAGTGCATATTTTCTTTGACAAAGCACAATGCCCTTCTTTGATCTTGCAACCTCTATCCCAAGAATGTATTCCAATAAACCAAGATCCTTAATTGTAAACATGTTGTCAAGTTCACTTTTGATCTGTTGAATCTCTGCTAAATCATTCCCAGCCAATATTATATCATCTACATAAACACATAAGGCTGTAAACTTCTCTCCTTGTTTCTTGATAAACAAAGAAGAATCTGTAATTGCCTGAGTATAACCACAGCTAAGTAAAGCATCAGTGAGTTTATGAAACCACTGTCTAGATGCTTGTTTTAAACCATATAAGCTCTTTCTAAGTAAGCAAACTCTCTTGTCTGTGGCCTTTGAATAGCCTGGTGGAGGCTTCATATATATATATTCTCATCCAGATCTCCATGCAAGAATGCATTATTTACATCCAATTGGTGAAGAAACCAATTGTGAGATGCTGCTAAGGCAAGAATAGTTCTTACTGTAGTAAGTCTAGCAACTAGGGAGAATGTATCAAAATAGTCAAGGCCTTCCTCCTGTGTGTAGCCTTTAGCTACCAACCTTGCCTTGTACCTCTCTATACTTCCATCAGCCTTATACTTAATTTTATACACCCACTTGCAACCAATGCAATGTTGATTAGGGGGTAAATCTGTGAGAACCCAAGTATTTGTCTTCTCTAATGCCTCAACTTCTTTCTGCATAGCTAACCTCCAAGCAGGATCTTTGTTAGCCTGTGTGAATGAGGTTGGTTCAGTTTGCTGAGAAATGGAAGCAGTATACACTTTGTGAACATGGCCAAGCTGATCAGTGGAAAGATAGTGACTTATAGGATATTGTTTTCCTTTGACAATAGGCTGGATTGAGCTAAGATTAGCTCTATGTAAAGAATCTGGTAAGATGTAATCATAGACTTGAAGATAAGAAGGTGGAGCAGTGCTTCTAGTAGATCTTCTTACTGGAACTGGTGGATCAGCTACAGGAACATGATGAATAGTAGGAACAGAAAGTGACTGATCAACTATAGGATTAGTTAAATCACCCTGTATATTAGATACTGGAGCTTGAGTATCATTTGTTGGATAAAAACTCCCTGATTGAAGAGTAGAATCCTGATCATAAGATTCAACAGCTGGAAAACTATAAGCCATATCAGAAGTATTTGGAATCTGTGAATTATCACCACTTTCTGAATCATAGTGAAAAACATTAGGAGCCATAGCATTCTGTGGTACAGGTACAGCAACAGAGTTTTGCTTAGGATTAATAAAAGAATCAGTGCAAATATGTGGAGCAGAAGTGTCAAGGTTCTTGTGATCAACCAAAGGAGCTTTGAAAGGGAAAATATGTTCATAGAAGTGAACATTTCTGGACACAAAAGCTTTTCATGATTCAAGATTCAATAAGAGAGAACCCTTTGTACCCTGTGGATATCCAATGAAAACAGACTTAACTGCTCTTGGATCAAACTTTTGTCTGTGTGCACTGATGGTGGAAGCAAAAGCTAAACAACCAAACACCTTCAACATAGTATAATCTGGAGGCTTATGAAACAAAACTTCATAAGGACATCTATTCTGAAGCACTTTAGAAGGTAAACGATTAATGATAAAAGCAGCAGTGGACACACAATTACTCCAATATTCAATAGGGATGTTAGATTGGAACTTAAGAGATCTTGCTACTTGCAAGAGATGTTGATGCTTGCGTTCAACAAGCCCATTCTGCTGTGGGGTCTCTACACAAGATGTTTGATGCACAAGACCCATAGAATGATAAAAATCCTTTAAAATAAACTCAATACCATTGTCAGACCTCAAAGTCTTGATCTTAATAGAAAATTGAGTTAAAACCAAATTATAAAATTTAGTTAAGAAATACTTAACCTCAGATTTGTGTTTCAACAAGTATACCCAAGTACACCTACTATAGTCATCCACAAGAGTAAGGAAAAATCTATAACCTTCATGAGATGTAACAGCAAAAGGGCCCCAAACATCATCATGTAACAATTCAAAACAAGAAGTAGAAACAAAGGTACTAACAGGAAATGATAACTTCTTTTGTTTGGAAATATGGCAAGTATCACAAGATGTTTCTTTATTACAAGATGTAACAAAAATCTGTTTATAGCACTAAGTTTATCTCTAGAAGTATGTCCAAGCCTTAAATGCCACAAGGCATGATCAGTTTTGACAGAATTACATGTAGAAGATGGTAAAGTAACAACAGTAGGAGAGGTTAACAAATAGAGACTATTATGTAACCTAACAGAACCAATCATCTTCTTCATGACTGGTCCTGCAAAACATAAGAAGAACCAGAAAGATGCAAACTTAACTGAGTACTGGTTAGTAACTTAGAAACAGAAAGTAAATTATGTTTGAAAGAAGAAACATATAGCACATTATGAAGTAATATATCAGGAAAAAGCTGAATGGTTCCTCTATGAGTAGAGATAGTTCTACTATCATTAGGCAAATGAATAACAGTATCAACTAAACTAGGGGATCCAATAAACCTATCCAAATGACAGATTATATGATCAGTTGCACCTGTGTCTAAAATCCATTCAAGAGAACATGAACTATCATTACTAGAATAAGAAAGACAAACCATGGTTTTAGAAATACCAGATGTTGCAGCAGTTGCAACATAATGAGGAGCCTCTTTGGTGGTGTTGGAAGTGTTGACTAAGGCCAGAAACTTCTGAAACAACTCCTTGTGAGATTCAATGACATCCACTTCAGACTTTTGAGTAGCAGATTGCTCAACAGAAGAAACAACAGCATTGTTTGCAGAAGGATTGAGAGGGTTCCTTTTACCAGTAGGACCATCCCATCCAGGGGGATATCCTATCAACTGAAAACACTTATCCACAGTATGCCCTGTGTACCCACAGTGTGTACACTTTAGCTTCTTTTTATCCTTCTTATTTCCAGCATACTTAGAGTTAGGAGTTTGAGAGTTATAACCACCATTACCACCTTCAGGAGCAGAATAAGATGGCTTAGGATCTTGATAACTCTTTCCTCTAGTGAACATAGCCAAAGATTCAGTAGGCACAGTAGAACTACAGAGATCTCTTTGATGCTCTTCTTGAAGCAACATAGAATAAACTCTAGACAATCCAAGAATGGGGTGCATGAGGAGAATCTGACTCCTTAGAGCAGCATAAGAATCATTCAATCCAATTAGAAATTTAAGTACACAATCAGATTGTTGTTGTTCTATCATAGTTGCATTAACATTGCAAGTACATTTTCCACAGGAACAAGCTATCACAGGTCTTTGACTTAAAAACTCATCCCAAAAAATTTTAAAACTGTTGTAATAATCAGTAATTGTTTGAGATCCTTGTGTGATAGTAGATAATGACTTCTCAAGATGATACACACGTGAACCGTCAGTCCGATCATATCGTGTTTTGATCTCGAGCCACAGTTCTCGAGCAGATTTAAAATACAACAAGCTCTGCCTTAAATCCTTGGAAACATAGTTCAAGAGCCATGAAATTACCAGATAATTCGCACGATTCCAGCAAACACGCAGATCAGCCTGATCTTTAGGAGGAAGAGGCAACCGGATCTTGTTCTTAATGCTCAACGCCATTTCAACACCTTGACTCCAGGAGATGTAATTTTTGCCTGTGAAAATGTCACCAAAAATCGATTGACCAGAGTGATCCTCATTACCCAAAAAATACACTGAACTCGAATCCTCACTCGGATTTCGAGATGAATTCATAGATGAAATAGCAGACGAAGCAGTAGAAGGATTAGTAGACATGATGATCAAAGATCAACCAGAGAATCAAACGTAAAAGTTTGCAGATGATCAAAACCCTAAAAAACACAGAGAATCGAACAATTTTGACCGTAGAAGACGATCAAACAGAGAGAATTGCAGCGGAAACAGAATCGATTAACCTAATCTCGAATGATACCATGTGGAATTGTGTAATCCGATCACAATTAAACAAAAATTGAACCGATTGTTGAATGAATCAACGATTACATGAGAATGAACCAAAAGATTGAGAGAGGAAACTCTTAATCTGAAAAACATAAAAGTGAAAAGTGAGAAACAGGAGCGGGTTTGAGCTTATTTATACTAAACGGAATATAACAGAATATTCCCTAATTAGAAGGCGCTCCTCTAACGGCTATAACGATAATATGAAAACTTTCTATTTTGGGTAAAATGCGATTATAAAATCGCATTGTTTCTGTAAGTTCAAGAGGAGTTCAAATTATGAACGTAGTTCAACAAACGTTCAGCAGGGACAAAATTCTTTGACGGGAGATGGGCGTTCTATCATGTTGTTTGGAAAGATGATTCAGACTGAGGAGAAGCCAATTGAGGGGAGTGGTTTGAGATATAATGGTGGGTTGTTAAGAGACGTGGATTAGCCTAATTCTTCCTCAGGTTTTAGGAACAATTGTAAGGAGAAGAATATTTTGTATGAATGAATAAAGTTTATTTTATTTGGTTCGAGTCTTTTTGATTAGTTTGCTTATTAGTCATTTTAGAATTTCGCAGCTTAATTAAATAAATAAGCCCCTAGCTTTAACAAATCACTTTGAATTTAATTACTTTAGAGTACCAGCGGTCCTCCCTAACTCGTTTGGTGAGACTTGTCAAAATGAAAAAGAGTTATATAAAGTTATGAATGTCTGATCCACAAAATTTTGTGAAGTTCTGATGTCAATCCTCGGTTTCTTTGAAATGTTTCATTACACCCAAGCTTATCATTATCAAAAGTTTCATGATGTAACCGTTGGATGACAGTGATGCATACAGTCGGTTACTTGTGTAGAAATATGATTGAGTTCGGGTCCAGCACGAAAAGTTTACCACCTATAATTTTGAAAAATATTTTAGCCTGAATCGTTAGTTGGAACCAAATTTTGCTCAAATTATGCCGCGGGGATTGTCCAATATGTTCAGTTTTGGAAATCCATATCAGCGCAACATTTTGGAACAGAAAATATCCTGCATTATTCGTGTATGAAGAAGTTAGAATCTTCAGGAACACAGCAATGTCGGCTTGACTGTAAACATTCTCGTCATTTTCGTTCGTGTATTGGAACTCCGTTGCGTGTAGTGGCCTAATCAAAATTTTGACGAAGGATTCGTCAAAGGAAGAGGTGGATAAGAAACAAGAGAGATAACTCGGAATGGAATTGACGGAACACCACCGTCGTAATTATAGTCGATGCCAGAGGAGTTTTCCAGGTGACCTTGAGGGGAATACGAGTTTGTGGGGGGGATTCGGACGGAGGGTCCGACTACGGCTCTCCAGATTTGTGATTGACTTTGGAGGTTGCGATCGACATGGCTGGCGGTGTACACGGAGGAGTAGTGTATGTATATGTGTGGAAAACACCTGTAAAGGTAGAAAAGACTGACGATTGAAGACTGAGGAGAAACTGGTATCTATAATATGTCTGGAAATTAAGGGATTTTTAGCAAAATGAGGAGTTGAAAATTTGGGATCTTCCACGCACTTCTCTTGACTAAACTCTACTTGCTCTCATCACATATACGACACATTTTGCGTGAAATACATTTGCTTCGCATATTTGAAGATAATCTTTATTTTTAATTCAAAACTGTGTTTTTATACTTTATTCTCGTATTGTTTTTTACTCACAGAATATAATTATACAAACTGAGAGCCCAATATTTCATTTAGGAAAATCTAAAGTTTTAGATTTTATATTATTTCAACGCCCGCGTCGATAAATAACATCTCAAAGTTAGTATAAGTTATTTTAGGTGTATCTAATAGGTAAATTTAATAGAAGGTTCTTCAAATTAATTTTTTTAGCTCCGTTGCAACCACCCGATGACTTTCTTTTTCATATCTATCAAAGAATGCTTTTTATTTGGCAGTCAAATTTATTGTCAAAGTTATTTTAAATTATATGTATCAATTTTTATAGTGAGTGTAAAGTTACTTTTATTGATGTTTAATAAATTATATTACGCAACATTTAAGTTTTACAATCATGAAAACTATTAAAATTGAAATACTTGCAAACTGTCTTACTATTTTATGATAGTATCTTCTTACCTGATTTTCAAATGGGTATGTTTTTTTTTTCTTTTTCAAATGGGTATATATATATATATATATATATATATATATATATATATATATATATATATATATATATATATATATATTTTTTGTGGTAATTCAAATGGGTATGCTATTGTTCATGTGAATCGATGACTTTATTACCGAGTTATAAGTACATTAAATTGTGATATATTAATGAAACATCATTGTTCATGCATATACGCCCGTTTCCAACGAGATTTAGACCTTCAGTAACACAAGTAAAAACTTTCGTCGACGAAGCCTAAATCTTCGTCGTAAGTTCCATCACTGTTGCTCAGTTTTTTTGTAGTGACACTCACAATAATGCGTAGGAGTTTCATCATATTAATTGTGGAACACCACGTCGTCACTTGCTGACTACCGGTTAGAGTAGGTTTATTAACGACACACGACTTGTTGCGGGAGATTCTATTGTGTTTATGAAGAGAAAATCGACGGAGGAATCATTTACTGGAATAAGGAGAAACGTTCGCACTGGGGGTGATGAGAATAATACAATTCAGACGGCGTTGGTTGCGGTTGACGATGCTAAGAAAGGAAGTGTTTAAGGTCGACTATTACCTGATGTTTGGATTTTCGAATCTCATGGTGAGCGCTGCGAGAGTGGAGAGGTCGATGAGGATAAAGTGGTGTTCGAAAATGAGAGTGAAAATGCAGGTACCCTTGGATGATTCGGGAAGGGTTGCGTGGTTTGAAGGGAGAATTGAATCAGCCAATTTTTCAGTTGCCTCAATCTCACTGGCGTATGCTTGAGGTGCATATTTTGTTAGATTAAGGACATGAATAAATTAATATTTTGTTAGATTCGATTGTGAATGCAATATTGCCTTGATAAAAAAACTCATTTTGACTTACAGAACTCAGACTTTCTTTCCCTGTGCTATATATGCTCGACACCTTTTGTTTTGTAATGGGTCAATTGCATTTTTCCCCTTAACGTTTGGGGTGTTTTGCGAAGTGCCCCTAATGTTTCAAAAAGAGCACTTTGCCCCCTAACGTTTGTAAAGTTGCCCCCTGAGTCCTTGATCTACCGCTCATTTTGCCATGTGGCTATCTTTTCCACGGTTGATCAAGGACTCAAGGGGCAACTTTACAAACGTTAGGGGCACTTTGCAAAACACCCCAAACGATAGGGGTGATCGCAATTGACCCTTTTGTTATTTATTTTTTGTTATGTCGGGATATTTGTTATTTAGCACAGTAATGAAAGAATCAAATTAAGAGTCAAACTTTCAAAATCAAAAATAGACTTTAGACCCTGTATCATTTACATTTGCATGTTACTTGTTTGATCTACATATGCGAAATCTGGTTTTCTTACACTAATTTTGTGTTAAGAAAAAATGACTTTTCTCATCATTTCGCATGTATATACTGACTTGTATTATTTTATTTTCCATGAAATATGAAAGTCCATTAGAAAATCCTCACCCATTATCAAACATACTTGCTTTTCTTCATTATAACACCTCAACAAAAACTAAAGTGAGATAATTTTAAAGAAAACTTTCATATGACAACGAGCGGAAATTTCAAACAACAAACGAACGTCTGGACAAAAGACTACTGGTACAACAGAAAAAATAGATATTTTGTCACAAAGAAATATCTCACACAACAACGAACGCTCGGACACAACTATTGGTACAACAAGAAACACTATTTTTTTTCTTCAGAAAGTCTAAAAACTATTGTGATAAGATTTATTTCTTGTCCTTTATTGCAGTAGTCCAGAACGTTGAGATGTATTACTTAAGAATTAGGTAAGAAGTTATTACTATAAACGGTCAAAAATGTTAAAAGGAAGTCAACGAGCATACCTACATTGGCAATAAATTCACGGCTATATCGGAATTTCTTGAACATTTAACTCTGTAATAAAAGGCATTGATTCACAACAACAACATACTACATAACAAATTTGGTAAAAAAAAGTTACCGTAAAAGAAAGCTTGCAAGTATTTCAATAATTTCAATAGTCTTTCATGATTGTAAAATTCAAGCTATATTCAATATTATTACGACAATATATAATATAAGCGAATTTATACATACTAAGAAATCCCTGATACATTTGATTCTAATATAGTTTTGGTAATAAATTTGAGAATGGAATAAAGCCCTATATGATAAGATATGAAAAAGAAAGTCATCAAATAGTTGTAACGGGCCTAAAAAATTTAAAGAAGAATAAAATATATACTGTGAAATTTACATAAATTTAGGTACACCTAAAATTGTCCGTATATACGCTGTATAAGTGGTGTTATTCATGCACGAGTTGGAATAATATACATCCAAACAAGACTATTGGTGCAACAAGAAAAATAAATATTTTGTCACAACGTCTGAAACTATTGCAACTAGATTTGTTTTTCGTCTTTATTGCAGTAGTTCATAATGTTGAAATATACATACACAAAAGTTAAGTAAGAAGACATCAACAAGTATACCTACTTTAACGTAAAGTTTCACGGATACCTCATAATTTGTTGTACTTGTATCTCAGCAGTAAAAGTCATTGATTCAAACAACAATTACATATATACATAAAAATTTGGTAAGAAAAAACTCTCGTAAAATGCACGTATTTTAATAATTTCAATAGTTTATAATGATAAAATCTAAAGCATATGTAATATAATTATGACAACATATAGTATGAGTAATTTTATACTCACAACAAAATTTGTGATACATATGATTTTAAAACGATTTTGGCAATAAATTTGAAGGTGGAATAAATGATTATGAGATAAAATATGAAAAGAAAAGTCAACGTACAGCTGTAACGGACTTAAAAAGTTTTAAGATTAAAAACCTCCTACTAAATTCACCTAACCTCAGATACACCTAAAATTTCCCATACTTACTTCGAGATGTTGTTTATCCACACGCACGTTGAAGTAATATAAAAAACTAAAGCTTTGGATTTTCCAAAATGAAATAGTGGGCTCTCAGTTTATTTAGTTATATTATGTAAATAAATAACAATTTCGTGAATTAAAAAAAAAAACTATAGATTTGAGAACTAAAAATAAAATCTATCATCGAATATGCAAAGCAAATATATCATGCAAAATGTGCGTATATGTGATGAGAACAGGTAGAGTTTAATCAAGAGAAGCGCGTGGAAGATCTCAAAAATTTCTATTCCCTTATTTCCTAAAAAGCCATTAATTTCCAAATATATCATAGAGAGAACACTATATATATAACCCTCCCTTACGCTCTTTCTCATCAGTCTTCAGCCTTCACTCCTCTTCAGTTTTACCGGCAATTTTCATATTTATACATACACTCCTCCTCCATCTACACCACCAGCCATGTCGACCGCCGCCTCTGCAGTCAGTCATGATATCTGGAACACCGTAGTCGGACCCTCCGTCCAAATTCCTGCCATAAACTCGTACGTATACTATTTCCCTCAAGGTCACCTGGAATCCTCCTCCTCCGGATTTGACTATAATTACGTCGGTTTTCCATCGATCCAATGTCAAGTTCTTTCTCTTTGTTTTGCATCCACCTCTTCCTCTGACGAATCCTTCGCCAAAATTTTGCTTCTGTCGCTACGCTCGGCGGAGCTCCAATACGCGAATGAAAATGACAAGAATGCTAACAATCAAACCGACATTGTCGTGTGCTCGAAGATTCTAACTTCTTCAGATGTGAATGACGGAGAATTTTTCGTTCCAAAATACTGCATCGACGCCATTTTCCCAAAACTGAACTTATCGCAGGATCATCCCATGCAAAATTTGAGCATTAGAGACGCTCACATTAATGTGTGGGAGTTTTGTCATACTTATCGTGGTGTGCCACGTTGTCACTTGCTGACTACCGGTTGGAGTAAGTTTGTCAACGACAAGCGACTTGTCGCAGGAGATTCTATTGTGTTTATGAAGAGAAAACTGAGGGACGAATTATTTATTGGAATCAGGAGAAAGGCTAGATTTGGAGGCAATGAAACTCAGAGGATCCAGGCGGTGGTGGCTGCGATTGAGAGTGCTAAAAAGGGACTAGCGTTTCAGGTCTACTACTATCCGATGTTTGGATTTCCGGATTTCGTGGTGAGCGCCACGAGAGTAGAGAGGTCGATGAGGATAGATTGGTGTTCGGAAATGAGGGTGAGAATGCGGATACCCTCGGATGATTCGAGAAGGCCTGCATGGTTTGAAGGGAGAATTGAATCAGCCGATATGCAGTTACCTCCATCTCCCTGGCGTATGCTTAAGGTATATAATTTGTTATAACTAAAGACATGAATAAATTAATATTTTGTTAGATTCGATTGTGAATGCAATATTGCCTTGACAAAAAAACTCATTTTAGCTAATAAAACTCAGACATTTTATTTTCGGTGCTATGTATAAGCCCGAAATCTTTCTTTCTATATTCTTGTTTTGTTGGGAATATTTGTTATTTCGCACAGTAATGGAAGAATTTAAGAGTCAAGCTTTCAAAATTAGTAATGGACTTTAGAATCTGTATCACTACATTTGCATGTTATCTTGTTTGATCTACCTATATGCGAAATTCGGTTTTCTTGCTCTGATTTTGAGTTAAGAAAACTGATTTTTTTCTCATCATTTCACATGTTGTTTATACTGCAGGTAAATTGGGATGAAGCTGAAACTCATCCAAATATGAAAAAGGTTAGCCCATGGGAACTCGAGTGCTCGTCTTCGTCGTCCCACCATTTGTCAGAACTTCCTCCTTGTAAGAAACCCAAACTCTCGCAAAATCCACCAGACATTTTGCCTGGTAATCATGGAGGCCTGAACTCAGATGCCTTGTTCAATTACCCCCCGTTTCCCCGCGCTGTGGAACGTGACGATTCTCACCACCAATCGTTCACCGGACTTCTTATGAGGGAGATGGGAAAAGAATCTGAAACTGTTTCCACCGAGCTCAGTATTGGGAGTTCAAATTATGAATGTAGTTCGACAAACGTTCAGCAGGGACAGAATTCTTCGACGGGAGATGGGCGGCGTTGTATCATGTTGTTTGGAAAGATGATTCAGACGGAGGAGAAGCCAACTGAGGGGAGTGGTTTGCGAAATGATGGTGGGTATTTAAGAGATGTGCATGAGCCTAATTCTTCCTCAGGTTTTAGGAACAACTGTAAGGGGAAGAATATTGTGTATGAATGAATCAAGTTTGGTTTATTTGGTTAGTTTGCTTATTAGTCATTTTAGAATTTCGCAGCTTAATTAAATAAATTAAAATATATATGGTGATAGTAACTTAGAAATATTTCTTCCGGTAGAGAAAATCTCTCTTAGATAATTTCTTGTTATTCACATGCCAATTTTCGTTTTGAAAGAAAGTAATCATATAGAATTTATAATTATAAAATAAGAAGTTGTTTGAAACGTGTGAAGCAATTACATCTCCATGCAAATATGTGTGAGGCTATAAATTATTATGGAAAATAAACTAAATACGAGGATATATGCTCCAAAAATTTGAACTTTAAGCAGTAATGCGGTTGATAAGCTATAATTTACTAGATCTTTTTTTCGGCTTTAATTCGTACTTAAAAGAGAAATGATATATACAGAGCAAAATCTCTATTTACAGAGCAAAATTTTATTGTTTACCAATTTATCCTTCCCAATTAACAAATTAGTATTTCTTCCCTTTTAAACTCCTTATAAATCTCTCACCATAAAATAGAAACATTTTCATATATTAATGATTGAGATTTTTCTACCAAAAACAAAAGGTTAAATTTCTACTCGTGGGCAAAATTAATATACAAGTTTGTTTATTTAATTCTTATAGCTTTTTTTTTTATATAAATACTCTTGGTTTATGTTTGAGAACTTAATATCTCTTGAAAAAGGGATTAACTACGCATTTTCTGTTTCCATAACAAAAATATTTGATTTTCATTAGCTAAGTGTATGTTGTGTTTGAATTGGACTAGAAGGAATAGTTGTTGTATGTAGCTTCGTGAATAAAATAATCCCAAGTTATTCCCAAATAAATCAAGCCGTACAAGATAGGACCTCAAGAACATTTTTTTTTTAAAATTTATTTACATTTTTTAAATCGATAGGTTGTGTGGTGAAAATAAATTAGATATTTAGGTTTCTAATAAATAACTTGTTCACACAATTTATTTACCATTTCTTTTAAACGAACCCATCCAAATTTAATATTTTATTCATGCGAGTAAAGGGTTACACTTTAAAGCACGCTCCCGTAATTTGTTTACTATCTTCCTATTTTAAAAATGCAAACTTCTAAATCATAAATAGGAAAGAAGAAAGTTTTAATTAAGTTTCCAAAATTTATGTTAATCATTGATATGCATTAAATAGAAAAATGAATCTACAATTAATTTGAAAGGAGTAAAGTAATAAACAATAAAATATTGCTCTGTAATTAAAGATTTTGCTCTGTATATATCATCTCCCATTTTAAAACCTTATAAGTTTTACTCTCCTCATTTGGGAATTTACTATTCTTTTTAAGTTTCGGAAGAACGAACTCTTTCAATTAATTAGTTCATAGAAATGCTTATTATCGTTGTGGGCTGGGTTTAGTCCATCAAATTATACTTTGTGTGAAGCTTGGAGCCAGTTCCAGTACATTGGATAGTCTGAACCTCGGCTTTTAGTCGTTCTTACAGTCGACCAATTGGGCCTATACACAATTACATGGACCCGTAAGGGATTTCACAATATATGTGAAATTTACACAAAACTAGATACTTTTGAAAAAAAAAAAAAAAACACATAACTGGGCCTTATTATGTGAAATTTAGACCACCAAGACAAAAGTTTTCAGAAAAATTATTTTTAAAAAATAAACTAGATACTTTATTTAAACAACTATATACATGAGTTTGAGGGTTTGAGGAGGATAGGGCATAGGGGTACAGGATTATCGGTAATACAAAAGTCCGACACATTATTGTCTCTACATATTTGGTGTTAATTTCTATGCTTTGATAATTCATGTTTGTATTCACTAAAAATCGACAAGAATTATCTAAACATTTATTGTATTTGATTTCTGAATAGATTATTATACAATGGCTAAAGTTGAAACAAACAACATACGACTGATCCAAAGTGAGGAGAGTACAAATATATAGTCGATTCATTACTTTATACACACATGAAAGAATTTTTCTAAGCGAATCGACCTAGTATTTGCAACACCTATACTCATTTGATACTAAAGTAAGCATTGCATGGCGTTATGTAGACTATTAAATTGTTGTCACATTTAAAAGCTTAAAAAGCACGTAGAAAAGGTGAATATTTATATTTTTAAACATGCTCATTCATCAACATGTTGTAGTTCTTTTTTATTTATGCCGGATACATGCCCTTTTTTTGATAAATAACCAAAAATGAAATTTGAACTCCAACCCTTTTGTCTATGTAACTTTGTACCATATTGAATTATGCATATAAGACTTATAAGCTATGATGTACGGACACGACATGATACAGACGTGGCAACACGGCAATACATATTTTTTAGAATTACAAGACACGACATGGCAGCGACACATGTGTATTTTTATATTAAAATATAAAAGACATCATCATAATCTGCACAAATAACATTATTACATTCAAATATAGAATCAAACCAAACATATTTACGCTCAAAACCAAGTAATCAACTACTATAAGTTCAAATAAAATAGTCAGTTTAAGTCATAAATTTTAAGCATTAAATACAAAGGCATATATCAAATGACAAAACAAAGTGTTACATCATACTCAAATAAAATCTTTAAATAGGATATTAGTGCCACGACTTGAGAAAAAAATGTATTTTTTTTGCCCGTCCTTGTTTTTGCACAAAGAGCAATGCAGTAGACTTATTCGTGAGATTTGATTGACAAAAAAGTTATCATTTATGCTTTTTACTACTTAATTATTTAACTTTTAAAGTTTAATGTTTGCTTCTTCTAATATCTTTATCTATATATTTTAAGAAATTTAAATTTAACCATAAATAAAAATTAAAAACTACAATATCGGCTCAAAAAGTGTCCAAGCGTGTCGGACACGTCCCTAAAACGTGCCCGACACGGTGTCCCTTTTCTTTTTCTTTTATTTTTATTAAGACACGCCACGTGACATGTTCGACACGTGTTGGAGGAGTGTCGGTGTCGTGTCGGGGTGTCGGACACGGCGTAAAGAAATTTTTCGAAGTGTGAGTGCATCATAGCTTATAAGTATCTACTATGATTTTCGATCCAGAACGCTTTACCTCATATCTTAAGGAATACCGTACCGAATTAAAGCAAAAAAGAAAAGGCATATATAGACAAAGATTCGTCTTTGATTGGGCATTCGTACCGCTGGGCACAACAAGAACAGTGTATGCATGATTAAAGAATAAAGACTTAAACACTCAAGTCAATTCGACCATTAAAGTCTCGAGCACTACTTGCTATTAAATCAGTACTGCAGCTTCTTCTTCAGCTTCTTAATTAACTTCACATAGTCTTTTGGATTCGACAACGAGTCGCTTAATTTCCATCATAGTGCTGATGATTGATGGTGGAACAGATAAAGCTGGCTCATCATAAGGTGAATTCTTAACGCACTTCTTCCTTTTAACTTTATTTTCGATGATAATGTTAATGAACTGTTTCTTGTATAATTGGTGATGTTTATTTGAAAGATATCATGAGTATTATTTGTTTTGATCAGTGAATATATTTTGTTTTGACCAATAAGTCTCCGTACAAATAATCCAAGTTCATTTTTCAGTAGTACTTTGTTTTGACGAATTAATGCTTCACTAATTACACGACCAAAATCGATGAATGTGAATGGTTAGATGAATTTGTTCTTTTGCTGTACGTTGTTGTTTAATTGTCGGTAGTCAACGTAGTTCTGTTTGTTGGATTGGCGATGCTCTGTGTTGGAATAGTCTCAAGTTTGTAATTTGGTATTATTAATTTGGCTTGATGTTGGTGACGTGCATCATAACTTATGCTCGTTGAACAAGCTTGTTGATTTGGCTTGTAAGTGGCTTTCAGCTAACGGAATATGATCAAAATGAGGATTTGTCTTGGTTTTCATTTTTTCCTACTAGGAGTTTTGAAATTTTTCGTCTCGAATCGTATTGAATAATAACCACCTAATCTTTCGAATCCTTGTTTCGTTCAACAGTAACAATCACAACCCTGGTTCATTTTCTGTCCCGCCTGTAAGATATACTAACTAAATATCAAATATAAATAAAAGAACGGATGTGTGCATGTTTAGGTAAAAATTAATTTTCTTTACAAAATAGAAATTTGTTTATTACATAATTAGTACAACTCCTTTCGAGAGGAGTTATCTGTTTAACTACACATAGTAGCTTTGTTTTCTATACACATAAAAATTATGAAAACAAAACAACTATTACATTTTTTTCAAAATACAATTGAATATAATTTATTTCATAACAAAACAGAGTGGTCGACAACTTCTGCTTTGTTCAGCATGTCATTAAATAGAAGATCTTCCCGATTTGAAATGCAAACTCCTAGACTCCCTAATTAAAAAAAAAAAAAAAAAAAAAAGACACAGTTCAGTTCAATATTGATGATTTAATAAAGCAACCATGCATAGTAATATAAATGCACTAACTGGTTTAATGTTTTTTAGTATTTTATTACATGATACTTTACCTTTGAATTTAGCTTTTGACTAACAGTCAAATTAACAAATATAAGGGAGGTCAATGCAAAATTTCAAAGGGGAGGTACACAGGGAGAAAAAACCTCAGGAGAGGTGGATAGAATTTGCCCCCAACTTTTGCAAGGAGAACTAAGATTTGAAGTACATAATGCTAACAACAGAAAAAGCAAAAGCCAATTATTTTAGCCACAATATTTTTTTTCAGTTATTGTATCAGATTCTTTATGATTCTTTTTAGCAAATCTGAAATTTTGAAATCAGGCCTTTCTCTCAACTAATTTAAATAAGGGGTTAATATTTAAAAATGAGAGTTGAAGAATAAATACAAATGAAATTTATTCTATGATTTATATTATCGCATATGGAGGACATTCATAATCATTTTTTAACATTTCAATGCACTTGACTTCATAATCACAAGTTTTCTCTTCTTTCTTATTGGTGTCTAGCTAGTAATTCAATTGTTTCCTGGGAAAAAAAAAAAAATCTGCACAGGAACAATGGAGCACAAATTATATGGCTGAGATACTATGCTCCGATGTGTGGCGAAATTTTAGAAAATAATTTGGAGAGAAAAATGGTGCAGTGAACAGAAATTGCACGGTAAATGTCGTTATTGTTTGCCTGCATAGGCGATGGTAATAAATAATGGCCAAAGAAATTGACATATCACATACATATTGCGTAGTTGATAAAGACTTAAAGTCCATAATCCCAAATTGATTTGACCATTCGCTGAAATCAAAAACTTCATAACCAAAACGTCACAATTAAAATTCCTAGGGAAGATCCGCACCGTCATTTTCCTCCTCTAAATCTCTAAAACGTCTTGGAAATAGTAAATGAACCTGCTTTAGTTGTTACTATTGTTAGATTCAATAGAACAGAGTGTATATTGAGAGAGAAAAATATTATTGATCAGAAGAATCATCAAATCAAAACTACAAAAATGAGTGTTCTGCACTTTAAATACTAACACCGAGAGCTAACTAACAAAACAGAAAAGGAGCGGGAAAAGCTGTTAAAACTAACTAACAACTAACAAACTAATGATATTTACATAAAAGACCCTGAGCAATGTGAATATTCCAATAGCCTCCCCTCAAGTTGGAAGGCGGTGTGGATCAGCGAGCCCCAACTTGGATAGGCAGGTGCAGGGAGTGGCTTTGTGAAAAAATCTGCAATTTGTAGAGCTGAAGGATGATGTTGTGGAAGAAGAAAGCCTGCTTTGAAGCAATCTCGGACCACGTGGCAATCAATATCGAGGTATTTCGTGCGCTCATGAAACACCGGGTTGTGTGTGATATGTACCGCAGCCTTATTATCACAATAAAGAGGTATAGGGAGGAGAACAACAACATGAAGTTCACCAAGGACATAACTGAGCCATTTTACCTCACATGTGGTGGAGGCCATACTTCTGTATTCAGCCTCGGCTGAAGAACGGGAGACAGTAACTTGCTTCTTAGTTTTCCAACTAATCAGTGATGAACCAAGGAAGATACAAAAGCCAGAGATTGATCTTCGAGTATCAGGACAGGTTGCCCAATCTGCATCACTGTAAGCTGTCAAGGTGAGAGGTGAGTCCTTAACATAAAAGAGACCCAAAGAAGGACAATCCTTGAGGTATAGGAGAACATGGAGAGCTGCATCCCAATGAGATTGTCTAGGAGAGTGCATAAACTGACTTAGCTGATTGACAATAAAGCAGATATCAGGCCTAGTCATGTTCAAATATAGTAATCTGCCCACCAAACGTCTATATTTATCAGGCTGCTCTAACAAAGGACCATCATCAGTGAGTTTGAGGCCTTTGAGACAAGGAATTGTGGCTGGTTTAGCACCAAGTACACCAGCATCAGACACAATATCCAACACATATTTCCTCTGATTTATAAACAGACCAGTAGGTGTTCTAAGAAGCTCCAAACCCAGAAAGTATTTAGCAACACCAAGGTCTTTGATAGTAAAAGCCCTGTCCAAGGAAGCTTTTATCTTGTTGATCAAATCAATGTCAGGTCCAATGACCAGCACATCATCTACATACACCAAGAGACCAACAAAGGAAGCACCAGTTCCCATAGTAAACAAACAATATCAAAAGGAGACTGAGTGAAACCATACTCCAATAAATGTTTAGTGAACTCCAAGTTCCACTGTCTAGAGGCCTGTTTAAGGCCATAAAGTGACTTATTTAACTTACAAACTTGTCCAGAGGAAGCCTTTGTGTAACCAGCAGGAGGAGATAAGTAAATATCCTCATCTAAAAAACCATGTAAAAAGTCATTGTTTATATCCAATTGGTGAATGAACCAGTTGAAGTGAGTGGCAAGAGCAAGGACCAATCTGACTGTGACAAGTTTAACCACAGGAGAGAAGCTTTCTGTGTAATCAAGCCCAAAAACTTGATTGTAACATTTGGCAACTAAGCGGGCTTTGTATCTATCAATAGTGCCATCAGGTTTGAGTTTGAGTTTAAACACCCATTTGGATCCAATGGGATGTTTACCAGCTGGTAAAGGCACAATAGACCAAGTGTCATTCTTCTCCAATGCATCAATCTCAATTTGCATGGCTTGCACCCAATTAGGATCTTTACAGGCCTGAGAGTAACTGGATGGTTCCTTTGGCAAGCTGATATTTGCCAGGAAGGAAGCATAAGAAGGTGAAAGATGGGAACCACCATGAAATGGAAAAGTCTTAGAAGGATAAGACTTGTTCACTTGGACAGAGAGAACCTTAGAGCTGAGAGGATCAGTGCTGCAGCTCAAGAGAAAGTCTTTGAGATGAGCAGGAAGTGTATG
Organism: Misopates orontium; assembly: GCA_946800315.1. Taxonomy (NCBI): domain Eukaryota; kingdom Viridiplantae; phylum Streptophyta; class Magnoliopsida; order Lamiales; family Plantaginaceae; genus Misopates; species Misopates orontium. The sequence continues at coordinate 7,548,705 of OX326946.1, read as the reverse complement.
AGCTCTAGAACTTCTTCTCACTGGTGGAGAAGGGTCTGCAGAAGGTGATACTATGGCTTCAGTGTGTTCATCAGTATCAATGGAAGGAGCTGGAGACTGCTCAGTAGTTGTAGTGGAGTCAATTGTGAGCTCAGGTTCATCAGTGGAAACTGAAAGTGGTGTATCAGGCAACAAATCAGATGATACATCAATAAGAGGCAAAAGAGATTGTATGGAGTTTGCATTGTAGGAATGGAAAGGAAAATGGGATTCATAGAAAGTAACATCGCTTGAAACAACCACCTGTTGGTGTTCAAAACTGTATATTTTGTAACCTTTCTATCCTGGAGAATATCCCACAAAACACCCCTTGAAAGCCCTGGGTGCTAACTTGTCCTTGTGAGGCTTTGTGTTAGTAAAATAACACAAGCATCCAAACACTCTCAGAAGAGACAAGTCAGGCTTCTTAGAGTTCAAAACCTCATAAGGTGATTGCCAGTGTAGTACCTTACAAGGAGTTCTGTTTATAAGGTAAGTAGCCATAAGTAAAGCATGTCCCCAAAGAGATAGTGGCATATTAGCCTGATAAAGGAGAGCCCTTGTCACCTGTAACAAATGTCTATGCTTTCTCTCAACCACCCCATTCTGCTGTGGGGTATAAGGTATGGATTTCTGATGTATGGTGCCATGTGAAGCAAGCAAAGATTGCACCAAAGAGTTTGTAAACTCAGAACCATTATCTGATCTTATAGTGAGAATCTTGGTCTGAAACTGAGTATGAACATAGGCTATGAAATTTGACAAAGTTTGATGCACCTGAGTCTTATTGGCCAAGAGAAATGTCCAGGTAGATCTGCTAAAATCATCTACCAGTGTGAGTATGTAATGAGCACCAGAAATGGTAGCAAGTCTATAAGGCCCCCAGAGACCAATGTGAAGGAGTGCAAACAATGAATGAGATGAAGTGGTGCTGATAGGAAAAGAGGCACGCGTTTGTTTTGACTTATGACAAACATCACAGGGAGTATGAGGATCAATATGTTTGAGTGCAATAGAAAACTGATGAACATGTTTAAGAGCATGTAATGAAGCATGTCCAAATCTTTTATGCCATAAAGAGACAGAAACAGAATTACAATCTTTATTGCTAGAAGCATCAGGTGACAAATTGTCAAAAGTATTACAAGCAAGTGCAGAAAGAGAGGTACACTTGGAGGGATTCAAAATATAAAGATGTCCACGTGCTCGGCCCACAGCAAGTAGAGCATCAGTCACTAGGTCCTGCAAGAGGCAATGAGTAGGCAGGAAAGTGAACTTGATGTTGGAGTTTTTGGAAAGTCTGTTCACAGACAATAGATTGAACTTAAATGCAGGAACATGCAAAGCATTATTGAGGCATATCTTTGAAGTTATGTGAACTGAACCAGAATTTTGCACAAGTTTGATGGAACCATCAGGCAAATATACAGGAGTAGGACAAGTTGTTGGGATATGATTGTCAAAAAATTTCAAATCACACACCATATGATTTGAAGCACCAGAATCAAGAATCCATTCATCATTGTTTACACTATCTATAGTGAAAAGGCTCAGGTTAATACCAGCAAAATCACCAAAGTGAGCAAAGTTCACTTTGCCTGCATCTTGAAACAAGTTGTTTGGCACAGCATCTTGCTTGAACAGATGCTTCATCATCTTGAAGAAATCAGCCTGAAAGGAATCATTAGGAAGAAAACCAGATGACATCTTATCATCAGAAGAGACAGGGTTGGTGTCAACAGAATTTGCCATATTCCTACTGCCATTACCCTTCTTCTTCTCCTTAAGGTCTTTATACCAATCAGGGACCCCCACCAGTTTGAAACATGTGTCCTTGGTATGACCTTTCACCTTACAATACTCACAAATCCTGTCAGCAGACTGTTTCTTCACATCCTTGGAGTAATATCCACCAGTAGAAGGTTTAGAAGTGTTTGCATACTTAACAAACATAGCAGAATTCTCTGTTGGAACACTAATAGACATTTGAACCTCCTTCTGCTTCTCAACTCTCAACACCATTGCATATGCCTTCTCTACTAGAGGCAAAGGCTCAATGCCAAGTATTTGACTGCGTATAGCATCAAAGTCATCAGATAAACCCATGAGAAACTGCATCAGCTTGTTAAGAGACAGTGCATCAAATGAATGTTGTGCAATCTGACAAGTACATAGACTTGCTGCCTCACAATGACAAGAAATAGCTGGAATCAAACAGCTCAATTCATCCCAAAGCCTCTTCAGCTTTGTATAATACTCAGAAACAGAGGAAGTACCCTGTGAAATCGAAGCAATCTCTCTTTGTAACTGATACAAGAGAGGACCATTATTTAAGCCATAATGTGTCTCCAATTGATGCCACAAATCAGCAGATGAATCAGCATATAAAAAAGCATCAACTAGTTCCTTCGAAATTGAATTAAGAAGCCATGAGGTCACCATACAATCTACTCTCATCCAATCCTCACACTCCGGAGAATCAACAGGAGGTTTCTTCACCACTCTGGTGATAAAACCTAACTTACGCTTTGCTCCTAAAGCGATTTTTACAGATCTACTCCAAGGAAGATAGTTTTTGATACCTGTCAACGGCATCGTTGTCAGATTCAGGCCAGGATGATCGGAGCTCTGAAGCTGAAGTGCACCAGAAAGTAATCTGTCGTGCAATTCCGATGAAAACGCCGGTGAATTAGACTCAGGATTCACCATTTCAATCGCCGATCACAAACAAACTACAACAACGAAATAAATCGGAAATCAACCGATCAAAACAACGCGAATAATCACAAAATAAACCGATCAAATCAATGATCACAGTAGATGATCGACAAAAAACGAAGCGAAATGCGGATCGCAACTCAAGGCGAATGATACCATGTTAGATTCAATAGAACAGAGTGTATATTGAGAGAGAAAAATATTATTGATCAGAAGAATCATCAAATCAAAACTACAAAAATGAGTGTTCTGCACTTTAAATACTAACACCGAGAGCTAACTAACAAAACAGAAAAGGAGCGGGAAAAGCTGTTAAAACTAACTAACAACTAACAAACTAATGATATTTACATAAAAGACCCTGAGCAATGTGAATATTCCAATAACTATTTTACTCCAACATTAAGTAAGCAAACGCAGTAAAAACTGAAAAGTCTTCATTTTATGATCATCACGAGTTCTTATAAATAAATACTCATTTTATAGGTCCTATCATTGATCTCCCCGCCTTAGAAAACTCTCAATGGGAATTCTTCAAAGCATCATCAGATTTTTGAGCAATGAAGATGATAATAAGAGTTATGTTCCGTCTTCACGACATGGTGATACTATGCCGCTTTCATATTATAGTATCGACCATCCACCATACTTAAGGGGAAATAATGATGCTAATTCACATGCTCAAACAAGTGTGAATAGCAAGTTTAAAGGTGATGATGTTTTTGTCAAAGAGAATATGCTACGTAATAGAAGGTCTAGCATTGTGTCATCTTCAAATAGAAGGAGATTTGAAGATGAGATGTTTAAGTTTATGGTGACGCCTCCAGTTTCAGAGTGGAGGTGGATTAAGCACTATAGTAGTGGTCACCGTATATTGCTTGTGGGTGAAGGAGATTTCTCTTTTTCGACTTGTTTGGCTAAGGCTTTTGGTTGGGCTTCTAATGTCATAGCCACTTCTCTCGATTCTCAAGGTATGTATGATTCATTTTTTCTCTCTTTATTAAACATTTGATTTTGGGCGCATGACAATCAAGCGTTACATACATGAAATAGGCACGTAACATTGTGAAGAAAAATAGATGCGTAAGTTTGTACTATGTTATGTTGATTAAACACATTATTCAGTTGTGAAAAATAAATAGGCCAGTTACCGTTTTTCTTGTTAAGTAGGTACGTTATATTCCTAAATATTTTTATAAGTTACAAAACATCTCCTCTTATATGCAAGTGATAGGGGTGTGGTGTGCAAATTATTAAAATCACACAATGGAGTAATTTGATTATATATACTTTTTATAACTGAGGTAATTAGCCTTATATAATGGAACAAAAGGGATTAATTTTGCTCTTTATTTTTCACAAAGGATAATGTTTTTACTTTCGGAACGTGTGGTTAAAATGTCATTAGCTTTTTAAAACATTTGCATGCATGTATTTTTTTTTTTAGTTTGACATGCTTCTTCTCAGATTTTTTGACGAGGAATTATCGTAATGCACTATCCAACATTGTGGAGCTAAGTATCAGGAACTGCAAGGTTATGCATGGGATTGATGCAACTACAATAGCCACTCGTGCTGATTTGGGATGCATTAAATTTGATCGTATAATTTTCAACTTCCCTTTTGCTGGCTTTTTCAAGGATTTGTCACGCGAGGCTCAGCTACGGTCTCTTACTCGTCACCCTATTTGTTTTTTTTTTTTTTTAAATTTAAGAGATAACTAAATCTTTCAATTTTAAATACAACCGTTTCTTGGTATTTTATTCTAGATTGCATAGAAGACTTGTGAGTTTGTTTCTAAAGAATGCGAAAGAGATGATTAGTGAAAATGGCGAAATTCACATATCCCACAAGACAAATGGTTTTCATGGCGAGTGGAAGCTTGAGGGCATAGCTTCTTCACACTGGCTGAGGTTGATCGAGGCCGTTGATTTCAATCATCTTGATTATCCAGGGTACAACACCAAATGTGGATTTGGTGGTGATAATAACTTCAATTGCTACCCCAGCAAGACCTATAAATTTGGACTTAGATGGTAAAATGGGCACTTCAAAGATGTACATTTTTTTTTTGTTATGAAAGCGTTTGTCAGGCAGCTTTCCTGAACTTAGCACCGACACTTTTTGACTTTAGAATCAGTATACTGCCTTAATTCTATTTTGTGTTATGCTTATATGCATGTGATCTATATAGCTTGCCTTTATTTAAAAAAATCATTCATGCATGTTAATTTTCCGAAATAAAATCTAACAATTAATGACCAATTTAATAAATAATATTTGGATCAGCTAGCCAGTCTTGTTCAAAACATAATATATATATATATATCTATTTGATCTAAAGACTAAAATAGTTTTTTGTCTTTTTATTTCCAAATCAAGATCTATAATATAGTAAAGTCAGATGCATTTTGATCTTTTTTAATATTGTATTGAGTTTTCATTTGAAAAAAAAACATAATGACATCTACTTAACTATATTTACTAACTATATTGTAAATAAATTATTGATGTTATACGTTCAATTCGTCATTTATTTTTGTCTTCATTTTAAATTAGCGCAGGTCACCATTTGCCACCTCTATTTAATTTGTCTAAGTACAACTTAAATTTAGAGGGACGAATATCGAAAAACACCAAGAAATTGATGTTCATACTAAAGTGCGTCATAAGGTTAAGTAACACAGATAATTTAATCTTGCATTATTCAACAGAAAAAAGTTGTTTGTTCAAATGATCAAATCTTAATTACTACACCTATCTATCAAAGAAACACCTCATGCATCAAGAGTCAAGACGAGACAAAGCAATTATTTTCTATCCAGATAAAGTTTAGATTTTTTTTCTTCAAATATAAACCTCTTTATAAATATTTAAGAGCAAAAAAGAACTGTTTGTATCCATGAATTTTGACATATCAGCAATAATAGTCATTTTAATGACCTAGAACTTTAATCAACTCTCTTTACAAGTTTACGATTTAAATCATTTTTCTGCGATTTCAAACCTTCGAATTGTAAAAAGTTTAGTTGGCATTAGGGTGTGTAAGCTTGTTAATTGGTCTTTAGTTAAGACCTATAATGCCTAAGTTAGTAAGACTAAGCAATATAATTTGAGGCAAAAAAAAAAACGAGAATAATGTGTGATTTAGTATTTAAGGGCAATTAAAAATATGTAGTTGACTAGCTAATGGGCTCCGCCTAATACTAGTGGCTCACAAGCTATTGGGAATGATATTACTCCATCAATCAATAAACTAAATTATAACTCATCGAAAGCAGCTTGATCTGGCCTTCAAACAAATCAATCATACGTTTATCCATTCATCCACTAATCTTATGAACATTAAACAAAATTCCTAATGTCAGTTCCACTCTTAATGTTTCTTTATTAGAAGTGAAAACTTTAATAAAAACACACCAGCATAAAACAATGATACCGCTTGTCGAAAATTGATTTACGAATAATCACGTCCATATCAAAGTATATGTCAGTGTTCTAAGAAAATTGCTCTACAGGGCTCGCCCCGGACTCGCCTCAGGGCATTTTGATACTAGAACGCTCTGAGGCAGCTCATTGGGGCTTAACTTTAATGTGGCTTACGCCTCGTAATTTATGTCATACACCTAGAGGCAAAAGGCTTGTCTTGTGCACCTCAAGGAGCTAGACTGACTGTCATGTGTTAAGACTTTCTTTACAAAAGTTATAAAGTGCGGTCTTACTAGCACATCATGTCCTTAACAAGTCAAGTTCTCACAAACTCAAAAGTTGCTAAAAGTAAAAGAAAACATGGAAGTATGTGCAAAAGATTGTATGTAGTTCCTAAAAGTGATTTTTGTTGTTTACAATTAATCCAAACACCATATATACAAGGTCATCTTCTCAACTGATGGTGGAGATCAACTCAATCTAATGACTACTATTTCACATATACAAGGTTTTTAAGCTCTCCTTACCGTCAAATATCAGACCATTCTAAAGTCCTCTAAACCGTTCTACAAGCTTCTAGAAATGCATAGTTACAAGAAAACCCCTAAAAAGATAAAAAAAAAAATTTGTAAAACTAGCCCATGTAGCCTACAGTTTGTTTATTTCATACTAAGTTTCATCTGTAATTTTGCATGAAAAACAATATTCCACAAAAGTTACAGGTATATTGAGAGCTATTTGATATTTCTATTCAATATTTAATAAATTTCAAATTCATCTTTTTATTATATATGTTTTAATCATAATAATTAAGTTGATGATTTTCTTTTTAGGTTTTCTTTGAGTTATTTATTGAGTGTTTTATATTTCACTTCTATATATAGTTATCAATTAGTTTTATCATTATGTTGAATATATTGAGGGTCGATGAAAATATCTTTATCCAACCTACATAACATGGAAAGTAAAATATATCCATAATCTTTTTGTGTTTCTTATAACCTAATCTAACACAAATAGTTCTTTATAATTTTTTTTATCTTAGCCTTTTATTATAAATACATATTCAAAACATTAAATATTCAAATATTGTGGGGCTTACGACGCCCTACGCCTCAGGACTTACGTCTCGCCCCTAGTTCATGAAACGCCCCGCCTTACGCCCAACGCCTTTTAAAACACTGGTATTTGTCAATGGATCATTGAAAACAGAATCCTTGAAAAAATACATAAAAATGGCTCATGTGAAATATATTTTTGAATTATTTTATGTTTAATTTAATTTTAAAACCTCTTCTGTACATCAATATATTTCAAATATCAGAAATTGTGACCATGATCATCGTAAGATTCTAGTTAGACTTTAATAATCAATGTAAAAAAGATCGTGAAGACGTAGACGTAATTATACATTGGGTTTTTGCCAATTACAGATAACACATGGATAATATATATATATATATATATATGTGTGTGTGTGTGTGTGTATTACCCCATCTAAATAGATTGTGATAAAAAAGACAAAGTGTATTAATTTAACCCCAGCATAACAAATATTATTTATGATTTCAAGTCCTTCCGGTAGTTACCGAAGGAGGGTTCGAGCTCATATTGGTCATGGGTTGAGAACGAAAAATTGAAGAAATCCATGATTACCAAATAAAAGGCAATTCACCCAATTCCCCATCTTCTTATGGTAGTATGTTACATCTCAGTCAAATTAGCTTTATAAAATCAGAAGCAAATTAATATATCAATAGAAAATAAAAAACCAATGACAACGAGTTTCACCGCTTATAGGAGATTATTCTAACATTTTACTCTTTCTAACGCTAAATATCTATGACAACTATTTTTCACTCTACTACTCCATTTATTATCCTATCACAATACAGGAGAACATAAACTCAACAAAACTCAGACCTTCATTCACTATTTAAAACCCAAACAAACTAAAACTTGGACCTCTTCCCTCAATACTAAAAACCAAAACTAGAACATTTTCGACTAAATAGAAAAAACACAATATACACTAAAGGTAACAATTTTGATTAGCACTTCAATTTATAGGCACAACAGAGATATTATCTCGTCCATCGTTGCACCAGACTCTATGATTGTCACAACATTGTATCATTTAATTGTAGTAATATATGCATGTATCCTTTGAGACGAATCTTTCCTGAAAAGTGTACTCATACACAAAAAAACTTTCTTTCAATAATCAACTATATATTGTGACGAGAATAGATAGATTCTAAATAATTGAAATAGAATTAATCAAATAAAGCCAGTAACTATAAAGTATAAACTTTTAATCTCAATGGATTGTTATAAATACTCAAATACGAGAATAAGCATAATCAGGAACCAAGATCAAATCAAACTCTTTATCAAATCAAATTCTTATTGAATTACGGAAATTCGCAACTTTCTTAAAATATAAATCTCCTAAATTATCAATCAATTAAAGCATAACATGACAGACAAGAACAATTGATAAAAGGACTGAAAAAGTAATAAATAGCAAATTATAATATAAAACAGAAAAACATTTTCCATACACATTTTGACAATATTAAGATAAACAAATCATAGGATATTCACGAGACAAATATTCCCTCGTTTATGAGGATCTCAGAAGAAATCCATGAATATCGTAATACATTTCATAAACTTGTGAGTTATATTTAAGGAACTTGTTTCCTAAATTTATGGAGGTTTACGAAAGATCTGAGATATCTCAAGATATAACAAAGACAACTCCAACCTTATCAATGAGCTATAAGGACGAAAATCATGAGAGATTATTATACCTTGCAATATTGTGCCTTAAATGATTGGTTGTATATATTACTTTCGAGAAGTTCAAAGTTTTTTATAAGGAGACTGAGATATCCAAGGACTTTGATCAACACATTTCTTCCGTAAATATTTTCAGAAAAGAAAGTGATACTGCAATTGAATGGAGTTCGAGTGAAACCAAGAAGACTAGCGTGGGAGTTCTGCAAGTGACACCAATGTAAAGAGTGAGTCTTTGAAAACTGCTTTGATTCCTAAACATGGTTCGATCGAATAGATCATTGATTGAACCACGTCATTGTATGATTCACTTATTTAGTTCAGCGATGTTTTATCTGAATGAAGGTTGTTCATTTTTTCCACTGATGTATATCTCTAAACGCATGAGCACTTCTTCTACTTTAATTATAGGGTCAATTGTGTTTACCCCCTAACGTTTGGGGTGTTTTGCGAAGTGCATCCTAACGTTTCAAAAAGAGCACTTTGCTCCCTAACGTTTGTAAAGTTGCCCCCTCAATCTAATGGATGAAAAGATAGCCACGTGACGAAAACAAACGGTAGATCAAGGACTAAGGGGCAACTTTACAAACGTTAGGGGGCAAAGTGCACTTTTTGAAATGTTAGGGGCAAAACACCTCAAACGATAGGCGGTGATCGCAATTGACCCTTAATTATATTACTTGAAGGTGCTTGTGGCTAAAAAATTATCCTGTTTGCAAAGTTTTCAAAACGCTACAGAAAACGTTAATGCCATGCTATATTTCATAATTTAATATAATACACAATAATCTTTATTTTGATAAAGATTTTTTTTTTGAATTTTCATATTTGTGCTAAAAATAAACAAATAAAATAAACAGAGAAAGAATATAATGAATCCCCAAGACCATTTCTTTTAATTGTAAAGTTAAAGCTTAAAAAAAATATTATTCTATTAAGCCCATAGCGAGTTTGACGTTCTTTTTCCAAAAAATAAATTACAGTGGGGAACTCTTATACAAACGTGAAAAGACCACATAGCTCTTACTGATCATCTCTATTCCACTTTAGGTTTCACATCGTCCCCGTGAAATGATCTGAAGTCCCAAGATATGGATATATATATATATGTCGTATTTTCGACAAATTATGCAAAATAGAAGACGAAGAGAGTGAAGTCCATCAAAGGAGGCAAACATGTCATAATCCCAAACATTACCATGCCGTACCATTTTCATATGATACTTTCAACTACAACTACAACTCAAATTACACCAGAAAAAACTTTCACTACACTCGGCGCAATAATATTGTAGATCAAAATGAAGTGTACATGTACACCCCTCAGTATAAAGGTTCATCTGATTTTGTTCAAGAGAATGCGCCTCAAAATGGCTGCCGAACAGAAAGAATTGGTGCAAGACAATCTTCAAATAGAGGTAAATTTGAAGAAAGGGAAAGAAAAGAAAGGAAGGTGTTTAAGCTCGTCGTGGAGCCGTTACTTTCAGATGGGAGATGGATTAAGTACTATAGTAGTGGTCACAAAATATTGCTGGTTGGCGAGGGAGATTTCTCCTTCTCCACTGGTTTGGCGCAGGCATTTGGTCGCGCTTCTAACATGGTCGCCACTTCTCTCGATTCTCAAGGTACATATGTATGATGTCGATTCGATCATGCCGCACAATAAATCTTTTGTTGCAAAATGGTGTGCTAATCTTCGTGTCAGTGTAATAGTATTAAGTCAAAAATTTAATTTCTTATTTCTCTAACTATTCACTGCCACGTGATATTAAGATCTCGCCATGAGTTATATGTATGTGTCATAAGTCTAATCGTAACATACGATTTGACACGTAAGAATTGGATTGTGTTTTCTCTTCTTTAAACATTTGCATGTATGCATCTTTTTATAGTTTCTCTATTTTATATATGACATTTTAATTTGTCAGATTTTTTTATGACAAATTATCGTAATGTACTACCCAACATTTTGGAGCTAAGCATAAGGAAATGCAAGGTTATGCATGAGATTGACGCAACTGAAATAGCGACTCATGCTTTCCTTCGACGCGATAAATTTGATCGCATAATCTTCAACTTTCCTTTTGCTGGTTTTAACAAGGAACTGTCACGCGAGGCTCAGCTACGGTCATATTCTCGCTCAATTCGTTTTACTATATGCTTTTTTTAAGAAATATTTTAACCTTAACTGAAACTACTTCAAAAAATAATTGGTTCTTCATTTTTTTCATGCATGTTCTAGACTCCATCGAAGACTTGTCAGCTTGTTTCTTGAGAATGCTAAGGAGTTGATTAGTGAAACTGGTGAAATTCACATATCTCACAAGACTAATGGTTTTCATGGGGAGTGGAAGCTTGAGGCGTTGGCTTCTTCGCACAGGCTGAGGTTGATCGAAGCCATTGATTTTAATCATCTTGACTATCCAAGCTACAACACCAAGTGTGCTTTTGGGGGTGATAATAACTTTGATTGTTACCCCAGCAAGACCTACAAATTTGGACTTATGCTGGAGAAGAGCACCAGAAAGTATGTGTATATGTGATGAAAACAATTTGTACATATATCCCAGCTTTCTTGAACTTCAAAGCACTCCATGAGCTAATATTTGTGAGTTTTTAATGGTATTGCATTTTTTCGATTCGTGTTTTAAATACTAGCAAGATATTGTAACGAAACCGTAATACTTTCGCAATTTGTTAAAGTGTATTATGTATCAAGTAAACCATGGGTTGCAAGGAAAGACCAATCCTTAATGGAATTAAGTTTTTTCTATTGGTTTTATATGCATGGGATTTGGTATTACTTTGAGCATCTCTTTTTGTATGGAAGGTACACTCGTGAAGATATGCTTCATAGTCTTGCAAACGTACCCTATGATTGAATTGTATTCGTAAGGTCCCTTATCAAATAAATAATCGATCAAGAGTATATGTTGATAAGGAATGAAGATCAGTTTAGAACATGAAGACCAATTAGATTGAGGAGTATATATACTTTGTTGATTTCGTTGAATTGCTAATAGTCCTCCAACCCCAATTGAACTCTTATTGTTCACCATATTTGTGTAAGTCAAATTATACTTAAGAGATTCAAGTGTTATGTTTTTTCTAAGAGGAGTTCGGCATTAATCAACCAATCATCCATCCATTTTATTTGTTGTGAGAAGGTGTTTTCGTGATCGAAGCACTTTGATTGTATGCAACAAAAAGAAAAAGCTTTTAAGTATTCGAGATAAATTACATGTTATTGAGTCATTGACATTAAGTTAATAGCGCTAAGCTAGTGGTCGCTAAAATGTCTGTTGGCCGCGACACTAATGTTTCCTGTGAAGTTATTGCTAATGTTTTTTTCATATTGCATCCCCTCTATGTTGTATCTAAAAACTATTGATTTTATTGTATAAAGGTTATCTTTATAATAATAATAAAAGAAAAATCATTTGACTTGGAAGCGTTTCAGTGTCAAAGTTTGGACTTGGAAGTAAATTACGCGTCTCATGATACTCAACTTTTTTGTTGTGTATTCCAAATCTTCCGCAATAATATACATTATATTTTGTATAGAAAAATTATTACATGCAACCGTTGCATTGCATGATAATGTGTAAAAAATTGAGATTATATTTAATTCATAAAGTTATAGGGCACCACCATCAACTTTAGGTTTAATAATTCTGAACATGATAACAGGCCGGGTAACTAACAAATGTTACTAATATAAAATTAAATACGTCGTAAGTGTATGGAAGATGTCCCGCTAGCTTTAGCTTTACCAACTACTGAATACTGTTCGAGTGTTCGTAGGTAAACAAAGTAGAAAGAATGATTCGCTTTTCATCTTTAAGTCTCCATTATTTATTTTAACAAAGACCTGAGCATGAAGTCTTCTCCTCCTTCACTATTATAATCACTCTGATCCATTGTTTCTCTTTCACTTTTCAGCTTAACACACAACTGAACCCGCACGGCCGGTCGATTATCCGTCGTCGCTGATCGTTGATCTGGACCGCCCATTCCACGCGACTGAATAAGGTAAATAATGTAAATATTTATTTGTATCATGCTGATTTCATATTATAAAACGATGAACATGAACATGATTTCATATTACACTGATCCGGTACATGTTATGAAGGAGGGGAGTTTTGCTTCATTTCAATGTTTAATTTTATATTATTTGGTGGTACAAATATGCTATACGGTCCAGCATTCTTTTTTCTTTTATAGATGGAATAAATTTAGAAACTAAATATTGAGGAAATATTTATAAATTCGAGTTTAAGGATTGTTTTTAAGACATGTAAAAATTGTGCTTTGATTGATTCCAGAAGTTAACTTAGGATTTATTGATTTTATTCCTTCAAGGTTGCTAACTATTAATTATCTTAGCTTCCACAAAACATTTCCTTAATTTTCAGTTTCTATAAAAAAAAAAATGGTATATATTTAATTTAGGAAAAATATTTTGATTTCTTTGACCATTCAAAAGAGATAAACTTAAAAAATATATTTTTTAATCATCCTTGATTTTTAAATAATATTCATAACAAGGAAACCAAATCAAGAAAATTTCATTGTTCATAACACCTTGCACCAACAACTTTGTTATGTACCTACTATCATCTATCTCTATTGTGAATACTATTTTAATCGGATGATTTTAAGTTGTGCCACAGCTTTGGGGTCACGAGGATCATACATATATGTCCCATGATGAAATGATCTGAAGTTGAAGAAAATGGGCATCAAACAGAGTTCCCTCAGACTCTTGGGATGGAAAACAGAAGATGATCAAGATACTGAAATCCCATATCATCCCTACTCATTCCTTCAAGGGAGGCAGAGATATGATCATAATTATCGAAAGGGCGACGACAATACTTCCTACACTAGTTTCTCCGAAAGATTTCGCAAAATATTGTCCTTTCGCAGTTTATTCTACAATGCCTTGAAGGGCATAGTGCACAAGTTCAGCTTCTCTGTTCTCAAGCCGAAAAAAAGAGCAGAGCCAATTCTACCTGTCGTAGATCCCACACCGAGCATAGTAAACGACCCTTTGTTAGTACCAAGCCTTGGTTCATCTGCGGAATCGAGCCCGTTTGGACATTATTCATATTTTTGGGGAGATGAAGAATGGCCAGAGCAAAGCTTCTCAAAATCCATAAATCAAGTGGATAATGTAACAATATCGATACCCAACTTTACGTACTCGCTCTCTGAAACAAATTCGGATGAGGAAGTAATTGATTCGTCCGTTACCAACAAAGAGATTGTGCCGCAAAAATTTGTGTGTTTCGCAGTGATAAACGGGGGCCAATCGTTTTGGTCGGAAGAGGACGAAGAAGAGATAAAGAACGTAGTTGATGTGGTGAATGAAGCGAAGTGGATCAAACATTATTGTAATCGTCACAGGATATTGTTGGTGGGAGAGGGGGATTTTTCTTTTTCTGCATCTTTGGCCGTGGCGTTTTGCGAGGCTTCTAACATGATTGCAACATCTCTGGATTCTATAGGTATACTAAAGTTAATTTTTCATTCATTTCTTGTTTGTTGATTCTTGATTACCCCTCTCATTATATTTCTGGAATCTTACTCGTACTTCTAATGCCTTTATGTAATATTGTGTATCAGAGTTTTTGAAGAAAAACTATAAGAACGCTCCAGCAAATATTGAGAAATTAAGGAACAGGGATTGCAAGGTTGTGCATGGCATCGATGCCACGAAAATTGCAAACAATGCAGCGCTCGGCCTTATGACGTTTGACCGTATCATATTCAACTTCCCGTTTGCTGGATTCTCGCCAAACTTGTCCCCCAAATCTCAGCTTCGGTTAGTAATGAATCACAGTTTAATCATTTGCACCACATATGAATTCTACATGTTACTATGTTTAATGAAATAAAAACATTACATACTTACAAGAATATTTATGTTGTTTAACTTTGTAACATGTATGTATATATAGACGGCACAGACGGCTGGTGAGTCTGTTTTTGAAGAACGCGAAAGAGATGATAAGTGAAGATGGTGAAATTCACATGACACACAAGACCAATGGTTGGCATGGCGAGTGGAAGCTTGAGGCCATCGCTTCTTCGCACAGGCTTAGGCTCATCGAGGCTGTTGATTTTAATCATCTCGACTATCCAGGGTACAACACAAAATATGGATTTGGGGGTGATAAAAATTTCTATTGCAACCCCAGCAAAACCTATAGTTTTGGATTTAAAGGTTAAACAGGCACTAGAAAATATTTATATTTCTGTGATGAAGACGATTTGTAAGTATATCAGCTTACTTTCTTGAACTACGAAGCACATGAAAGGGCTATTGTATACTTGTAATTGTAGTTCGCCATGTGATGCTCTTCGCCAGTATAAATGGCCTCCGTTTGTTTCCTTTAGTTCCATGTTTCGGACAGCCAGAGATTGGAGTCAAAACCTATCTAACTTATCTCGTAAAAGTTTCCTTAATGAATTTTTATGGCGAAATTTTGTTATTATCTTAAGAATGTATTCGCAAGAAAGATGATCGAAGATATTCAACATAGACTTAGGCATGGCGAGTAGAATCTTCGGGCCATCGCTTCTTCTCACAGGATTTCATTTATGCTGCACCTCCCGTAGTGCGGGTGCTGATTCTTAAATGCAATAACACGTGGCATTTAACATTCTTACGTGGAGACTCTTCAACTTTTTCTGCCTTTTTTTGTTCTTTTGAGTAAACAAGAGTTAATACCATGGTTAAACTTCCATATCAAAAAATAAATAAAAAGAAAAATTGTCAACATCAGCAAAACCTTGAGCGGCAAAATTAGGGTTCTACAGGGATGGGTTTAAATTATTTTCACCCATGTACCTTCAGATTCCTTAAAAAGTTACCGGTGTCGGCGAAAAAGCTACCATCGACGGCGAAGAAATTCCGGCATTACAAGTGTTCCGGCGATAGAGTCGCCCCTCAACCATCGTTCTCTTCACGCTTCATTTCGTCACCAACACTCTTCATATATATAGCAGACGGAATCAACACCATGAATCAAGGTTTTTTTTGTTTCATTATTCTTTTATTTGTTGAATCCCTCTTCTAGTTTAGGTTTTAGAAAATGCAGTTTGCTTTTAATAAGGATGGAACGTTGTAGTTTTTACTAAATGACATTTGGTATTATTAGCCTAGGTGTTCTAACTTGTGATTTTGTTTGTGTTTCTGTTTGATAAATATATTGTTGATTTAGGAAAAGAGGGACGAGATATATCAACAAAAAGAATGATGTTTATTACTTGAGTTTCAAAGTGTTAAACTTTTAACTTTTTGAATTGTATTCTAGTTAATGTGATAATATTATTATTCATAACTTTATCCTATACTTAGAAACACAATAAGTATCAAAGAATATTAGTTTTTAACATTTTCCTTTAGAAAATATTTTGAAATGGCTAACAGTTAAGAAAGAAACCAAAATATGAGAATATTAAAGGGATAACGAAGTTGCCTTGTAGATTCAGGTTCAATAGACTTGCCTAAAATTGTTCTGAAAGATAAGAATGTCAGTGGAACTCACAGCTTCAAGCACATATGCATTGACATGTCACTATGCTAAAAGTTAAATTGGAAACAGAGGATATGTAATATCTATTTGTCTATTAAAAATGTTTGTTTATAAATTATATATCTGATATCCTCATGGTTGTTCTAAAAAAAAAAGATATCCTCATGAAAGCTTTCATTCAATAATTGTTTTATGCTTTGAGTGTTTATCAGCAGAATTTCACAAAATATTTACTATGAACCAAAGATAAGAATCAAGGAAGATAATCAAATATCACCTTATAAATTCATGTTCAGTAGACTTTGATTATGTCCAGTACCACCCATTATGTCTAGTACACTTTATTAGAATTTATTATGAAGGGACTTTATTTATTCCAGTAGGCTTGATTGTTACAAATCCCTAATAGATTCATATCTTTTTTATTTCAGATTTGAATTTTGATAATGAATTTGAAGGGACTGAAAAATATTTGCCGCCTACGGATGTCGAGTTAGAATTCGCAAACTTAACAACCGAAGAAATGGAGGCTAGATTAGAAGCTGGTCAACCTATTCAAAACGAGCTTGTTGCCTATGGTCTGTATTCTATCTATGCACGTAACAAAGGCTTCAGTGTTAGAAAGGACACTGTTGATCGATTTGCAGATGGTTCGGGGATAAAAGCTAGGGATTGACGAGAAACGATCTAAACTCAAGGTACCAGTCTATGTGAAACCAACGTTTAGATGTTCCTGCAAAGCAAAGCTTAGAGTTACAAGATCAAAGGGTCAGAATTGGAAAGAACCCTTGGTTGAAACAATTGGTTGATGTGTATACGCTGGAGATCTACACACTGTTTCACCAAGAGGTGTCAGAGTTAATTGACTTTTCCATCTTAGAACAAAAAGAGGTCAGTACTTCTTTAATTTGCTTCACAATGAAATCTCGTTCTGGAAATTCTGGTATGTTTAGAGTCCACTTTGATAGCCTTACATCATCTGTAATTTGTAGTTGTCACAAGTTTGAGGTCTATGGAATTTTGTGTAGTCATGCATTGAAAGTATTGGATAGGATGAATATATTGTATATTCTTGAGGCCTACATTATAAAGAGGTGGACTAAGAATGTGACAAATAGAGTATGTCATGGGAATCGAGTTAGCGGCCCTGGTAGCAACAGTGCCTCTGAATTGGCATTCATCCATGAAACAATGAGAGGAGTTCATGATCTCGCTACTAGAGCTCAGTTTCATAAAGAGACAAGATTTATCTTGATTGAATTACTTGAATTTGCGAAGTTAAAATTGAATGATTAACAGGTTTAGCTTAAATGATAAGGATTCAGCTTTTGACTCGAGTGTTGATGAAGAAACCTCCAGACAAATGACATTGAGCTACGTGATCCACACTTGGTTCGGTCAAGAGGGATTACAGATGTACATGCTCGCCATTGGGATATTAAAAGAAAAAAATCAAAAAGAAGGGCTGAAAGTTCAAGTAAGTTAACCTTAACAGTTTAATTTATCTGGATTTTCATTCTTGTTACTTAGCATGAAATGTTTCTAATAGGGAAATGCTATTTTTTTTAGAGAGGGTTGCAAAAGCGACAAAACAAAAAGGACAGAGCTCGCAAATTAGTCTTAATGAATATCCATCCCAAGAGGTTGAGGCTCAAACTGCACAAGGAGTAACTTTTCATCAAGTTCTTCCCAAGGAATTAAATGGCTCTCAGCATAGTACTAACATAATGCATCAACAACTTCAATCAGCTTATCCTTATCAAGAAGCATTTCTTGTCTCTCAATCTGGCGGAGTCCATGTTGCACCCCCAACTGGTCATTGTTATGGAATGACACCTCTGACTACTCCTCTTTTTACAAACCACCTTCCATGGTCTTATGAATTTCCATTTGCTACTACAAGCTTGGTAAGAATTTGATGCTTGTGCCATTTAAGTTTCTAAGAAGACTGAAACTAACACAAGCTAACACAATTTTGATGCAGAGAGTTGGCAAAAGTGCTAACATAAATACCGCTGCCAATAATGCATATCCACCAATTGACCCTGAAATTCCACATGTAAGTCATATGCTTTAGAGAGTTGTTTTATTATAAGTGAAATTCTGTGAGAATAACATACATGTTTACTTTGTTGTTATCATTGTGATTTTGTAGGAGATCTCTCATGGGTGAAGAAAATTACGTGTGAGAAGTGAAATCTGGTGTAGAGTAAATACAGATTTTTTTAGAAGATACTCTGCTTTCTTTCTGAATATTTTGAGTTTATGGATGGAATCCACAAGGTTGTTGCTGCTGTTTACTGATGTTATGGAAAGAAAGACAGTACAATTCTTTTTGGCTTTTGATAGAGGAATGGAGGCTTAAGTTGCTAAGACCATTAATTTGTTTTGTTGAAGTTCAATATTAAATTGTGCTGGTATATGTTGTTCTTCACTATATTTGCAATTTAAAGTATTTTTCCTTCTCTTTGTGCAACTACGTTATGTATGGTTGGTTGTGTTTTATTGTTTTTGTTAAAGGTAACTGCAATGTAAATTAATGCTTCTCTCATATCATTATGATGTGTTATAAATCACACGTGGAGCAGGTTTTTTAATATAACAATCAAATGCAATCACTAATAAGTTACTATTAAACAATTAAAATTCAAACTAATTACAACTATATTTCAACTAAATCAAATTACAGATAGACATTTATATTTCATTTCATCTTATATGCAATCTTTTTATAGAAATTTGTCATGGTGTGAAAAATTAAGGAATTTTACTTTACCATTCTATCCAGTTATAGTATAGAAAAACGTTAATATACTGAAAAATACATGAAATTGTAATAAATTGGGTCTTTCAATTCGTCAGATGTTTTTAATTTTTTTATTTTGTTTAAACCACACATCTCATTTTTTTAAATTTTTTTATGTTCTTTGAATTAGTAGCTTTTTTGTATTGTCTCTTCCCCAGATTAACCATGGTTGTGAATAGTAAAATAATTGCAAACAATATTCTTTCCACGTAATACAACCACTTCCAAATGTAAAAGGGCAAATGTGGGACTATACTTGATATGTGTAAGGTGATGAGACACCCGTATTACGAGAGGTGCAGCATAAATTAGACCCCTAAACAAAACTGTTGCCAAATGTAAAAGTTAAATAAAAGCATAAAGAATGATTTGCGCTTTTTCTTCTTTATGTCGCACCAATAACTATGAAGACCTTGGCACGAAGTCTTGGTCATTTCAACTATTAATATATACTCTCTAATAATTTTATTATCATTTATCATTACTCTGATGTTTCTCTTTGAATTTTCTTTAATCTTACTCAAATGAATTAGCCGCCACTGATGACGATTCATCGCTCACGTCACAACTGTACGGAAGATGACCCGTTGGCTTTCGTTTTACACTTTTACTAATAGTCCAGTACTGAAGATCACTGTGGCAACTAACTACTGGAAACTATTTGTACGTAGAATGTTATTATCACTTTAAAAATAAACAAATTAAAGTAGAAAGAATATTGATTAATTTACTTTTCATCTTTAAAGTCTCCATTATTTATCTCAAGAAAGACCTGAGCATGAAGTCTTCTTTCTCCTACACAATATATTCTAAAATCACTCTGATCATTTGCTGTTTCCTTTCAAATTTTCATCTAACAGTCGATTGAAGCCGCATGGTCCGATCATCCATCATCGCCGCGCTGATCGTTGATCTCTACCGTTGAGCGAATAAGGTACATTTCATAATTAGTTCCCATCATAGTTTCCTTTTGTTTTAATGTGGCGTTTGTGTTGATTTATCCCGGTCACCGTCTCCATTGAGGGATTGTTAACAATTACGATATATACTATAGTATCGTATTGTTCATCAACTTTTCTATGATAGTTATGAAGAATGACTTTGATCTTTACTTGAACAACTTGAATATTAATGAACTTTGTAGGGGGAAAAAAAATTGCTGAGCTTTTCCTAGCTCTTCAAGAATATATGATGCTTAGTATGTTTAAGGTTTAACTTTTTCTTGAATAATGGTTTCTATATTTGTATAGGTTAGAGTATTAATTTGATCATCCACAAGTGAATTGAACTATATGCTAGTTGGCAAGTAAATAGATTTTCAAAGCCATCAAACAACACGACAAAATACTTTGCAATTACCCTATTGAAAAGACGAATTTAAAGGAAAAGACTATTGGGAACAGTCTCACCTTCAACTCACCCAATATCTCAACATAGAAAAATGCACCGTAAAAAAAAAAAAAAATTTAAAGTGGTAAAAACTTTTGCAGAAGTTGAAAAGACAACATTTTTCTTACCCAAGTTCCCTTTTACTCCACCGCAGGTTTCCCATGTAAATGATCTGAAAAAAGAACAAAAAAAAAAAAATCAAGAAAAATGGGAATCAAACAGAGCTTCATGGGCTGGAAAACAGAGGAGGATCAAGAATGTAAAATCCCAGTGCATTATCCAAACCCAATCCTTAAACGGAGACAAAACTATGATCGTAATCCTCCAAATGGCCATAATAGTACATCATACATGGGCAAAATATTCTCCCTTCATATATTGTTCTACAATGCCTTGAAGATCATAGTTCACAAGTGCTCTGTTTTCAAACCCAAAAGCAGAGCAGACCCAATTTTGCCAGTTGTGGACCCCACACTCAACGACCCTTTGTTAGTTGAAACCCATGTTATTTCTTCACCCCATTTGGACCCGGATGCGGGTTCGGGTCGGGCTCCATTTTCAGACCCGTTACTGCACTCTGCTGATTTCAGTGCTGTATATTCTCAACAATGTCATGAGGAGAACAGCTCAAGCTCCACAAGTGATAAGGATCATGTGATAGTTTCGATACCTGACTTTAGGTACAGTCTTTATGACAACACGAGTGTGACCGAGGAAGCAATTGATTCGGCTGTTGTTATAGAAGAAATTGCTCCAGAAAATGTTGCATGTGTTCAAGAAGTGAAAGCAGAGGATGATGATGAAGAAGAGAAAGTGGTGATTAAGAATGTTGTTGATGTGGTGATTAATGACGCAAAGTGGATCAAACATTATTGTAATCGTCACAGGATATTGTTGGTGGGAGAGGGAGATTTTTCATTCTCTGCATCTTTGGCTGTGGCGTTTTGTGAGGCTTCTAACATGGTTGCGACTTCTTTGGATTCTAAAGGTATCAACTTGGTGTTCAAATGTTTATTGTTGGTTATTTTTGGAAAATGTTTAGATACTTGGAGTTATTGTTATGAGGTTGAAATTGTCATGCAATCGTTGTACTATGAGGTTGATCGTGCAATTCGGTTATTGGGTAGATATACGTCCGCGGTCAAATTATTCTGTGCTAAATCGTGTGCCATTTTTTGTACAACCATTAAATTTATGGACGTGTGCATAACTCGTTGTGACAATTTGATGCACGCACTGGTGAGTAATTAGAAAAATAAGGAATAAAATCTTTACTTAATATTATTATGTTGGCATACTACCAATTTTTTGTAGGCCTGGGTGGGATAATGGAGAAGTTAGTGCATACAGTTTAGGAAAATATTGTCGTCTTAGTGGTTGATTGCTCCACAGTTTCAATGTAAAGGTTGCATGAACTATTTTTTTCCTTATTTTTGATGCCTTATTATCTTAACTTATCAGAGTTTTTGAAGAAAAATTATCAGAACGCTCCATCAAATATTGAGAAGTTAAGTAACAGGGGTTGCAAGGTCATGCATGGCATCGATGCCACTAAAATATTGAACCACGCGTTGCTCGGCCTTCTAACATTTGACCGCATCATATACAACTTTCCTTTTGCTGGATTCTTCAAAGACTTGCCCCGCCAATCTCAGCTTAAGTACGTAGTTAATCACAGTTCTAATTTTCTATTAACCTTATATATATGATCTATCATTCTGTATCAATTCTTCGATTTTTAAAATGTATAGACGCCATAGGCGACTAGTGAGCCAGTTTATGAAGAACGCGAAAGAGATGATAAGCGAAGATGGTGAAATTCACATAACACACAAGACTAACGAATTTCATAATGAATGGAAGCTGGAGCTAGTTGCATCTTCTCACAGGCTGAGGCTGATTGAGGCAGTTCCGTTCCATCACCGCGATTTTCCTGGTTACCACACCAAGTGCGGATTTGGGGGTGATAATAACTTCAATTCCAATCCCAGCAAAACCTATAAATTTGGACATAAAAACGGCAAGTATTGAGCTGCAGGCTGTTTAGTATGAACAATTGTGTCTATGTATATATATGAGTGTGTGTGCTTTATGTTGGTCTTTTCTATTAGAATCACAAACTACTAATCCTCGTGGCCTTCAAAAAGAACACCTGGTGTTTCCTTGTGTATGTATCATCCATGTCGTCAAGGATCGTCGAAGCCACTCTTTTCGGGCCACTGCACGTGATTTAGATGAGGCCTTGTACCATTTTGGATGTATGCTAATTTTGTGATTTGCCAAATGCTAGAATCAACTGAACTCGGGTTGATTTGTTTGATGTATGTGTACCACGGCCAATCGTCGTGGTGTTTGGTCGCTCATATGAAAATAATCTCAAAGATTTGGTCGCTCATATGAAGATAATCTCAAAGATAGCTCGGTTATGACTAAAAGTTTATAATGTTAATTTTAAAAGATAATATTGTTGTTTGGTTACAAAAGCTGAATACTTATATCAGAAGTCTTATTGGTTTGTGCAACTAATTAAGTGATGCCTTATGGTCAAATTTTTCATTATGACCTATTGATAATTAATAGGTCCTAACTTTTTGAAAAACCTTGGCTTGAGATGTTTTATTTAATATAAATGTTATGTTAAATTACATATATACATACATATATATATATAGATAGGTGTGTGTGTGTGTGTGTGTGTGTGTGTTGTGAATATGTATAAATATCTATGCAATATTGCAATTATCTCGAACAAACCTTTTGGATATTAGAGTCAAACTATATATCACTAGAAAACGTTTAGGATATTAGAGTCAAACTATATATTGCTAGAAAGTAGTTATTAACGATAAAATACTAGTCCCTCAGAATTAAACTTATGATGAAACAACTAGCATTCCTCGATAAGTTGACACAAACAAAATCTTCAGTTATGTATCGTCGTTGAAAGGTATTCATTTCAACTAATTATGATCCACTTTTATTTTTCAGAAACAATTCTTTTGACATTGAAAAGCTTCGGCGAAAGCATAATTAATTAGAAGTGATTTTGTTATGCATGATACTTTTTTCTTCTATTTTTAGTGTAATAAACAACTTACAAAATCAAGTTATCTTAACAATTTAATTAAAATTAACCAGAATATAAGAATAAGTTTGGACTTGGTATAGCAGCAAATTTGACATTTTAAAGGTTGAACGTTTTCCTAACGTGGCATGAGGTTATTAAATGGCTTAATAGAAATGAAAATAGAACAATAATGAGATATCTTAAAAAGTTTAACGATAACAATAACCGGCTTTATTTTTGGTGAAACATGATATGTGCTCAATCTTAATTATTAAACTTCGGCAAATTAAAAATTTTCTTCTCAATTAAAATACTTGCATTTATCCAAAATCTAAAAGAAGAAGAAGAAGTAAAAGAAAAAATTACCGGGAAGTGGACCGTCTCATATGTTCAACGTTTTAAATCATCTCGACATTGAAAAATGAACCGTAATAATCAAAATTTACATAGTATAACTTTTGCAGAAGGTGAAAAGACCAGACCACGCACCTCTTACCAAAAGGGTTTCACTTCATTCCCATGAAAATATTCTGAAGTTTGAAGAAAATGGGAATAAAACATAGCTTCATCAGACTCTTGTGTGGTAAAAGTAAAACACAAGATGATCAAAATGATGAGACTTCTTTCATGGGTAAAATATTTTCAATTCATAAATTTTTCTACAATGCCTTAAAGGGCGTAGTTCACAAGCTCAGGTGTTTTGTTCTCAAGCCAAAAAACAGTGCAGAACCAATTTTACCTGTTGTTGATCCCACATCCAACATAATCAACGAGCCTGTGTTAGTGGAAATCTCTTCACCTCATGTTATTATAGAAGAAGATAGTAGTGTTGCATGTGTTGAAGAGAGTACTACTTTAGTGGAAGTAGAAAAAACTGAAGAAGATGCAAAGTGGATCAAACATTATTGCAATCGTCATAGGATATTGTTGGTTGGTGAGGGAGATTTCTCATTCTCTGCATCTTTGGCTGTGGCTTTTGGTGATCAAGCCTCTAACATGGTCGCAACATCTCTCAATTCTAAAAGTATAAACTCAAAAATTTCATCCATTTAATGTTTAACGTTCGTGTGTGTTCTCTTTCTTGTTATATAATTGGTGTCTGTTTTTGAGGTTGTAGAAAAAACTCTACTATGTTGTCATATTTTATGAAGTCTCCCATGCACGTAACATTTTCCTTCATAAATGAGTGGTGTTGTTGATTTTGCATTGTGAATTTTGTCACAAGTGAGTGTTGTTGTGTTAGATAGACAGAAAAATATGGAGAATAATGAACTAAACTATACACTAATATCTAATATGTTGGGTTTCAATTCAGGACCTCTTTTCAGCCATGACATTTAAAATGCTATAACATGCCATTTCATGGATGGTGCAATCAGGGAGGCAAATCAAAATGTTTTACTAAATTATATAAGCACTAACATAATCTCATACTAACCATATATCTATATCAAGTCATCATGTGGCGGTTGCATTAATTCCTTCTGAAACCTTGGATGCCTTTTTTTAAAAAATTCTTGTTTATCAGCGTTTTTGAAGAAAAACTACTGGAACGCTGCATTAAACATCAAGGAATTAAGGAACAGAGGTTGTATGGTCATGCATGGCATTGATGCTACTGAAATTGCGAATCATGAATCGCTCGGCCTTATGACGTTCGACCGTATCATATTCAACTTCCCGTTTGCTGGATTCTTCGACAACTTGTCCTCCAAATCTCAGCTTCGGTTAGTCGTTAATCACAGTTTAATCTTCTGCACCACATATCATATGATGAATTCTACATGCATGTTGTTACAATGTTTAATGAAATAAAAACATTTCATACTTACAAGAATATTTATGTTGTTTAACGTTGTAACGTATATGTATAGACGACACAGGCAGCTGGTGAGTCTGTTTTTGAAGAACGCGAAAGAGATGATAAGTGAAGATGGTGAAATTCATGTAACACACAAGACCAATGGTTGGCATGGCGAGTGGAAGCTTGAGGCCATCGCTTCTTCGCACAACCTTAGGCTGATCGAAGCCGTTGATTTTAATCTACTTGACTATCCGGGATACAACACCAAGTATGGATTTGGGGGTGATGAAAACTTCAACTGCACCCCTAGCAAAACCTACAAGTTTGGAGTTTAATGTTACGAGGGCAAAAGATGCATTCTTTTTTGTGTGATGAAGAGGATTTGTTATTTTGTTATTTATCCTGAACTTTTAGGCACTGGCAGGATCTAGCGATTATATGTGACTTTTTCTCTTATGTCGTATTGCATGCCTTGATTGTATATTTTTTTATGTTTTGCATGTGAAATATTTTTGACACGATAGGAAGTATAGGTCTAAATTAAAAGAAAACAAAAGAGAAAAAGAAAAACAAAGTGACCAATTTAATCAATGTTACATAGTGCGGAGCGATAATTAGTTTATGCTAAAGTTGATATTAAACTTGAAGAGTTAATTCGTTCCAATTAATTGTTGTGAGTTCATCAATACAAATGATCATAGTTAAATAATTAACACATAATTTCAGTTTTTAGTTATGATTTTTGCGGTACTTGTTACATAAAAGAATTATAAACTGTAATAAATTTTGAGTTTTATACGTCGACGAAATAAGTCATATGCATATAATATGTAAATATTCAGATTCGGCATGCACATAAATAAACGAAAATTAACAAAACAAAAATTAACAGTCTTTTTGAAATTTATTTCGTTGAAGCTCAGGAAAATAAACGAAAATTAACAAAACACTATTTTTTTATGAAGACCAACTTGCGAAAATATTAAATGCAAATTGCAAAAACAAGGGTGTGGCGTACGTGGGTAGATATTTTTACTATACATAACATAATATTTGATATTTCTTTAATTTTGTGAGAGACAGTGATCCATTTATGGTCTACTTAATTTTTGTACCTAAAAAATTAAATGTTAATGGAGAAATGGTTAGATTCAAAACATTCAGAACTTAGTTAAAAGTTAAAACTCATTGGCGTTGTAAAAGAAAGAAATTGAGTTGGGATAGATTTATATAATAAAGAACATGTGCTCATGTATAATATTTAATTTATAGCCCACGAAAATCTGTTAGCTGAGGAGTATATGGATTTTATATTGTGATTTTTAAGAATACGAATTGTGACATATAATCTTGCGATTCTTGCCTCAACGATGACATGACACTTATGAGTGCTACAATTTCTCTTTTTATTTCACGGGAATAATTCCATCGAATGATGCGTATATTAAGCTACATTATCTTTTTCCTTCTTTCTTTTTTTCAACCAAACGTTCAGTACCCTATGATTTAGGTGACATCATACGTCAAGTTTATTGCTACAATTTTATGGGTGCAATCTTGAAAAATCATGCCTTAACAAAAGATAATCCTTGAAGTTCTTCGACAGAAATATTTCAAAAACAATGTTCAATATTGATTATTATAACTATAGGAACTTGTTTGTTTTATATTTAATTACCTAACCTTGAATTGATGAGACCAGAATATATAGTGTGTTTGCATTCGTTTCGAAATGAAACGTACCAATATCTTTTTCATTTTCTGACCAATTAACAACGTTGATTAATAGGGGTAATTATAGCTACACCCTGAGGTTTGGTATAATTACAGATACATCCCCTGTGGTTTGAGAAATTACAATGACCTCCATGAGGTTTGAAACCTTACACATACCTTCCCTCTACAATTTAAGGGCTATTTGGGGTGTATTTAAGGATATCAATATGCTTATTATATTTAGACCTCTAAAGTTTAGAATAATTATAAAAATAATTTTAGAAATTATTATATTATTAGGTAAAAAATATAAAAAAAATGATTAAATTAAAACTTTAAATTTGAGATGTATAACTCGATTCACGCAGAAACTTCAAAAGATGAAAGTAAGGAAAAACTTAGTTTTTGTACGAAGCTTACCTCAAAGCCTCTTGGTGAGATTTTTTTTGCATAAGTACTCCAACTGTTTTTTGCTTGTTCCACCGTCATTGAAGCGTTTTCTCGGGCATTTCTCAAGGATATTTTCCGGTGTTCCCACAGACAGCGCCAATTGATAACGATAGTTAGTATTTTACGAAGGAAAAGGTACAAAAATAATATAAACGAGAGACGACGAGTGTTACCAATGTATTTATAGGGTGCAGAACGTCAATCCCGACCCAAGAAGAGGCTTGCGTGATTTACGGCCGGGCCTGAAAATGTTTCAAGTTGTCTACGTATCCCACAAAGGGGAATCAGATCAACGTAGTTCCTTTGTTTTGTAGAAGAGATGATACACTTAGTGGAAAGTGTAGTATTCCATTATCTTTATAGTGCATGTGTGACATTTTTGTGTGGTGGAGTTGAAGAGGAGACCTAGAGGAGAAGAACCCCAAATGAGGGAAGACTTGATATTGCATGATAGAAAAGTGTGCAAAAAAAAAAGTGTCGCATAGGAGTTGTCAAGTGGGAAAATAAAGGGTGCCATGTGTAGCAAGAAGTGGTGACATGTGTTGATTATCCATTATCAGTAATGAATTTTCCCACTCCTTGTATTGGAGGAAAATTCAAATTTTTTTAGAAAGATATTCTATGCTACTTCCAAAATTACCAGAAAGTGAGTAAATGATGAGACTTGCTACATAAATTTTAGTTATAAAAGTTTTCATAAATTTTGAAGATAAATCAAAAAAATAATATTTGTAAAGATTTAGGATAAAGGTTTACAAAAGATTTTCCTTCTTATTCAAAAAATTTCTTGTTACCAATCACTTGAAAAATAAAATCTTTCCCTATCAGTTTCTTTTTCTTTTACCATAAAAACTTCACCTTATCATTTATAATGTGACACTACAATTTTATGGGTGGAATCTTGAAAATTCATGCCTTAACAAATGATAATCCATTAACCTCTTCGACCAAAATATTCCAAATCAATGTTCAATTTTGATTATAACTCATAGTAACTTGCTTATTTTCATATTTGCCTAATCGCGTTTTGAATTGATAAGATCAAAATAGTGTGTTTGCATTCGTTTCGAAATGAAACGTACCATTATTATTTTTTTCACTTTCTGATACCAATTAACAACGTTAAATAATATATCATACACACATACAAACATATAAATTAAAAGCACTTCTAATCCGCAACTTACATTTGTAACTCCCAGTTTTACAATCAAAAAAATACTTTCAAAAGTATAACAAAAACTTTTGTATTTTCCAACTTTCCACCATAATAAAATAGGTAGAAGACAAAACGCACCCAATGTTTAAAATAAAGGTACAACCAAACAAACCACAAACAAAAAGAGCTGCATGCAGGAGTTGTACGTACCGTAATTCTCAAAACCCGAAACTACCCCTATCAGTTACTCGACAGCACCTTCTGCTTATGACCACGCCCGTCATTTCACATACCAAACATTTATTGAGATAGAAGAAAACAGTACGACACTGTTTTCAAATAATTTCGTCACAAAAAGTCTCTTCATCTTCTTCTTCAGTAAGCCATCAATGGCGATGATGAGTGAATACGAGAGATGGATAAAGCACTATTCATCGAATCACTATATACTGTTAGTAGGCGAAGGAGACTTCTCATTCTCCTTGTGTTTGGCCATGGCTTTTGGCTATGCGACCAACATTGTCGCCACTTCACTCGATTCTTATGGTATTTTGTTTTATTTTACAATTTTTGCGGCTTTTTTTACACTATTATTTCGTTTTTTGGCGTGTATTTACGTTATTTGCGTTTGCTACACGAGTGATCGTTTTTGTGCCTGTGAAGCTCTGTACAGTGATGGAGATTCTCTGTGATTTTGATATTTTGAAGTATTAGATCGTATTTGTTGTTTTTAAGGGCCCGTGCTCTGTTTTTAGTTTCAGTGTTGGTGTATACTTGATCATTAGGTTCAATAAGGTCTAAAATCGGAATATTCCTGTGTTTATGTGTTCCGATTTTGGAGATTCGATCAATTCTAGAGTCTGTTATCGGTGTTTTTCAGGTTTATGGTGCACAATTTGTTGTTGGAGTGATTATTTAGGGTTTGTTGTGTTTATTCTATGCTGTGCGCTCTGTTGTTTACGTTTCGTGTTGGTGAACTAATGTGGGGAATTGTATGCATTGAACTAGAGGAATTGATCGGGAAATACAAGAATGCGGGATCAAATTTGGCAATTTTGGGAATGTTGGGGGCGTCGGTGTTGCATGGTGTAGATGCAACCAATATGAAGAACTTTCCGGGCCTCCAGCGGCAGAAATTTCACAGGATTGTATATAACTTTCCTCATGCCGGTTTTCTTCAGAAGGAGGATCATCCTGACCTCATTAAGTAAGCTTTTTCTTCTTGCAGAAAGAGAGTGTATTAAGTTATGAAGTAAGCCTCTTGCGAAAAGAGATGATCGGATTAAAATTTGGTATCTATTAAGTACTTTGTTTTATTAGTGATTTTTATTCCAGCAGGAAAGTTGGGCGTATGCTCTAGTCACTCGCCCAACCCACAAGCAGTTGTTATGTAAATCTCCCAAACACTAGATTTCATCCGAATTCTCGAGTGGAAAGTATTTTGGTGCCGTTTTAAGCGATGCCATGTAGTGTTTCACTCACCATCAATATTTTCCAGTAGTGAAATGTGGTTCTTCATGATTTGTATAATTGCATGAGATGTACGTGGAGGGCAGTAGATAGATGGTGTAGCTACTTCGTGTTTCTTTTTATATTTGGCTTTGCATGAGTGAACTTTCACGAGTAAAGCCTAAATTTGAGTATTCTAGTATGAGGTGGAAACAACTCAAAATGGTTTGACATGAGTGGTGTTTAGACGTAAAATGGACCATTTCTGAGAAGAGCGACACATACAGTGGAGGATCTTGTGGTTGGACGTATCAAAATTCTCCTTTTCTTTTTCAGGCCCTGATTTTGTATTGATCTGATCCTCAACAATAATACATGACATATTAGTACAAACTGTTCAATTACTATGCTAGTGAAGTGGGGGATAAATAGATTGCCGGTGATTGAGATATTCGGATACCTAACTGAGTTAAATTTCTGTTAGCTTGATTTATGCTCTGTACATTTTGACCCAGAGTAGTCCTTAAAGCCCGCACCCCCAGTGTTTCCCTAATTTTGCCACTTCTATTATGGACTTTCTATCACCGGGTTTTTATTTGATTCTCATTTAAACCTTCTTTGCGATATGCAGGATGCATAGAGATCTTGTACGTGGATTCTTATGGAATGCCAAAACCATGTTGTGGCTCGATGGTGAAATCCATATAAGTCACAAGACTACTTCACCATTTAACAGTTGGAAAATTGAGGAACTT
The DNA here is from genome assembly GCA_946800315.1 of Misopates orontium. Lineage (NCBI taxonomy): Eukaryota > Viridiplantae > Streptophyta > Magnoliopsida > Lamiales > Plantaginaceae > Misopates > Misopates orontium. The sequence continues at coordinate 7,517,596 of OX326946.1, read as the reverse complement.
GCATCAGATTGTTCTTTATTTATGGCGAGTTGCGAAGAATTCAGGATTCAGGACTTCCCAGGTTACCAAAATAAAAGAGGATCAGGTTCCAGATCTGACGAACCATTCCCACTTGGCGAGTGCAAAACCTTTAAGTTCATACTCTACCCTACTAAGAGAATTCCAGAAACAGAGAGAAAGTTGAGTTTCATGCACAGAATCCCTCAAAATGTACATGTTCCCGAACGCATGTCACATCCGCCAGTTCCACTCGATAGACATCTGCCTCCAATACGTTCTTTCCAATTCATTGGCGACCATATGTCTAATCTACCAAGAGATGAGTGTTTGAGGTTGTTTGGTGGCTATCTTAATCATGTGGAACAAACATTTGGAAGCACTAGTTATGATGTGTATCATTCTGTTTACGAAGCACTGAGACTTGGTTATGATATGTATATGGGTGTAGCTCCGGGGAGACCTTTGGGTGGTTATATTAGCATATTGGAAGAGCTTCATCAGTTGAGCGTCTTGAGATCGGAGCAGTTGAGGCGGATGCTAGTTCACCTCGACCAGCAACTTTGAACAACTTGATTTCTGTCCTTTTGTTGTCGGGGAAGCTTGTGAATTAGTAAATCCGTGTTCTTGCTCTTCAGCTTGTGAATTTGTAAATCCATGTTCTTGCTCTTCAGGTAAATTAGGCAATGATCCTTTTTGTCCATTTAGCAGTACGATGCTATATGTGTAGGTTTGTTGATTTTGTGGGCTCCCTGAATCAAGCACTTTGTGAAGAACCAGTCTCCTTTTGAATCTAGGAAAACTCGAAAACAATGACATTATATATGTTTTCTGCTGTAAATTCCTAAATAAGTGAATTTCTCCTCAACAGAGTTTTTTTTTTTTTTTTTTGATAGTTTCCTCAACAGAGTTTAACACACGCATATAACCAAAAAAATATTGACAATACTCTTTTATAATGTGTGTGTGTCTCTCTCTCTCTCTCTCTCTCTCTCTCTCTCTCTCTCTCTCTATATATATATATATATATATATATATATATATATATATATATATATATATCGTCAGGGGCGGAGCCAGGAATATGACTTAGGGGGGCGAAATATCATTTAATCATACATTACCTTTTTTATGGAAAAAAAAAAAGAACATTATTAGTTAACTGTTTTTAATCCATTACAAAAGTGATCATTCATCATGGTTAAATTAATTCTTAACTAATCCAACTATAGTCAAAATTTGTGAAAAACAAAGAAAAGAAAACTACAAATATATAAACGGGCTTCCAAAAATTAAGATATTTGATTTGCGTCCCTATAAGATTTCTATTATTTATTTGAACACTTACCCGTGCCGCATGTCGTGGGCGGACATTAAAATTAGATTAAAATTAATATCAAAGTGGTTTACTGCTATACAGTACGTAAGAAACATCTTTATTTTTAGTCTAAAACTTTGCATCGACCAATTTTCCCATCCAAAAATTATATTTCAATGTTATAAATTTTTTAAAAAGCTAATCATCCTAAAATTATAATATAGATATAAATATTTTATTAAATTATCATCTTTTATTTGAAATATTATATAAAAATTGAGTCAAAATAAAGGCAACATTTAGTAAGTAGCATGAAAAGTATGAGTAAATTATTATAAACTATTTAGCAATTAAATAAGTTAAGCATATATAGCTGCATAACAATATTGAGTATAGAATTAAATGAAAATTGAAGTTATATAAAACTATATTAAAAAAGGTATTGTATAGTATATTACAATATATATATATGTGTGTGTGTGTGTGTGTGTGTGTGTGTTTGTTTGTGTGTGTGTGTGTGTGTGTGTGTGTATTCTAGCAGCAATACTTCGAATTGAAGTTGTACAAAAAATACATAACAAATAGTCCACTAAAGTAACTCATTGGATAAGACCAATAGAAAAAGAATAAAGCCTACGGTCCCACATGTATTTGAAACTTTTACCAGTACAAGTCTACAGCTCACACCCACAGTTTTTAATATTCACCACCATCGTTTCATCTTCTCTGCTCGTTTACTCTGAAAAACTCTTTATCTTTTTCCTCATCTCTGTTCAGCGTTTACTTCTAAATGGGTTATGTATATATGGGGTCGCCCCCATATGCCCCCGGCTCCCCCACTATCTTGTTTTAACTTTTAATTTTCTCCCTGGTTACGAACTAAACCGGACCGGTTCACTAATTTTGCTGGTTAAACCGTCGAACCGGCGGTCCAACCGGCATCAAATCGGTTCGACCAACGTCCGGACAGGGGTCCGGTCACCGGTCCAACCGGTCGATCCGGTCCGGTTTTCATAACACTATTCATAGGGTAATGCTTAGTCTAATTTTGAATTTAAAATATTGAGATTATTGGTTTGAGATTTATTGGTTCGTGGAATAGATTAACCGTGACCTATAATTGGACATTGTTATGGTTTATGTTGCATTCATACGGGATAATGTGCCAAAATCTTCATATAAATATTTTGTATTACTGTGTGAGTACATTTTTATAATTTTGGGAGGGACTTCTATAGTTCTATGTATTTAATTGTAGCTACAGATTAAAACATTATTTGTAGGATTCGACGTACTCATGCTGAGTAGAACATAAAATTTAAAATGTCAAAACTTCATGATATATATTCCATTATGTGATTTCATCTCCAGCGTATATTCTGTTACAATATAAAGTGTCACATTCATGTCCTCGGGTCATTTTTTCCCGGGAGCCCAGTACGTGCACCTACACATTTATTTGGACTTTTGTCCGTAGTGACTAGTTAATATTCTCTTCATCACATATAGCAGTTATAAGATAAGACAGTGCAGTTAATTTAATTTTAATGTAAACATATAATTGTGATGGATGTTGAGAAATTAGTGTTCTATAATTTCAGAAATCCCTGCAATTTTAACTATTGGTTGCGGCTGCATGAAGTCATCGGTAAAAGTTTTGGTTTTGGTATAAGTATGGATCCACTAAATATTATTAACTTTTTGCAATTTTTTTAACATTTTCGACATGTTATGAAGATTCGTGAAAGTTTTGTTTCACTAAATGTGAAAATAATTATGTTCTATTATTTACATAGAGTTAAAAACAGATCTAGGCATTTTTGGAGAATAAATCTAGAAATTTTGATGCGAAGGGAGATGGCAGCATTGCAGCGCTTTTGCAGAAAATGCCAATTACAGAAGGTCTATGGGTTTATTAACAGAAGTTAACTTCAAGAATAGTTTGTGTAATTTTTCAAACATGAGGGCTAATTTGTGTTATTTGTCAATAATTTAGGAGTAGTTTGTGTAATTCTCCCTATATATATTGTAGGCTTTCAGTTCCAAGTTTTGTGGGTCTGAAACATCTCTATCGTTGGGCTCCCTAATTCAAAACATTTGGGGCAAAGCAATTAGAATCTTTGGGCTCAAACCAAAGTAGACAGAGAGAGAGAGAGAGAGGCTCTTGGTAGTCCAACTATTTTTTTTGTTTTGAAATTCAACTCTTGGTAGTTCATATGGAAGATTTTTTTTTTTTTTTTATTTTTTCTGAAAGGGTTGACTTAAAATTTTTCATTTTTAACAATTGAGAAGAATACAGTGTCACTTGACCGATAGTTGAGAAGGTAAATATATAAAATTTGGTAAAAAAGCTCTAAGCCCTAAGTTTTGTGGTGTTTCTCAAGTTATCTCTAACCTTTCATAACGTGTGATGTATTCCTTAACCTCTCTTAATTTGTGTGGTACATCATACATCTCATTGCTGGATTATTTTGTTGGAGACCTATTTCGTTGGAATATTAAGCCGAAACATGATCGTTTTTTTCTTCTTCATTTCGAGATAACCATAATTTCAGTTGAGTCCTCCTTTAGTTTTTATTATTTAGCCCTTAATTTTATTTTCAATACCCCAAAAGTAGGGTTTGAAAATTATGAATTGGGATAAATTATGACACATATGAGAAAAGATGTAAGGGAAAAGATGGTTGATAATTAAAATTAGAGTTAAATCGAGATGAAATGTCATAATGTACTAATAAAATCAGCATCTTCGTGTAATATTTCTATTGAATGGTTGATTAAAAAGGTTGTTCATACTCAGAAACGAAGATTACGGAGCATATTGCAGTTTGGAGATTATAAGGTAACTTGAGAAACATAGTGGATAAGGACATTTGAAGCTTTCTACCTGTAAAATACCTTCAAATATTAAAGGGCTGGCCACAACATACATAGCGGGGTCAGTATTGATTCGTAAGACCTATTAACTAATGCCTAAAACCTTAAAACTGGTATTTTGTTAATGTTAATTTACAAAATAATTTTAAACTTTTACTCCTAAATCCATCAAGGAACGTTTTATTTCTATCTCTCCAATCCCCGGTCTATCTATTATCTTTTTAAGATACTCATGTTTTAAGGTGGTTGATAATTTTCGAACTCGAATAAACTAACAAAAAAGAACATTTTTGATAAGGGTAATATCAATTGATGTAGTAAAAGGTGAGATAAGAGTGACGTATGCGGTGTAAAAGAACAGTGAATTGGATCGTATAAAACGAAGAGTAAGAATGCACTATTCCTGAACTGAGTGTTCGTACGAAGCGTACCTCGATTGAACTAAGCAAAGTGTTTGTAGAAATCCTCTCTCTAGAATGTAGAAATGTAATCTGTTTTCCTTGGTGAAATAAACCGTACAACCGTAGTATATATAGGCTGCCGAGCTCGACACATGTCGTCTTTTGATTGGCCGTTGGACACGGCTCGTCTTAATGTCACCCACGAGGGGCGTCATTAAAGACTTATCCACCTCATGGGTCGTATTCAATTGTGCTCATTGAAGAGCCGTCGACCGTATGGGTCGTCTTTAGTGTTGCTCATTTAAGAGCCGTTTACTGTATGGGCCGTCCTTAAGTCGCATCATTTAAGAGTTATCTACTGTAGGGGCCGCCTTTACATCGTCTCATTTAAGAGTTATCTGCATCATGAGTCGCCGTTAATGCTTGTCTAGTAGTTGCCGACAGCTCTGTCACCCATTAATGCCTTGTCGTTCACGTGGTTGTTCAATCGTAATCTTTTAACTCTACGACCCTAACCCTTGAAGATGACTTCTTGCGTTCGATCCGTGCCTGGTACGAACTGGTTGGCCATCGTAATTCTGGGTTTTACGGTCGTAATATTATGGACCACTATCAATTTTATTGAAAAATTTCTTCATATCATTTCGCTCCCTAGATCATATTCCTGGCTCCGCCCCTGTCCATTGCCATCTTAATACATGAGGGAGTGATTATACATGCTTTATTCTTAATTACATGGAGGTGGATGATTAAATTGGACATAAAATCAAACATAAAGTGGGATAGAGGATCCGTTGCGAATAGTTGCAAATTTATCCCAAACAACGTGTTTTTTTTTGAAATTCAAGTCAATATTATAAGATTATGAAATTAAGCAACTAAGTTTTCTACATAATCTTCTCTTTAAAAGTCATGGTGTCACAGTTCGCAAGTACAAGTGATGATTTAGAGTGAGAACTCTTCTGGTTGGAATTCTTTGCCCATTAACTAGGCAATTACTAGATATTTTCCACCAATTTTTTCCGAGGGAACCACTTTTGTCGGACAGGTGGGAGTTCTTGGTGAATTGCAATTAGTCTAATCTGCAATATTTAATTATTAACCCACCATGTGTCCTAATAAATGATCAATTAAACACAACTACTACCATTTAAGGTTGATTGCTTATTTTGCTCAAATTGTATCTCTTGTGTCTAATTAGATACTGCTTGCAAAAAGTCACACGAATAAGTTGCTATCATTTGATTTTATAATGTTCTTCAATCAAATTCAAATGTGTTATCTCTTTAATTGTCGTTATTTTTTAAGTTAAATAACTAGTTTAATGAGTTGTAAGAGCTTCAACGATATTTAGTTATGTCGACACCTGTCATCAAGAGTACAAGTTATCATTAATTAAAGTGACAACTTTCAGGTTGGAATACTTTGCATATTAACTAGGCAATTGATCAGATATTTTTTTTCCTCCAATTAAATTTTTCTCCAGCTTTTGTTGGACAGGTGGAAAACTTGGCAAATTCGATAAGACTAATGAGCCACCACGTGTCGTAGCTAGTAAATGATCAATTTTAGACACAACTACTTCCATTTAAGGCTAATTAAGTACTTATTTTAGCCGAATTGTATCCCTTTTTTTTTTTTTTTTTTTTAATTTGTCTAATCCAGCCCCGGAAAAGTCATGTGAATAAGTTGCCATCATTTGATTTTACAACGTTAACCAAAAAATCAAATGTTGAATACTTGGTCATATTTACCTAATTTATGGCACGTTAGAGTCGTACAATCATGCACGTAGACTTTCAATTGTCAATCGGGGAAACTTGTAGATGTAAAACGTATGGTTGATACCGTGAATTGCACATTTTGACATTTGATTCACCTAGTTCTAATTGGTATCTGAAAACCAATGAGCTTAAACTTACTAATTCATCATAGGGCTCGCAAAAAATGTTACCCATAAAAATAGTGTCTTATTCAGGAAATTAAATTTGCCTAGGCTTAAATTATATTGTCATCAAAAGTAAAAATAAGATATTTATATTTTAAGGTAAACACAAATGTTCAATGACTAAATATAAATTCATTTGAACATTATATATATATATATATATATGAAAACAAATGATCTAATGATTCATTTATAACAATATATTAAATTTTTCATAACCGTAATATTTATTATAAAATAAGTGACATATAATATTTAGTATAAAAGTCGCTATATGAATTAATTGTGACAAACAGTTCAAAATTCTTTAAATTCCATATCTGAAATTGTTTTCAGATCTATTCATTAAAAAAAGATAGATATTCAATGAAACTGGTATGCATTCTGGTTCACGAGACTCTTTCACAGAATTCCAACAATTTCTCCCGCTCCTCAAAAGCCCACAAATACGTACTTAGATGTTATTTCTTAATTAATAACTATGCTATTTGATTAATGACTAAATTAAATTGTGACACAAAGTTAAAAGCACTTAGATGTTATTTCTTAGTAACTACTCATCAATACAACAAAAAATTGAACATGTGGTATAACAACTCTACATATAAAGAAGAGATTTTTTGGTGAAAGTAAGAATTGATTGACTCGTAAGTTGGGTGAAGTTAGAAGTGGTGTTGAGTGACATAAATACAACTTTTATAAATTGATTTTAAGAAATTTAGAAGTTTTTTTTTTTTTTTGTTACATGAAATCAATTAAGTATTAATAATTTAACCCAAGATGTTTGGAGATTATTTAATAAATTAATATAGGTTGAGGCAAAAAAAAGCTATAGCCCCCAGGTCCAGACATACATAAGCCCTTGTGGACAAGTAGTATTTCAACGAAATTTTTGTTACGTATCTAAAATAATATAATTATACTCATAATTTCTAGTATATCGCGTGCAATTAACGAGCCTGAAAACATGAATTTTCATCTTCAAGCATGTCGACCAGTCATCATATTTATTTTAATCTATAAACTCTGTTGGACGTCAAGTTATACAACATGATGATCAGTGCAATCAATTGTATTTTTCGAGTACACACCAATATGGAGAAAAAGATCTATTCCACATAAAGTTTGTTTTGTGACTTTGTCCATCACTAATTAATGTTCAAATTAAACTACTTGATAACATTTTGATTTTTTGAAAGTCAATTTCTAAAAAAAAATGACAGTTTTCATTCGTACATTGAGTTAAATTAATATTTAGCAATTAACTGATTGGTAGATGAATCCCATGCATATAGATCAAATGATCACGCTTTTGACTTTGCATGTTTACATTGCTCGTCTCAAATTACATTAGTACTTGAGAACCTATGAATTTGGACTTCCACGATCGATGGTTCAAAGATACCAAACATGTTGGTGAACGACCCTTAGTTTTCAAGACACTGATGTCGATCGGATTAATCAACTAAATAATTAAATAAGGCAAAACCTAGCCACTGGATTAGATGCACTATGATAACGTTTTATATAGTTCCGTCAATGTATTAAAAATCATTCCCCATGTAATATTGTCACAATTTGATTATTGTCCTGCTGCTCATGCATGTTAAAAGTAGAGTGGATTTTTCATTCTATTCTCTGTAGTCTGTACTACTTTGCATATCACGTTATTAATTATAAAAATGTTAAATGACATCAATACTATCTAATAAAAGAGGAATTAATGCCGAGTTTTAAATAAAATATAGAATGGTGGGATATATGTTGATTTTATAAATATATAGTATGTACAAATTAATATAGAAAACAGTTACAATAAATTCTTGATTTAATAAATATCTAGTATGTATAAAATAAAAAAACACTTACAATAAATTCTTTGACGTCAAGAAAATCATTTCAAATCCTTTGTACTGATTGAAATGATACAATACTACGTACAAATATCACTAAGTTTACGTCACGTGTAATAATTAAAAGAATAAAATTTAAGTATTTATTTCTCTAACCGCTAATTACTGTGTACACGACAAATAAGTTACATCCACGTGTTTTAAATCTAACGATTGTGTTTGAATTGTGCATCAAATTGTAAATGATTTTGGTGCAAAAAGTCTGCTTTGGTAACATATGTAGAGGATAAGCCAGTGCCAAATGTCAAGCCTATATTCCAGCTGTGGAGGGAATAACAAACTCTATTATGTAACTTGGTAATTGTCCGAAACAAAAATTGAAATAGCCTGAGCAGCCAAAAGATGAGGTCCCAAACTCAATGTTTGGACTTGAACATTCTAAAATATAGGTATAAGTCAACTATTATTTTAAATCAGCCGTTGTGAATTAGGTGAACAATTATTTTTTAAATCGTTTCTTCCCGAAATATAATATATTTAAGACCAAGGGCTTTTTACCTCATTGGTAAAACGTAAACCTTATCATTTTATCATGTGAAACATTCTCGTGTTTTACTTTTCACATTGCCTATTAGTTATTTCGGCTTCATAAAAAGATAATTCTATAAACTGCTTTATAACAAACCCCACTAATCTCCAGATACAACGTGTATTTATCAGTACCCAATCATTTATATGACAAGTCTCATAATTCGTAATTAATCAGATTACAAGGATCCTGGCTCTTTATTAGTTTACGATTTGTTTGGATTCAAAGTAAAGGTACTTTTGTAAGCTACGCAGATATTCAATATCATAGTAAAAAAACTGTTCATTTGATAGTTGTTGAAATAATTATCGACTTTGTTGAAGATTACATTTACTTCAACAAACACGCGTAAGAATAGTTGGTGGTCACGTCTTAGGATTACGCCTTTGCTAGGACTGCATGCTTAATTAGGGGATTTGTCTTAGGTACAACAGGAGGCACAACAGCCCCTCACACATATGTGCGGGGCCCACACGAGGCCCACATGCATGGGGCCCACATGTTTGTGTCAGGGGGCTGTTGTGCCCCCCGCTGTACCTAAAACTAACCCTTAGTTAGGATGGCACTCTATGAGAGTCTGTGTGTCGGTCTCTAGTTAAGTTCGGAGTGTCGATTTATTTATGAGATTACGAATATTGAGAGTTTGGGGTGACATGTCAATTTAACATGTAGATTGACAAATGTCGTGTACAAAATGTAACTTATTATTAGGATTGGATTTTAAAAAGAAATGAAATATTTCAGTCCCCACATACGTGTGAAAATAAGAATTACTCATGGAACGGACAAAATAGTGTTAAAAGAATAAACGAAGTAGTCTATTAATTCCGATTTATTTTATATATCCATAATGCAAAGAAGCTCAAAGACTTTGCTTTAGTCCTTAATTTAATGGCATTCCTTGAAATATATTGATTTCATTGTGGCCAACACAAATTAATATGGGGTGAAAACGTCATCTCGTGCACGTAATAATTCATATATTGTGTAAATAATTGATTACTTAAAATATTGGAATAATTGCAGTGGAATTGCGGCAGCCTTTTGACTTTGTCTCGCTCAAAATTGAGTCATTTCTTTTCAACTAGTTATTCAATTTTCCATTATATTTTATGACTTAAAATCTAGAATTTCACAGCGGTCCCTCCCACAGTCCCACTCACGAAAACATTTTTCTCCCCACCTCCACCCTCTTATACATTCATTAAAATTCTCCATACATTTGTAGCAACAATATGAATTATTTATATATTTTACATAACGACTATCTTGATGTTTTTGTGTTCTCATACCTAATTTTACAGGCTTTTTGAAAATTTTGAAAAAGTTATTGAGGAATTTATATATTTTAGTATTTAAGAAATCAAAAGAAAAATAGAAGCAAGACTTGCTACATAGATATATATGATTTTGGGTTATTTTCGTCTCCAGTCAGATGTCTAAGAAAATCATATATCTTGTCACATACAAATTAATCATATTATTACGAATTTAATGAAACCAAAAAATGACAAATTAGTGAATAATATTTTTCTTTTCAAGCTTCTTTTAAAACATTACATAACATTTATTTTAAATTTTCAGAGACTACGTATTTATGCAGCAAACTTAGCTTGTTGCTTGATGTTATTTCCTAAATTTATTATGTGGCGTGTCGCTAGGGCTTGTAGAAAAACCGAAAAAGTGACTTCATCAATTGAGGTGATTTTTCTGTATACTCTTCATCTCTTAATTCAAGTACACAACACAACGCCATTCACATTTTCTACTACATTTTCATCGTTTGCTTGCAGGATGCGGCCTTTACCATAAAATATGTCTTTACTCTTTAAGTAGTTCGAAACAAAGTAAAGGAGAAACAACTACTTTTTAAGTACGCAAGTCTTGTAATTTGGAAAAATTATATGATGCAAGTGATGATGTTGTAGTTGTACAAATACAGTACAATCAAAAGTTAAGATTGTAAAGTAGTGTTTGCAAATGTTTATGAAATTGGCTTATTGGGTTTTGTCATTGCAAAAACACATTTTTAATGTTTGAAATACTGACCTTTGTTTCTACTTGTCAAAAAAAAGTCAAAAAAAGTACAAGTCGCAAAAGCATGCCGAGGGCTACTTTTCCAACTGCTTATGAAATTATGTTATTTTTAAAAAGTTTTTAAAAGAAAGACATTTCTTTTATAAGATTTACAAACACTCCCTAATTTTTAAAAGAAAGACATTTCTCACTAATTTTTGCAAGCACGTAAATACTTTAACTAGCTTCTAAAAAAGATTTACAAACACTCCCGACTTTTTATCAAAAGTCACTTAAAGTAACTTTAAGCAAAAATAGTGAACAAGCTCCTTTTATAAGCTCTTGCAAACATTCCCTAAAAATGTTCGGATTAAGTTGAGACCTTACAACATCCTTTATTGATATCTGTGGGCCAACTAGGTTTTGGGTTTGAAAATGTCACAATATATTAGATTCATCTTGATATTGGGGTTTTCGCATTAAAAAAAATTCTTAGTTTTGAAGTTTTAGGAAATCCCCCAAATCAACGAGAGCTTTTACATATTATAAAAATGTTCAAATGCATTTAGACTTATATTTAAAGGCTAGCGATATTGCCAAAGCACAAAATGTTGTTGCCAAAGAAACTTTTTTAACTTCTATAATTTACCATTTTTAAGTAAGGAAATACCACAATCATGTTGTTTAAATCTTATAAAATCTATCATCTTAATTGATATCCCTCCCTTAATTTAGCAACTAATTTGAACCATTCAATTAATGTATTATTAAATTAGTTTTCTCTCTCCATAAAATTCTTTAAATAAAGAAACAAGACTATATATCGAAACTAATCAATAAAACTAAAAGTATGATTGAAATGAGCTGCTTTAAGAAATTAAGAGATTATTTATCTGTTAAATTTCTTTTTACTTATATAATAATCATGGTGTATAAATACTAGTGTTCCATACAAAGTGTTTTAAGAGACTACACGTAGAGAGTGGGATTATTTATGAAAAATAAAAATGTATTTTATATTAAACATGACTTGAATCATGAGCAAACATTAAATTTTTTAAACTTTTAGTTTCCTTCTTCTCTAAAGTTCAAGGAAGATACTATAAAGGGTATTCATTAATAAATCCAGAATATTAGATATTTTGAAGTATGAATCATTAATATTTTAACATATCAAAGTCAATTTGTAAGTATATACTTGAAAAAAAAATTCTGTGAATCTACATTTAATTTGAAAAATTTGATTAGGCTCAAAGTTTCAAAACTTTCAATACCTAATAACGTACTAAAAGGTATGCAACACAGAAAAATAAATTTTGATAAAACTAACTGGTTATATGTTAATGAGGTTTAACTATTAAATGCAATTTTTAAGTGGAATGTGTGGAGAAAAATGTTATGCGTATAAAATCTTTCACTGAAGATTAAAATTGTTAATGGGATACATTATATACCTTAAATAATTCGTTTAGCCATTTATAGAGTATATTGATTAAGAAATAAATCACACAATTTAGTCAATAAGAAGGAAGATTGAGTTGCTATAATTAATGAATGACTAATTAAGATAATAAGATATTATGAAAATCTTGCCTTTTGAGTTGTATAGTATTGATTGATAAAGAAGGGCAAAGAAGAGAACTCAAAAAAGTTGCTTTGGCAACAACACTTTTTGCTTTGGCAATATCGCCGGCCATATTTAAAGGGAGATGATATATACAGATCAAAATCCCTCAATACAGAGCAATTCTTCATCATTTACCACTTTATCCCTTTTAAATTAATTGTATATTTATTTCCTTTTCTATTACATGTCAATGATTAACAAAATCTTTAGAGACTTAATTAAAGCAATCTTCTTTCATATTTGTGATCATATGAAATATTAAATTAGAAGAAAATCTAGGAGAATGTTCGTAATCCTTTTACTTGTGCGTGATTTATTTGGCAATAATTTTTAGTTCTGGAAAAAGTTCAGTTTAATTAAAAAAAAAATATCAATTCATGAAGCTAACTACATCGGCCGTTTTCCTCCAGTTTAATTCAAATGCGCTTTAAAAAACTTAAATAAGAAAACGAAAAGTGCATAACTATAGCAATGTATAATGCAACATGGACTAATTGCAATACATTGTATTAAGGAGGATACGTCATAATAAATAACACTTAACTAATAAAAAGAACATGAACACAATCACTTTTTTTTAAGAATATCAAGTCCTGAAACATAAACCAAGATTTTAAAAAAACAATAGACATCAAATGAACTAAACTTAATGTATTAATTTTGTTCACAGTAACCAAAAGGGAATTCAGTAAAGAAAAAAACTAATTAATAATTAAGTTCATAATAGCGAGAAAGAGAAAACAAAATATATCATGCATAAGAATAATTTGATAAAAACTTTGATTTGATATTTTGATTTCGGAAAATATCACAAATAGAAAACTTAATATTTGGTTCTTGGTTTCGTTAATGAAAACAGAATTCAAATCATTCATATATGGAAATTAATGATTAATCTACGTTGAGAAAAAAAGGAATTTAAAAAGGAAGATAGATTTGTTTGTTTTCAAATCATTCATATATGGAAATGATTAATATACATTGAGAAAAATAAGGAATTTAAAAAGGAAGATAGATTTGTTTGTTGGATTGAGAGGGTAAAATAGTAAAGAATGAAAAAGTGCTATGTATTAAGGGATTTTGCTATGTATATATCATCTTGATAAATTGTTTGTTGGACTTCTTTAGAAAGTGGAGATTCGGAGCTACAAACCTGATAAAATCCAAAACTCAAACATGCAAACATAGTACAAACGTAGCTCGCCCCTAGAGCTTTATGTACGAAAAAACGTGCATCGTCCATTTGTCACCTAGTAGTCACAACATTATACAAATTAATGCACAAATGATACATTAAAATCCACGATAACAAAATCATGCTTTATTACAACTCTAGTAACAAATCATAATCCCATCATTCTTTGGTAAGAAAAATAAATATTCTTTTGTGCGATGGGGAGCAAAAGAAGAAGTGTGATATTAACATTTAACACAGCCCTTCAATAAAGTTCTTTTTCTTCGTTCAAAACAGAGCAAAACAGCGAGAGCAAAAACAGATACTTTGCTTGAAAGAGGACCAACAACAAAAGTTACTGCTGCCTCCTCAACGTGTACATCTCATTTACATAAATAGCAAATCTTTCAGACAAAAATAATAAACATAAAATAAAAAATAATAAAATAACATACGCCAATCGAAAGACAACACCAAAACCCCGCACGCCCCACTCTAAATTCCCTATATATATACACCACATCATCAACCTGAAGTGAAGTGTAAGCCAACAAATGAACATAAAGCAACACTTCTATTTATCAAACAGAAAACAGAGCAAAGCAAAATAACTCTGCAAAAAAAACTTCATCAATCATCAATGGCGTAAAGCACGATCAACACACATTAACTCGCGTGTTGTAAACCACCTTCGTGTTGACTTGCTTCACCCTAAGAAAGACATAATCTTTACTCCAAAACCAATCAAATATACAAAAATAATGCTGATGAGTGCTATATATAGTTGAAAAAACAGGGGAACAAGAACAGGGGAGTGGGTTTTGATTGAGTTATTATATGAGGAAGAGAGACAAAAGCCAAGCTGGGAAAGCACGGAGATCAGTTTGTTGAGGGTATTTTCGACTGCATCCATGAAGTCAAGGCGGCGCTTGCGTTTGCTAGGATGAATGACTCTGCTTACAGGGTCGAAACGACGTCGCGTCTCGCTCAGTGGCGGATCGAGAATTTGGGCTCTTGCAATTACAGAAAGTCGGATCCTTTCAGGGTCGGAAAGTGGAATTGGTCAGTTATTAAAAATCTTTGTTTTTAAGGAATTTATGAACACTACTCTGTTTTTTTGTGTTTTAGAAAGAAACAGAGGAAAATCAAGAACTTAGATGATTAAACAATTCATAGATCAGTTCTTAACCATTAACAATTGTTATGAATTTGAAGGCATTTGTCTGTGGAGAAGAATCGAGCATTATTTATTAGATTGTACCCGGAGACGTCGAGTTTGTCGAGGGAGAATCCTCCAATTGCATCATTTATAATCAGAGTGGTCTCTCCAGTGGGTGATCGCAAGTGTTTGGCTCATCCAGGTAACTAAATTTATCTCAATTTTGTTTCTTCTACCTCAGTGAACAGTTTTTGAGACTTAACAGCTCTGTTATTTGCAGAAGTTATAGATAAGCAGATCAAGAACAACGAGGATTTTGTTTGGTCTATTGAAGTGCCATTGACTGGGAAATTCATCATCGACGTCGAGTTTCTTGATTTGAAAATTGCATCTCCAGAAGTAAGTTCAAAATGCTGTAATATATCATGGTTTTCCCTACAAGCAAAATAATGACAAAAATATTCAGAACTTTCTTACAGCACCCAAAATGTTAAAATTTAGATTGTTGGAGAAAAACCTTCTTCCTCATTATGTTAATTGCACTAAAGTTGTTTATCAGAAAAACGGGGAACACACTAAATGAATTAATATTGATATTGGAAAACTTACTTGTTTGATATTTGTCATTCCTTTTCTTCTCTTCTGACAAATCTGGTTCTCATGAAATACACAGGGGAAAGAACCTTGCTCAATCTGGGGCGACGAGTTAACACAGAGACAATCAAACGAAACGGCACTGTCATCCCTTGGTCGCATGTTGTCAGAAAGCATACATACGGATATAATGATCAATGCATCTGACGGGAACATCTCGGCACATCGTGCAGTTCTTGCTTCCCGGTCTCCAGTATTCCGCAGCATGTTCTATCACGATTTGAAGGAGAAGGAAATGTCGGCCATTAACATTCCCGACATGTCAATTGAAGCCTGTCAGGCTTTCTTGAGTTACATCTACGGAAACATTGGAAACGAAGAATTCTTGACCCATAGACTGACCCTTCTTCGGGCAGCTGATAAATACGACATTTCAGATTTGAAAGAAGCCTGCCATGAGAGTTTACTGGAGGACATTGACACCAAAAACGTTCTGGAGAGACTCCAGAGTGCCTGTCTATATCAACTACCAAAACTGAAGATTGGATGCATGCAATATCTTGTGAAGTTTGGTAAAATTTATGATATTCGAGATGATCTCAATGCCTTCATACAATGTGGAGATAGAGAACTGGTTGCTGAGATATTCAATGAAGTTCTTGCTGCCTGGAAGGGGTTCTGAGAACCTGGAAAACGGGATTTGACAAAGAGCACATCAGGGGCGTACGATCTTGTGCATTAGCATGCACCATTCATTGTCGAGAATACAAATTACTTCATTCAAACACCTATTGTTTTATACTTGAACAAGTATTGATTATATTTAAATGGCCGGATCACTGTGGTCTGGTATATAGTTTCTTGAGTGACATTGAATAATAACTAGGATGTGAATATGATTGAGATCAGTAGAATTCGGCTTGTTATTTTTATCAAATGCACTGTTGTTTCTTTAATTCCAACACGCTAACTTTATACTAGGTAGCTTCTTGATTGCCCTTGCTTTAGCAGTCTCGCCGTCATCATATCTTGCTGATGTCTGCAGAGACCAGATTTTATAATCCAAAGTAGTTTAATGACCAGAATCTTAACAATCAAGCTAATCAGATTTATATGACCCCATTCCTAAAGCAAAAGGGGAAGATGGCTAAGAACTTAGTGGGTAAAAAGCTATTAGCTATTGGATTCTTTAGTTCTCACTTTGCATGATGAAATGGTGTGGGCCTCTAATAAAAACATCCAGGAAACTTTCACGGATGAATCCAATTTGAAGGGTGAACTACTCCGGGGGATGTCATCAAGTTAGACTGGTAAAAGAGCAAATTGCAAGGAAATCATATCATACACGAATTTCATTCACCCGTCGCTATAGCCTCCAAAAATCCAGACCAGGAAAGAGTAGATAAATACGTATGAGAAAACATCATGCATAGAGACGAATATATTAGTATAGTCTCATGGGACGATCAGCCATTGGCATCAAGGACCAACAGCTTAACGTTGACGATGTGAATTCAGATGGTTTCCATCAAATCACAGGATAATAACTTAATGGCTAATGCTAACAAGATGAGATTATCATCCATTTATATGCAGTTTCCCTATTTGTAGGCCCTTTTCTGATTCTACTTCACAGATATAATAGACACTTGCCCAGATCATGAATATATCATAGTTGTTATAGGCAATTGTTTGCTATTTAGCTCAGCTCAAAATGAGCAGTTCCATTCCTTGCTACATTTCCAAATCCATTCATTAATTCAATAACCGATACAAATGTCATGTACACACTGAAACGCACTGCTTTTTCTTGAATTCCAACATGCTAACTTTATACTCAGTAGCTGTTTAATTGCCATAGCTTTAGCAGTCTTGCCGTCATCATATCTTGCTGCTGTCGCCAAAGACGAAACTATATAATCCGGAGTAGTTTAATGACCAGAATCTCAATTCCTAAAGCAAAAGGGAAAGATGGCAAGAACGTGGGGGTTAAAAAGCCATTAGCTATTCGATTGTTTAATTCTACTTTCTCTGAGGGCCATAGCGTTACTGGACAATACTTCGAGATATAAAAATCCAATTCGATGGGTGAAGTACTACTCGATGGGTTGTGATCAAAGCAGACTAGTATATAGCAAAATTGCAAAGGTATCAATGATATCATGATGGAGAAACAACACTATAAATTCCATTCACCGAATACTTTGGCCTGCGGCCAGAAAACCGGAGATAAATACATATCAGAAAACATCAAACACGGAGATCATCAATATATTAGTTTGGTCTCACGAGACAATCGAGGAACAACGGCTCAATGTTAACAATAGGAATCCAGACAGTTTCCATCAAATCACGATATAATAACTTAATCTTGACAATATAAGACTATAATCTCCGTCTCGGCTATTTTCAGGCCCTTTCTAATTCTATTTCACATACTTCTAACTCTTAACATGAATACATCATAGTTGCTATAAGCAATCATTGCCATTTAGCTGCTCAATCTCAGCTCAAATGAGTATTGAACATTCCTTGCTAAGTATTTAAATCCATTCATTAATTCAATAACCAACATAAATATCAATTAAACACCAAACACCTATTAAAGACCTTTCAATCAGAATTATGTAATTGACTACCGTAGCATTTTCTCCTGTTTATATACATTAAATTTCAAACACAACAACAAATATTCAGCGCAAAAACACAACGCAATTGAAATAAACATAAATTTATGCAGCAAAATTGAAATAATTCGAATTCTTTTTTGCCCTACCTGCCCCCAAATAGTTGAATCTGCTCTGAGATGACGATCGCTCACCATTATTCGCAGCTCCAGATGATCTTCCTCATTTTCTAGAGAGAGAATGTGGCTGATTTGAGATTTCTTTTTTCCTTTTTTAAGGCTCTCGGTGGAGAATATGGAGGGAATATTATTAGCATCTGCTAATTCAAATTATATTAATAATGTAGTATAAGAATTAAGAACTAATGGCAATTCACTGTGTATTTAGGTCTGAATATAATTTGTTTAATCTAGATAATCGATTATATAAATCTTACTAATCCGATTAGTAACCCACCAGGTCGGGTCACAAGTTTAATTTTGTATAAATCCATTTGCCTGCTCATTAAAAAATAGGGATAATTACAGCTACACCCCCTGAGGTTTGGTGTAATTACACATACCTCCCCTATGGTTTGAGAAATTACACATACCTCCCCTGAGGTTTGAAACCTTACACATACCTTCGCTCTACAACTTAAGGGTTGTTTGGGTGTAAGTTATGATAAAATTATGCTTATTATGCTTACACCCCTAAAGTTTGGTATATTTGTAAAAGTAATCCTTGATGCTAGAAAAATTAAAATTAAATACTCCAAATAATTTTAGAAACTACTATATGACTAACCAAAAATATAAAAAGTATTTAAATCATTTTTAAAATTTAATCTAATCTTAATTTTTTTATTATTTTGTAAAAATATTTAATTTCTTATTTTTGTTTGTTTTTTTATTTCTTATTTTTGTTTTACTTTTAATAATCTCATAAATTTCATTATAGTTCCATATTAAATACTATTACGCGTGCCCACGGAAATTTCAGTTTATCACAAAAAAAGGAAACATTTGGTAAAATAATAAATATCTATGCAATCTCCGAAAAAAAGACAAGAAATAGAAAATTCAATTGTAAAAACTCTCATTTTCAATGAAAATTAACAAATATAATAGAAATAATCAAGATTTTTATAACCCATTTTAAAAAATGAAGAATGATGACGAAATCACCAGCAACAGTGACAATATAATTATCATCATTGGATCAGACATGGTGATTGGTTTTAGGTAGCAAGTTTTGTTGATCTTTTTGTCAAAATAAACAACCTAAATGCACTATATTTAGTG
This sequence comes from Misopates orontium, assembly GCA_946800315.1. Lineage (NCBI taxonomy): Eukaryota > Viridiplantae > Streptophyta > Magnoliopsida > Lamiales > Plantaginaceae > Misopates > Misopates orontium. The sequence continues at coordinate 7,498,133 of OX326946.1, read as the reverse complement.
AAACCAATTTTCGGCGTTTTATCTTCTATTACTAAAATAATTGTTAGTTTAAAATTGTAACGAGAACAAACGCACAAAGATGAGTAGTTAGTTAAGTTTTGACTGAGATTTACCGGAATTATTTTAAAGAAAAAAACTAAAAGTTACATGTTTTGATTCAAAAATATATTTTGGATTAGATTAACTTATTTTTAAATTTAAATTAAAATACTTTTTATATTTGTAGGTAATAATATAATAGTTTATAAAACCTTTTGGAGTATTTAATTTTAATTTTTCTAACATTAAGGATTACTTTTATAAATATACCAAACTTTAGGGGTGTAAGTATAATAAGCATAATTTTATCATAACTTACACCCAAACAACCCTTAAATTGAAGAGGGGAGGTATGTGTAAGGTTTCAAACCTCAGGGGAGGTATGTGTAATTTCTCAAACCACAGGGGAGCTATGTGTAATTACACCAAACCTCAGGGGGTGTAGCTGTAATTATCCCAAAATAATGTAGTTTCGGTAAATTTTATACCAAAATTTATGACCGTATGTTGAAAGTTTGAGGTTCCTCAAAATCTTAATGTTACTTGCTATATTTTATTTTAAAATTTCAGTTTAGTAAAAAGAATAGCTCTGTCACCATGATAGAGACGGTTCTAACTTGATCAAATATTTTTTAGGGATAATTACAGCTACACCCCCTGAGGTTTGATGTAATTACAGGTACCTCCCATGAGGTTTGGAAAATTACAGATACCTCCCATGTAACTCACTTATGTGATATAAAAGACAATAATACCCTTCATTGTTTTTGTTGGAAAATCTAAAATATTAAGTCATTTACAAAAAAGTTGTTGATTTTTCTTTTCTCTTTGGTTTGATGAGCTCTCCCTTTTCTTTATTTTTCCTTTTGTGTAATAAATTTTGATACCCAAATATTATACAATTTGCAAATTATAAAAAGTATGTTGTTTCAATTTTTGTGTGTTTTTTTGTCGAGACGAATGAGGAAGTTCTAACCATATTGTATTCTTTTTAATTTTTTATATTATTGGAATAAACTATAATTTGTAAACATTAAAAATAATATTATGGTTTTTTAATTAATTTACAATTAAACCTAAATAAATGGATTAATTAAGTAGATGTGCATTTCTTTTAAAAAAATTACTTTTACATGTCAGTTTTTTCAACAATATAATTCTTATTAAAAAGGTATTGAACTATATATTGACACACTTTAAAAATGATATTTATATAAAGAAAACCATTCAAACTTTGCATAATATTAATTTAAATTGACAAAGGGTAAAATTGGAAGTCTCCATCCTTAAATTCAATAGAGGGACTTTGTTGTAAGGTTTAAGCAAACCTCGGGGGTGGTCTCTGTAATTTCCCAAACCTCAGGGGTAAAGTCTGTAATTACACCAAACCTCAGGGGGTGTAGCTGTAATTATCCCTATTTTTTAATATCTAGAACATGAAATATATTAACTAGATTAGAAATATTTGGATTCTAATCCATACTATATAAATACATCTACATCTACCTCTTGAAGATTTGAAGTGCAAAATCCAAAACTCAACAAATCTTTGTATTGTAGTCTTGAATCCACAATTGAACCTGTGAAAACTCCATTCTCAAGAGAAGTATCATAGATCCTCTATACCATTGAATCTGGATATGTTCTGACTTATTATTAGAAAATGGTGTTGAAATCTTAATTTTTGATACGAAGCATGTCTCTGTCTTTCTGTTATAGGTATAGATAAAATAGTCAATAGTAGACAAGTGATTTATTATATATATATATACTATATATATATATATATAATATCTAACAACAGTAATAATTATTAATTGTTAATATCTACTCAATGCGTTAATTCACCCGCAAACCATCCACCACTTGTTTTATACGCGTCCAAAAAAAATAATTGACAACATATCGTTTATGTTTTTGGTAATGCACAAAAGAAGTATGCCACTTTAGAAAAACAAAATGCATCAGAAAAAGTACATATTCTGAAAGAAGAGGAAAAGACAGTCAAGTACCGAAATATAACGATGATAATACAGTTCAACTTTCTGCTTGCTCAACTCTTCCCCCAAATCCAAATGTTCTTTACTTTCAACAAGGTCCCAAAACAGCAAGATTGCTCTTACAGTTCGGTTCAATTAACCAAATGAATGAGAGTCTAGTGTACACAAGTTTAAAGACAAATTAACTGTGATCCGATCCACAACGTTAAATGGGTCTCGCATCATGTTCAGCCGCCAAAAAGAAATCCAGCGGCTTGTTCTTCGTTCCCACCAAATAACTTCAGAGCTTCAATTACTTGTTGCCTTCCAAACCCGAGTTCTACTAGCTTTGTGATTTTTGCTTCAAATTCAGGCCCCTACAAACGTAGGCACTCAAGTGTGTCAACTTCCAGTTTGGGACAAAAGTAGACAGGAGGAAAATCTTCATAATGGTAATAACTAGCTAATATATATGGCATTTTTAATAGACTACTATGTTAGTGGCAAGGTTATTGGTGCTAGAAAGTACCTCGGGAGCATTCCGGTTGGTGCTTCCTGTAATTTAGATATAAGAGGAACATTAGTTTAACAGTATTAACTTCTAAAAATTCAGTGCACGAGCTGCTGTTTTTGGTAAAAACTGTAAATACAAAAAGAGTTTGCTAATCAAATTCAAACACCCCAGCAAACTAAGGGTATAATATATTGTGGCAGACGGCTTTTAATGCAAATAGGTGAAGAGATGAAAAAAAATCCCCCCAGTTTATCAAATGTAATGTGTTTTTCACCTCTGAAGTCTGAGTTTAAGTAACTTTGCACAGAATAATAATGATTAAAAACAGTACTCTAAAAAAAACGAGGACTAACCAGAAGATCCTCCTATTCCTGCGGCTGTACTAACATTCTCCTTAGCTGATGATGTTGCCTGAGAAGAATTACGCTGAAGAGATTAATTTTGTTGCAGTTTACTTCTGATATGAGCACATAAGCTTGTAGCAAAAAACTCTGACAAAGCAAGCATGCGGCAGATATAAATACATTAAAGAATGCATCTCCAGAAGGTACTTGCTTTCCACCAAGTCTTTTGATGGAACGTGCGTAATAATTGTACTGAACACAAGCTCCATAACAGGAAAAACACCTTATAATTGGACACGTAGTGACTGGGAGTAACTTTAATAGTGTAACATACAAGCCACACACTAAATTACAACAACCACGTCTTTGATCCAAATTAATTTGGATAGGCTCTATGAACTAAGAATATCACATTGCATCGAACACCTAAATTCATTCTCTCCACTTATTCTGATAAATAACACGTCTGCATATACTCCTTTCGCAATCACATCTTTCGGCATCACCTGAATCCATGTTTTTTTTGTCAATCGTCCTCCCTTCTAAATATAATATGTGGCCTAAGTTAATATTTCCACACGCTGTATTACTAGATACAGATGTATGCCAAACCATCGCAAACAATTTCCGTGCAGTTTCTCTTTTATAGGAGCTACATCCATCCTAGTGCAAATATCTTGAGTTTAACCTTATCGCATCTCATGACTCATCCCGCATAATATGCACATCTCAACTACATTTAGCTTTTGAGGATGATGTCATTTAAAAGCCTAACACTCCAAACCATACAGTAAAATTAGTCTACTGGCAGCACTACAAACTTTCTCAGATCCAAAAAGTTAATGAGTAAAATCTAAGTTCTACTCGTTAATTTCATGCAGCCACCTTGAAATCTGTGGTCAACATCACTATCTAATTCTCAATCTCTTTGAATAATAGAGCCTAGCGGAACAGATTGTTCTAATCTTACCTCTATCATACTTGACATAGATTTCATGTACACAAATTTTTTCATTTCTTGGACTGATTTACAAATGCCATTCAGAACAGATGAGTTAGCCAAATCTATTAATGCTCTGCACCTTGATATTTTTACAGAATAATCTGATAGCAGGTTTCCATACAAATCCAGAGTATTTGTATAGATCTAAGTTAGAGAAAAGGAAGGCAAGTGACTAAAATATTTCTGGTTAAGAACCTTGAGGAAACAATTCTAGTCACGAACACATCAATCTCCATAAAATTAAAAGGTGCGGAAGGCAAGCATGATACAACTGAATGAATGTTTAAGGAATCCTTACTTGGGATCCTGATGCAGAAGCTTCCTTGGCATACCTCTCCTCATCTAGAAACTGTGACGGGATGTCCTTTTCTGAAATAAATCAAAAGATTTGATTAAAGATAATTAAAACCAAAACTGAGCCATATAACTGAAAGACAATTCAACTTTGTTCATCAAAGTGAAAGAAAGATTGCTAGTTCAACAAACATAAGATGCCATATAACAACCTGCCAGAAAAGGTACAGCAACCTCTCCCCCACCAACTCTCAATACATTCTCCTTCAGATCAATTATGCACTGCAAATGGTGTTACGATAAGTACATCTACAACAAAGTTGGATTTAGCCAATCAATAAAATATAAAGCTTAAGACATTACTTGGTGCTTGCGGAGCATGTCCAGTCCAAAAAGAAATTCCATGTTGGGTGCATCCAGAACCAGGAAGGAACATGGGTAAAATATACTTCCAATCTGCCAGATTATGCAAGTAAATGTAATATACTTCAGTGTTTGTATGTAGTACATATAAAAATGTCAAAAAGAGACCTATTCAGCTAACAAGAGACAAAAGTAACAATGCATATTATTGACATACCTTGATTGGAGCAACATGTATCCGTCCTAAAATTTCAGACTGACCAACTCCATGAGCAATACCCTTGTATCTTGTATCTAAAAGCCGCAACAATCTGAAAGAACAAGAAAACAGAATTTCACCAGATCATTAACAAATAGAAGAGCTGGAGCAATAGCATCTTTGACGGGGAAAAGGTGGAAAAAGGTAAGAGGATTCTTACCCTAATCGTTCAGCACAGGTTTTAGATATAATTGTTGATTGAGCTCCACTGTCAACAAAGGCCTGAAAAGGAAAAAAGAATTACTTCCCTAGCATAAAGTAACAATAACATAATATCTAACATCAAATTACCAAAAGCATCGTCCAATAATGTTATAGGGCAGTTAATCCGTATCATAACTAGTATATCCAGGTCCAAACACATTATCGGAACTTCAGAATAAGGTATATTCAGGTGGCACTTAAACTACCTACCATAAGGCTTATATAAGCCCTTATCATTATTTGCCCAAAAAGCCACAGTTCGACAGAATCTGATTATCAGGTGAGGCCCAATCTAAACTCTTCTAGGAATCCAAGTACATGAGTGTCCTCCTTGTATGGTTTAGGTGCTATGCAGGTGCCCCTAAAACAAAAACGAATCACCCATCTTTGTGCATCCTCTATTCCTATGGTCGGGGGTTGGTTTTATTCCCACTTCAACTCAGGTAACGATGATAACTAAATGAAAGAGCAATTAAATAGTATAAACTAAGATACTTTATCAAGTCAGTACCTTCATTGGAATACCATTAACTTCCATGTCAACATACAACATTACCTGGAGAAAAAGAGTGTAAATTAAATCATACTCATGAACAAACATAAACATGTGTAGCAATATCCAGGAAGCAGAATAAGTACCACTCTAGCAAACGATTCAGGGTTGTGTTCCAAGGCAGCAGCCCAGTTCTCATCAATGCCTTTCTGTGAATCATAAAATAGTTTAGCCGAAAAGAAATATCCAAGTGATTCTTGAAAACGAGATTTTGTAAACCTCAAAACTTCAAAAGCAATTACTTTTAAGGACAAAATTTATTCTACACTCCACGCACATCAAAATTTGGGGAGAGAAGGTTCCCAAATTAATGTACTCTGCCTTAGCAACTAGAACTTCATGACAGCAGTACAACAATGGTATCACAATGGGTGGCAACTAAAACCAATTCTTTCACATTAGCATTCATGATAATATGACTTCCAAATGGCACTGCCAAAGGTGAAAAGCCACTAAACATGAAAAAAATCTTTATATACAATAAGATTTCACCCACATTCAAAATTCACATGGACAAAGGAAATCAAATATTAGAGTACCAGCCATAATTAAGCATTCAATATATTTGGCATTTCTATCTAATAAACCACAACTACCAGGTCACATACAAAAATGACCTAAACCTGGTCTAAGATCAGACTAGTATGCCTTCTTAGGGTCTAAACAATCAACCACTCCATAGTAAATCTTCCAGAAACACGAAATAATCAAGGATGGATCCTAACGTAAAACAAAAGTCTCTTCTCCTCATAAATCACATACATAATCAATCAGGGGAAAGTACTGACCTGGCGAATAGCGGCTTCAATTTTCTTCTGTGCCTCCACGTCAAATGGATCCGCATAAAGTAGGGCCTATCGAAGTAAAAAAGCATATTAATTTTCTGGAAACTGGAGAAAAACTTTTTCTATACAGAAAAAAGTGTCCAAGTGCCCCTAGAGATAACTGTTAGTTCTTCAAGATACTATACTTCTCTGCTCACACCTCCTACTTCAAGGAAGGAACAGGCATGTAATAAATTTAAATAATTAGAAAGTGATCAGTAAATTCCAGGAAGGTACTTAGGCTATTCTTGGTTCAATTAGGCTGAGGAAGAAACGAGAGTATACTTCACTCCGGGGGGGGGGGGGGGGGGGTTGTAATTTCTCCAACAAATTCGGTATTTATTACATTTGTTTGCAGGTCCAATCATGCATCTCGAATTTATCCTTACTGTTTTTGTTTGTGCAAATTGATGATAATAAAAGGGGTTTTTATGTCTTTTGACCCCTATAAATAAATCCTCTGTTCAATCAAACGTCAAGGAAATGAAAAATAGGTTTAAGAGGAGTTCTTTATACATTATATTTATTCTTAGTCTCCTATTATCTTCTTAGACCAGACAAGTGGATGTATATCTAGTAATCTATTATGCTCCTCCAATTCCCCTCCTTTCATGTACCTCACTTCTAAACCTAACAATCAGAGAATAAGAAGAAATCTAAACAACTTCTCGCAAAGCCACCCATAAGATGGGAAGCACAAAACCTCAAGGTAGTATATATTCTCACACTGCTATGTGAGAAAAGTCATATTCGGTATAAATTTTTTATGATATTTTACAATTTTAGAGAATATTAACAACAGTAGATAGGGTCTTGGGCCAAATTTTGGTCATCTGGAAAATGAAATACCATATGGTATTCTTCAGAAGATTAACATCAGTAGAGAGGACCAAAATAATAACCCAAAATTAAACCTACCATGCAGACTACCCAAAACCCGTGAATTCAATATCTAATGGATATCTTGTGACAGATTCTTACCATTTCCTCTTCTTGTTGGCGCCTTAATTCAGCTCTGTGGCGATTGCGCGCCCGTAAAGCATCTTGCAACTTGTTGAGATCATTTCCAAGAACAACTTGTGCTAACTCAGGATCGTTCTATCAATTTACACAGCAGTCAAGCATCAGTAAAAGCATACTATTGAACAAGTGAATGTTTTAGAAAATTGTGAATACATCAAAGTTGTAAAGCTGTAAAGCAAAAAAACCAAAATAGTGCACTAAACATATCAAGCATGACCAACCAAAAAATCGAAGAGAAGACTACATGATTTTATGCAAACTGAGTTAATATGGTTGGGCAATCGCAATAACAAGAAGAGCATAAAGAGCTCTCAACCACTTCACATTTTGTCATAAAAAAATTTAACGCAGTTTGGTACTGACATATGCCTGTTGCAATGAGTTCTTCTATGGGTATGGTCTTCATCGAGATCAGGAAAATAGTTCGGTAATCAGTATGCAGTGGGGATTCAAGAAGGCAAATACAAGTAACTCATAAAATAGTTCCTACAGCTAGTCCATTATCTTAACCAATGGAGTAGGAGTAGGGCTCATGAGCCAATCATGTAAATAAGCATGTCAATTCACCTCGGGGGCAGTATTTCATTGTTTCGTTCCAACTGCATAAACATGCGATCACAAGATCGATAACAATCTACACCGCTTTCAGTAGTTTGGTTTTCACTAACACTGGCTAATAACCATAAATAGCTCAACAACTGTTTACCACAATAACAAACAAACTAATGCTTTGTATACCTGAAACAGTTGGGCCATCAAGTTGGAATCATTCCGCAACTGCTGCTGGAAAGCTGAAGGATCTACTGCTGAACCATCAGGATTGAAGCCCAGGTTGTTTGCAGGCGCTCCAGCTCTACAGTAAATTAGAAATAAATCACAAAGTATACCGCAAAAGAAAATGACCGACAGAATTATCCAAATAAACTTCTGAACCCAAGGAAAATCATACAAAACACAACAGCTCATACGGTTCTTCTCCGAACACGCAACCTGTAAAGCTATAACTTCGACGAAACTCTCGAGCTTTGCATATAAAAACAATGTATCTATAGCTGCAAATCATTTCAGCACACAAACCTTGAACCAGAAGATGAGGCATTAGACACCATCATAATCAAATCTCCATCAGCAACACTGAGAGCACTCAATTTCTCGGCATTCCTCATCTCTCTACCGTTATACAGCAGCTGCTGGTGCTGCAGCGGCACCCGCGTCTGCTCATTCAAAGTTCAATTGCACATACAATACAATTAAAAATAAACAAAATCAAAACAAAAAAATCATCACAACAACCAATAAACAACAATATTATAGTTGACTATGTGATCTAACCTCAACCTCCAGCAGAGCTTTCAAATTCTCAACCTGTTACCAATTCAAAATTGATCACAATTCCATTTCAAAACCAAAAATTAGGGTTTAAAAGTTAAAAACTACAGAATTGTAAAATTATTACCGATTCGTCGCGGTCAACGTCGAGAGTGACGATTTGTTCGTCGGGTGTCATTACGGTGATCTTCATCTTCTCCGATTGGTTTGATTCGATCTCGAATTTGCAGATATATCAGCAGATGAAAATGATGCAAGCAGTATGTATTTGTTCCTGTAAAAAAGGGGTTTTGGTATATAATAGTAGTGTTTTATGGAGTCTTTTGGTTTTCTTATGGCCAAAGTTATCCTAAACGTTGTGTTGTATTTCACTTTGCTTGCTAATAGGAATAGAATAATGAATGTATGGAACTTTTTACTGCTGCGGTGAGTTTCTGAATTATGACTGCTCACTCAGCTTCGGTGAAGGTATAGAGGTAGAGTCCCCATTTGACTCTAGTTATCATTTTCATCTCTGTCATTTACGAGATATTATTTCGTGCAATCGTTGCACGCATACAATGAGAAACAAAATGCACGGTTGAGATGAGATGTGGGATAGTTGGTGCCTATATTTTAGGAACTTATTACTATCTTGACCGTTGGTTGCGCCACGTTATCAATGCACCGGTTGTATAAAATAATTTTTCGTCATTTCTTCTTTTTTAGGAGGGTTTTTGGCATTTTATCGCATATGTGTTAAATTGGCAAACTACCCACTGTGAAAAGTAAATAGACAAATTATCCCCTGTGATTTCAAAAATTCACGCACCACCTCTATGTAAGTTTCTTAGTGCATTTTTTTTATATTTAATGGCTAAAATACCTTTGTTATTTATGATATTTTCTTTTTTGTAATTTCAAATTTGACCATAGAATTGCTTTAAAAAATTATAAGTAAAAGTATAAAAAATATTAGAATACCTACATATTCATAAATCATAACTTATTTTAAATTTAAGTTTTTATTTTTGTATTTTTTAACAAATTAAATTAATGAACCAAAGACCTACATATTTTTTTGAAAAAAGAGTGTATAGTTGTCTTTTTCCCCTAAAAATTTATTCCCACTTTCAAGTTTGAGCAAGCGAATTACACATTTCGATCAGGGGGTAATTTGTCAATTTAAGACCATAGGGAGATAATTTGCCTATTATTTTGTTACAGAGGTAAGTTATCAATCTGGCAAATCACGGGGGTAAATTGTCAATACCTGTTTTTAGACGAATATAATTATGAGTTATTTGCAAAGTGCCCCTGTATTATTCTAATTGACAAAAAAAACCCGTGTATAATTCTAATTAGCAAATACCCCTTGTAAAACTTACAAATTAGCAAATACGCTTTGCCATTATATTTTAAATTGATTGTATAATTAATGACTTTTATCTATTAAAAATTTATAATAATAAATGTGTATTAATATGAGTAAATATTGAAGGGCGTTTTAATAAGTACTTTTTTATATTAGGTTACATCCTAATCTTATCTCTTAAACCCTAATTCTAATCTAACCTAAACGAAAGCATTTTACCCTAATCTAAGAATAAGAGGGTGGTTTTGTGTTATGTTGTTTTTGAGTTATGAGGCCTCGGTGGCTTTATATAGGTATATTAGGGTTTGATTTCGTGCTTAAGATGAGTCTTGAAGGTTTGGTGGAGTGTTGACTCAAATCCTAATCAAATCTCGAATCCTTGGTCAAACTCGTGTTTCGCAAGTATTCAACAAGAGGACAACTTTTAAGCTTTGCGCACTTTCACCGTTTTAACTATAACTACTTCTAGGTATTGGAACTGCAATCTGCTTTTTGCTTTAGAAACTAAATATTCATGGTTTTGTAATGGTATTTAGCACGTCTACTAATTCATCTTTCACAGGTTCCGTACATCTCGAAAGTTGGCACTTTCTTCCTAGCTCCTACCGTTTCTTTTTGCCAAACTCAATTTTAGACCTACAAAACATGAAAATTAACATAAATAAACTTGAAAAATATAAGAACAAAGCAATAAAGTAAATAAATAATTACGATAACCTATATATTTAGACATCATCAATAATCAAAACTTTCAATTTGTAGATGCATTGTTTTATAAAACTTGATAATTTTCCAAACACGATAGCTTGAAGTCAAATAATTAAAAAAGAATAGCATTAATAATTTTTTCATTTCCCTCATCTAATGAATTTACTCGTATTATTTTATATTGAAAAGTAAAAACCATTTTGATTATGGCCAAAATTTTAAAACCTCGAAATCTCTCTAAGTTCTGATATATAATTTTTTTTTATTTTAAATCAATAAATAAGGTTTATTTTCTTTCATATACTTTTACTTATAATCAATTAATTAAAAATAACCACCCCGGTCCTCGGTGTACGTGACTGTCATAATTGGCAAAACCCCCCCGTGTTATTCTGTTAATTGTACTTGGTACCCAAATAATTTTTCTTCTGTTCATGGTTCGTTTTTAAATATATATATATATATATATATATATATATATATATATATAATCCCAAAACACTGAAAAAATACCACACTATCAAATTTGGAACCCTCACAACAAACATAAATCGAATAGAGAACTTGTTGCCGAATGCAATCTTCAAAATCGATTTTCAGTTTTTGAAAATCAGATTGTAATCTGAACGATAGTGCTGAATTGTTGTTTGTTCGAATCGGATTCAACACCGTAAACCCTCGCCGATTGAGCTGTTACAATCTCACTCATCACTGCTCAAATTGAACCGATTATAATCGCATTTTGATGCCGATTTTGTGATCGAAGTGTTGATAATACTTTTAATCGGTTAATTGGATCCAAATTGCTTTGTTTTCGCGTTCATTTGAGCTGCAGAGCATGGCGGATGGGCAAGTTGTGAAGCGAGCGAAGTATAAGGCGACGGTGAAGGACCGCGGCGTTGCCGGAGTTCTCAAATTGGTATAAAACCTAGTTGTTATGCTTACGTGTTCGTTGCGTATGTTGTTGATGAACGGTCTCTCTTTTTGCATTTACTGATTTTTGTCTGAGCTGTTGATGTGTTATGTTTTGGAGATTGAAGTGCTGCTGGAATTGGAGTGGTTGTTCGTAATTAATTGATTATTGTTCGTTTATGTTTTTGGTATCAGAATGTAGACAGATTAGTTTTTCTTGCGAGTGATCCGAAATCGTCGACGAAGCTAAATGTGGAGTTTAGGATCATAAAAGGTGTGTGAAATAGGTTTGTCTTACTTATGGTTTTTATCCCTGAGGTTTTCCGTCAATTTGAGTGAAATGCATCAAATAGCTCATCCGTTTTGAATAAGAATGGCCAGGCGTTTTTGCCTCCATCGGGCCTGAGATTCAGCTGTTTCATAATGGATTTATTCGAAGTGCAATTATGATTCATCTTTTTTGTGATAAATATTTATTTGATGATTCCAGGACATAAATTTACAAAGGAAGGTTCCAACAAACCTGCCCTACTTAATCTTACAACAGACCAGGTACGTGGTCATTGACGATTTGGTATAAAGTTGCTCAATTTTTCTCAGCACTTGGGACAGAAGTATTTTCTATTTGTTTCATTATCTTAATGTACTTAACAAACTCATGTTTGTGTTGTTTCAGGAAAGGAGTTATATTTTTGAGTTCGATAGTTTTGCGGATCGTGATGTGTGCCGTGAGTTTGTTGGTGAGTCAAACTTGAGCAGTGCGCTCATTCACGATATATAAGTGAATTAATTTCCTTTGAGATCCAATACTTTTGATACATTTATGTCGTAGGAAACTGAATATCTCCATTATTTTTTGCTTTTTTCATTTCATTCTTTTTGTTATATTGAATCTCTAAATTTTAGGTATCGGCTTATTTGTTTTCAGAACAAGTCAAAATCCTTGCCATGCCAACTAGGCTACATTGAGAAGAATTTTCGCTGCGATTATCTGTCGTATTTATTTGGCTTATAAGATCACGTGTTGCTCTGTAAATTTTATTCGTTCGTCCATATTTGGTGATTAGTAATGGCTTATTTGGCTTTTAGCAGACTCACTTGGTTTTAACTAAGACCAAGTAAAATATACTTCACATTTGGTAATGAGGCCGAATTTTGTTTTTGGTTACTGAGATAATATCTAACACCGTGGTATGTGTCAACTATGACAGCTACTGCAATTGCCTTTCATTCCAAACCTGTCAGCAATGAGCAAATTAGCGCAACAGAAACAAATCGCCGGATAAAACTAATGCAGGAAAATAGGTAAACACGGTTTCTCATATAAATGTAGGTGTCTTGTAAATATTTAGTTGTCAGATTTAATTTTTAAAATATCTTTAGTGATCCAGAATGTAGGCCTGGCAATGGGTAGGGTCTTACCCTATCCTTACCCTGAAATTAGAGTGTGGATCTGAACTCTTACCCTGCTTACAGGGTAAGGACTGGGTCCAGACCCTTACCCTTACCCTATGAAAATTTAATATAAGGGTCTGGGTAGGGTAAGGGTAAGGGTCTGATCCTTACCCTACCCAACTCTACCCTTTCTGACAGGGTAGGGTAAGGGTATGCATGTCTGGGTCCTGACAGGGTAAGGGTAAGGGTAGGGTATGGGTCCTGCCAAAAAAAATTGACAGGGTATTGACAGGGTGTGGGTAAGGGTAGGGTAAAACCCTACCCATTGCCAGCCCTACCAGAATGGATGATCATCTTCTTCCTGTAGTTCTACTGTTCTTTTCTGCATTCTTGCTGGTGCTGGCTTTAGTTAGAAAGTGGCTTTCTTGATTATTTATGAGCAGAAAATGAATGTCATTGCAATCTCCAAAAGATTAATGGAGATAGAAATAGGATGCGAGGAAGGTCAAGATGGTTCTTTACATGTGATTTGACCTCAAGCAATTGATTTGTAGTGTTTGAGTAAAAGGAAAGGTGTCATTACCTTTTGTGATGTATGCATTTTAGACCTTTCACACTTTAGACTGTGCCTGCTGGTAATAGACTCAATAATATAACTGACAGCGAATTACAGAGACTTCACCAGCAGTTAGTAGGTGGACGTGTGCTGACTGATGCTGAATTTTGGGCGACAAGGAAGGTTAGGATATTCTGTCCTTACAATATCAATAGTCAAACAAATGTATGCTTAACTTATTGCTATCTTTGGGTTTTGTAGTATTATTGTACGATATTTTTTTATTTTTTTTCATTTTCTATTAGCTCCTGCAGATGGCAATGAGTTATATTTTTTGATTTTATAGAGGTACTGCATAAGATAATATTTTTATATTTACAATCTATCAATGAAATGCAGAAACTTCTGGAGCAGAAGGATGGCAGAACTCCAAAACAACGAGTAGCATTAAAGAATGAAATGTGGAGTGTGAAGCCATTCGCTGATGGTCAGGTACAAGACAGCCCCCCTTCCTCCTGAACCAGTCATAGGAACATATTGACATGCTTGAGTGTGCACCTATATTTTATGTGCGGCCGTCTACCTATGTGCTGAGGATTGTTTTTGCACCAATTCATTTCTCCACTTCACTATATTCACTTTCTAATTCCATTTCATTTCTTCTTATCCTAAATTATGTGCGGCCATCAACCTATGTGCTTGAGGATAGATTTTGGAACCTTGGACCTTGTTTTGGTAGTCGTAAGAGTGTTGGCCACTGGCTTCCACTGGTTATTTTCCATGTTATTATGGTATTTTTCTCTGTCTGGCTGAACCATTTAATACAAGTCAAATTCTCGAGTTTACTTTGTCTTGATTTTTTAACATGGATATAGAAACATTTTGAAAGTGCATTTACAATGTTAGCTTAATACATATCAACTTCTCAGTTGGCTTTTGGGCCTTCATTATTTTTGCCATGGTCTTCCATCATATCAATGTGGATCCTTATTGTTATACTTGTATTTGTTGTATTTCAGTCAAATAGAGTCACGTTCAACCTGACTCCTGAGATCATTCACCAGGTATGTTTCATGCTTTTTCCAGATATTAATGTTACTTTATGCCTTTGGAATGTGAGGAATATTCATCCAGGATGGTTCTTCCATTGGGATTAGTCATTCTTTATGATAGAATAATCATAGAAATACTCAGTGTTAGCCTTACAAAGGAAATCTTTCTGATATGTTATACAAGGAGGGAGAATATAATAAAGAATGAATCAGGAGTATGATTTGAACAATTAATCTTTTCAAAAGAACATCGAGTAATGTCTAAAGTTATAAATACCCAATATTTTATGTTCATAAAGGTTCTTGACCATTTACCAACTCTGGTAACGAATAGATGCAACTGGTGCATTCACCATCTCTCCTTAGAATGTAGCTATGTTCTCCAATATTTAGTTCGCTTCTTAAACTCAATTGTGTTATTTACAAATAATGAACAACTTTTCAATTGATTGATGTTCAAACTTCAGATGGAAATATAGAACTTAATCGCTGGCTGATGTCTTGTTGAGTATGTAATGTGAATTTCTGGCTCTTCTATGCAGCTTTTTTGTGGTGTTAGTAGATGGATGCCACTTCAATGCTTCATATATTTTTCTTTCCTGCGATACCTTACGTTAAAGTTGCTCTGGACTTTTTTTATCCATATTATAAACTTTTGCACAGATATTCGCTGAGAAACCAGCGGTTCGCCAAGCATATTTGAATTTCGTCCCTAACAAGGTAGGAAGAATGTTACAATTCTATGTTATGATTTTCGTATGAAGTTTCTGTGAGCTAGATATATCCTCGTACTTTCATTCAAAGCATCTCCCTTGCAACCTCGTTGTAACAAAAGATTCATGACAATTGTGATATAATCCCTTTAATTTAATTGCCAGTAGTAGTTAGATTCTGATAATTCTTTGCTTTATCTTGGTTCCCCTACCTCGGTTAACTGCTTTAAGCTTACAGTTCTTTTCTATTCAGTAGTGACTTGTGAGTCAAAATAATGAATTAAAGCTCGTGCAACTTTTCCAGTAATTAGATCATGCTAACTCCTGATGTTTTGTAGTATAATTGGTTCCGCATGATTTTGTTTATACTGCAATAATTCTCCTTAATTCCTGGTAAGAGGTTGTAAGCATTAGTTTGCGGGAGAGTGTTAATTTCTCGACAAAAAAAAAAAAAGACCCCGAGCTCATTTTCTAGTGCCAAATTTTTCCTGTACTATTATTGTTTATCATTATAGTTTAAGGTAGTAGCGTATAAGTACAGTAACATTTGAGTGATGACATTGCATTTACTTTGCTTGGTCTCTATTAAGTGCTGCTTAGCGCTAGATAGCTTTTATTGCAAGAGCTAATAGTTTGTGGTTGTTCAGAACCTTGGATGTATACGTGCCAGTCCTGATCTTTGTCCGTTAGGAGTGCCTAAATATAGAAATCGCTTGCAAATGATATTCATTTTGTATTCCAGATGACAGAAAAGGAGTTTTGGACCAAATATTCAAGAGCAGAGTATCTCCACAGCACAAAAAATGTAATGGCTGCAGCAGCTGAGGCGGCTGAAGATGAGGAGCTTTCTGTTTTTCTGAAACAAGATGATATGTTGGCAAATGAAGCTCGTAGGAAGGTAATATCTTGGAAAATAAGCACAACAGTGCAATTCATGTTGTGGTAAATAATTGTAGTAGTCTCATTTGTACAAAATCCTTCATCCAGATCAGGCGTGTTGATCCGACTGTGGACATAGAGGCTGATGAGGGTGATGATTACATACATCTTCCGGTACGTATGGTAGCACCTCTGATCTCGTATTTCTACCACCTGGTTCTGATAGATGATATTTGCTAGTGGAGGCTTTATTTTGCACTTTGTTTTCTTTATATTTTGCTCCTTTTATGCAGACCAGAATATGCTATGTTGTCCATAGAAAAGCTAGGATTTCTAAGCTTAGATTATTCTTTTTGTGAAAATTTGTATCTTGCTGCTTCTTTTCCTGAGCCTTCACGTATCCGTGTACTGCTTTTGAACTTGTTAGTCTTTATTACGTGGCATGCCATTTTCTGCTGCTCTGGTTTCCGCAGTTCCATGAGTATGATATATACAATTTTGTTCTCATTAAGTAAGCATGCATAAATATAGGATCATGGGTTATTTCGACCTGATGCCACAGAAGTATTGGACCCAATATACGTACCATACAGAAGATCTTTCTCACAAAATTTGAACCAACATGGAGCTGTTGTTCTGCAAGGAAGACTTGTAGGTATGCTCTTTAAGCCTTGTGTATTTGCCAATTAGACAAAGCTCTCTTGCTTGTGCATTTTGAAGGAATATGCCGTTGCTATTTGATAGGTTACACTGCCAATCTCTTATGCCTTTAGGCTGTTGAAATTAAGTTTTAAAACTGATTATTGTTACTACCATGAAGAGACATCACCTCTTGCGATTACATTGAGATACCACCATGTTCTGGGGCTAATGGTCTATATAAATGGTGCATTAAGTTATATGATTGGTTGGTTCTGGCATTGATGGTAAAAATTCGTCCAAGTTCAAACCCTGGAGTAGCTAGATGCAGTAGTGCTAGTCTGTCGTGATTGCATTGTAAGTAGCAGAATGTACTGATCTGGTGGACTAACCTCATTGTGTGCTTCTTTCTCTGTTGAGTTTATTGCATGCATTGACCATTGTATCACAAAGCATCCAATTATCCGTGAAGTTGTGAGTTCAGTATCCTTGTATTGTTAATATGGATGCAAGCTGTAATAAAAACTAGTCAAAAACAAAGTAGATTCGTGAAAAAGTGAAATTAGTTTAAGAAAATTTCCTATTTCACTTCTGAAATATAAGAAAGGGTAAAATGCATCAAACCCCCCAACCTATACCCTTTTCTACAAATTGCAATCTAACCTATTATTTTTTACAACTAACCCCCCAACCTATGAAAAATGTGCGAACTGCCCCCTGAAGCCAAATCCAACGGATAGAAATGCAAAAACGTGGCCAAATCCAACGGTTGGATTTGGATTCAGGGGGCAGTTTGCACATTTTTCAATAGATTGGGGGGGGGGGGGTTAGTTGTAAAAAATAATGGGTTAGGTGGCAATTTGTAAAATAGGGTATAGGTTGGGGGGTTTAATGGGATTTACCCGACAAGAAATACTGATTCTTCTATCTGTGAATAGATGTTGATGTGGGAGACACCAGGGCTGTTGCTGAAGCACTTATCAGGACAAAACAAGGTCAGAAGATTGTGTTCCACCCCCGCACTAATATACGCCCTTCTTATTTTCCATTTTGGTCTCACGTTGAACAGGTTTACTGATATCTAAGTATATTTGTAGCTGAATTGTCTTCTGAAACATCCAAAAGTAATTTAGATAGAGAGCGTTCAGACAGAATTTCCCGATTGGCAGAGATTGAGGATCTCCATGGGCCTCAGGAGCCCTCTGTCGCACCCCTATGTATCAAGGTTTGACCTTTTTCAGATGACTTTGAACTGCTTTAATCATAAGCGCCACAAGTAGTTTATAAGTGTCTTGATTCTTCAAACAGGATCCTAGGGACTACTTTGATTCTCAACAGGCCAATGCCTTAAAAGCATTGGGGGATACAGGTTCAGGTGCAAAGCCTTTAAAATTCAGTGTGAGCTCGGGTGAAGCCTACAGTTATTTGCGAGGGTGTATAAATGATATTAGACTCAAAGGGTTGCATAAACAAGTAATGACTTCAGATGTCGCTCTTAAGGTAATTCTATATTCCAATACACAATTGGGTTTTACCTTTAATGATAATATATTGTGTGAAGAGAGGTTTGCGGTCATACCAATGTCGTATGCAGGAATATGTAACTGCTCGGTGTTATTACATATAGGTTCTCAGTGGATTGAACCAAACTATCTCTAGCACCAAGTTGAGTCTTGGAAAGAGCCCACATGAGAGTGTCCTTGATAGTTTGCCAGTGGATACTAAAGAGAAACTCTTACATGTAAGGTTATGCCAATATTTGTTGTACCTTGGACAGATATATATATTCCTGTTCTTGTAATGATGTGAAGTAAAAGGACCTTTTATCTTTTGAAGCATTGGACGTCTAATCAGGAATTACTGAAACACTTTTGGTCGTCATACCCAATTACAACAAAATCCCTCCTTGACAAGGTAAGTTTGCAGTTCTTCAAGCTCGAGAACAAGTGATTGCTTGGGATGTCCTGTATGTTGGCAAAATTTCTAGTGCATTTTATGGTGTCTAGCGTTTCATTGCTGGTCAAATCTTTACAAAAATACTTTTTCACGAAATCTCGGTTGAAGCCCTTATTCTTGATTGGTATATCTTCTTAATACTAGAGAAGGAACTCTTGTGATTATTACAGTATTCATGTAAAACCTTCGCCACAACTCATTTCCCTAACCCCACGTAAAGATTTCCGACTGCCTGCCACTAGAAGCAGCACCCTGTTCACCTTCTACTTGTTCCAGTGCAGCCCCTTTTCGTTGTCACTCATTCCCACTAAGAGAACTGCCATATTCTTTGTGTCACATTGTGATTGGATTGTCTGATCATTCAAGTTTGTTGTTTTAGACTTCAGTTGTTGATCTGGCAGTAAACTAAATCTAGTTAACTGTTACTCTCTGTATCAGATGGAAATTTGGATTTTGCCATTTTAATCTTCTAAGTGCTCTACGCTGTAACAGGTAACTAGATTGAAAGACGCAATGTCAAAAGTATATCCGGAGTTACAGGTACTTTTAGGTCCTTTGGATTTCTTAACTGCTTAACCTTTTTTTCCTGCTCAATTCCGTAGCAGATAACTAGATCAAAAACATGCAATTTTAGTTTTTTTTTTATTCCTCAGGAGATTAAAGAATCTGTGCCATCAGATTACAGGCACCAAGTTTCGCTTCTTGTTCAGCCAATGCTTCAGGTTAGTACCAAGTCTCATGTAGTCATAGGGAGGTTCAGTTGCGGCCGTACAGTCACTTTCAAAAACATTTCCTTCGATGAATGTCAATTAAGTTGTAAAGAAGATATTGTTGAAATGTCAATAGTTTGTTTTTGTGTCTTTGATGTATAACTTATCATCGATGGTCTGTCTGTTCCCTGCAGGCCCTGGATGCTGCTTTTGCGCACTATGATGCAGATGTACAGAAGAGATCTGCTAAGAGTGCAGAAAAACCTAATGGGTTTAGCTAGCCCGAATTAGCCTATTCCCCGTAACTATTGTCCAAGTTGAGTCTACCTGATTATATACAAACAAAATATCATACCAAATTTTGATAATTTTGGTTTTCTTATTGTTACGGCATTAGGACAGCGGGTTAGATGTTTGAGATGGGTATGCAACAACATTGATTCACTTCCAAGGGTTTTTCAATGTCCCTATCAGAACAAACATTTGCCGAGTTCAAAACTTATATAATTCTCTTGATCGGAACTGTTGTGTCATTTTCTGATATTTTCAATACAGCATACATGCATTAAAGTTTTGGTTTCGGTGTATCTGTTTGCTAAATATTAGGAATTTTGTGCAATGTTTTGAGATCTTTTTTACATGAACATCTCATTTCAAGAAAAGCTCAGAAATTTTGATACATAAGCATACCTTTAGTTTATTTTGCTTTTTCATTTGCATTTATCTTTCAGGAATGAGGTTTGATGTATAATGTTACAAATTACTTATGAGCTAGCAATAATCCCGGTGCGGAGACGGAAGCAAAAGAAAAAGGATGGATGTGTGTATGTGATGTGGCTGTTTAATATTAAAGAAAAACCTAGTGCAATTAATCTGATAATTGAAAGGCAATTGGTGACTTTGAGGTTATAGGTTATAAGTGGGCCTGAGAAATTAAATACATGAGTTACTTTAAGCCTTGATTTTTATATCATAATTCGTAATTTTCAATGGTCCGAGTCTTCTCTTCTAAAATAAATGAGTTGTTAATGACCTAACCTATGAAAACTTTCACTAATATTAGTAAAGATAATTTACACTTAAATGTAATTAGAAGCTAAACTAAAATATCTGGGGTATTACAGACCCATTTCAATCAAGTTCATTTTGTTCTGCAAATAATGTATATACTTTATATCTTGGACGTTGTCGTCACGAAAATGAATCATTCACAAATCAGAATTAAAATATTATAGAAATATAAAGGAAAAACATTAACCATATTCTGGGGCTCATCCGTGGATATTATGGTTAATACTTGATTTGACTTTTTCTACTTAAAGCTTATTTTTCTATGATCAACCGATCGTCTTTTTTAATATAATATTTTAATTATTCTTTATTTGAAAGTATAATTTTATTAAGTTCGATTTTATTTTAATGGAAATACAAAAACAAATAATATATAACATCTATTTAAATCGTATTCGTTTCTTAGCAAAAGTACAACTCGAGTAACCACGTCGAGCGAAGAATTTGATAAAGATCGAGTGAATTTTTAGGATTATATCCACCAAATAATGGAACTGAAGTTTGACATTATCTTAAACAATAAAACCAAGATGCACATTGCTGAACTTAGTGTTTTTATGATCAACAAAAAATAGTCAATATAATCAAAAGCAGGTAATATATGGCTAAAAAAAACTTCAAACACTTTTTTTTCAAGTGTACTTTCCCTAAACCCTAAATCCTATTCTTAGTATGTTTTGCATATAGTGAATGCTTTTTCTACTAGAGTAAATGGTTCATGTCAATTTTACTAGAGTAAATGGTTCATGTCAATTTTTTTTATTCATATATTTGATGTTAGATGTCATCATGAAGATGAAGAACGCACACAACACTATAATGTCGAGCGAATCACCACCCATCCCCGTCCTCCTCCCCCGCCCCGTCCCTACCCCGGCCTCAGGTGTTCCAATGTCCATATTGGACCAGATCACTGTGAATGCGTTTCTCGAATGAGGCCCAGGTTTCTTATCGGCCTGCCAGGCTAATAGAAAAATCAACCCGCATCTTAGTCCCAAACTTTTCCATCACTTCAAGGACTTTGTCAAAAAAAAACAACTGGACTTTTTAAGAATTTTGGTAGGAGCACAACTACCAGCTCCGCCTAGTGGAGGTGTAAATTGGGTCGGGCTGGGCCAGCCCAGCACAGACCTAAGCAGGCCCAGCACAGTTTTGGGTTGTGTTGGGCCTGGGCCTCAAATTTTGGGTTGGGTCTGGGCTAGCCCAAAAATCTTGGATTAAAAGCCCAGCCCTAACCCAGGCCCATAAATCATGGACTGGTCCTGGGCTTGGGTCAATATCCTCATTAAAAGATTCATTTAAGTAAGAGCTAATGGTAAATCCATACCGCGAATTGTACGTCTTTTGCGGATTACACCGCAAATTGTAATTACAAGCGGAATACACCATGAATTGTAATACCTTTTGCAAGTTGCACCGCAATGTGTGTTTGTAGGTTTTTTAGAGGGTATTTTTGGTATTTCAAATTTTACTTGACTAAATTTTGCAATTTGGTCCCCCATTTAAAATCGTGTCTTTCCATTTATTTTATTTATTTGTTTATTTTTTTAAAAATGAAAACGCTACTCACCTCTTAAAAAAAAAAAAAAAGAGAACAAAAAAAAGGAAAAGGAGACGCGCTGCTCCACCTCCACACGTCGCGCCACCCCGCTGCTCCGCCATCGCGTCACCCCGCGGCTCCACCGTCGCGCCACTCCCACCAACGCTGCTCCCCCGTCTCAGGTGAGTCGTAGTGTTTAGGACGCAATTTCTAGGGTTTATAATTTCGATTTTTTCGCAATTTAGGGGTTTCGATTTCTGAAAAATTCTTGCGATTTCAGCGACATGGATTCGACTTGAAAGCGAAGGTCCCGAACGTCCGACTGGGTTCCTGATTTGCAAAGGCAAATTTATGGTAACTTCCCTTGAATTTCTCTGTGATGATTGCAACCTAAGTTCGAATATTTGGGCTAAATCCGAATTGGGTCTAATAACGAATTAATAGCAGAACAAACTCTTGTTTAATTAATCACAGTACAGTACTACTTTTCAATATAATGAAATCAAAGTATGCAACAAAACAGAGAGATTGTATAATATTTGATGGAGAATTAGTAATACCAACAGTTGTTAAAGATTGTAAAAGGGAAATTGAGATGAGAGTGATGATAGCAGAAAATCAGAGAGAGTTTTGATACTTTCGGTGAAGGTTTTGATGCTTTAGAACTCACTATTTTAATGGTAGAATTATTATTTAATGGTAGAAGATTTTTAGTTTATACGAAATTTAGATTACTTTAAGGAGCTTTCATTATTATAATATTATTTGGATTGCTTTAAGATTCATTATTTTAATAATAGAAGATTCTTAGTTTATACTTAGTCAGATTACTTCGAAGAACAATTTGATTCTTATCATTTTCTTCAAATGTAACTTTAGCTGCATCAATGGAGCCCTCGACGGATTTAGGCATTATCTGGTCTTTGGTAGCATCTCTCCAGTACTCCCCTGCAGGATCTTTTCTTGCTTCAACATCGTAAACAAACTGCATTTTAAGACAAGAAATAGTAAGAACTTAGAATTAGAAGACCAATAAATCTTAGTGCATTACATTTATATCAGATGTTTTCTTAATTTAATTCAATTGTATCCATAAACTTAAGCAGAGTGATTGCATTTAAACTAGTGGATTTTCTTGTGCATACCAGGGAAAAATAGAGGAGCCCGATTGAAATGAGAATGGATTTCATTTCTTTCAGCAAGAGTCAAATCTATTTTTCTAGTGAATTGGGTGTCTAGAAGAGTGCAAAGCATTTGCTATTTATAGAAGTAACAATAACATATAGCTTGGCACGCTAGGCCTAGATTCAAGATCTCTTGAAAGGAACTCATCATAGCTTGTCGTTGTTATAGCTTGTTGTACTAGGCCTAGGTTCAAAATCTTTTGAAAAGAGTTCCTCGCCTTTTAGCTTGACATCACTATTGTAGCCAGTCGCGCTAGGTCTAGGCTTGTACATATGGCTATCATATGCCTTATTGAAAAAAAAAAGATTACGGGTCAATAATATGCAAATTGCTAACAGTGAAATTATCCCATTATTCATGAATTATTTGATGTGTAATAATTGAACCAACATGTAATAGAATAATGTGTGTATTGTCATGTTGATATCACTTGTTTTAGGGCCATACCTCTTGGATATTTTGTTTCCTTCAGTTTTTACGCAAATTGTTATTGTCATGTTGAAGTACTATCATTAGTCACATTATACTCAATATTTAACTTTTTTAAAGTTTATAGATACCTTCTGTTGTGAAAAGGTGAAATGTGATTATTTTTTAAGGAAGTTGTTATTATTATTGAGTTTTACCGCCTAATTCTATTTTTATTTTTTGATTTTTTAAAAGTAATTGCATGTATGTGCTTCTTAAATTAACTTGATCATTTTATTTTTCCATCGTAGATACAGGATGCAGTTTATTCACCATAAAAATGCGTCATAGTGGATATTTGGTCCGCGAAACTTATACGGGTGGGAGTATTGATTATTTTGACTATTGTGACCCTTCACAATTGTCATTAGAATCGATTTATGATATGGCTAGAGCTTTGGGTTGTGATCCCAAATGGGGTGTTTTATTATAATGTGGCACGTGTTGATGATTGCAAGAATTTGGATGTATTAATAATTGAAGCAGAAATGAGATATTTTTTGAAGAGTGTTGATAGTGAAAAAATGGTATACATATACGCTGATACAGTCTTAAAGATAAACAAAGTGGAATCCAATGTACCCGACAAAGTTCCCTTTGGTCGTGAGGCTGATTTAGAGCAGTTTGAAGAAGAGGAGTTGGAGAAGCTGCTGAACGTACCTGAAATCATAGAAGTGGATAACGATGACACTGAATCAGATGTAGATTCAGATTCTAGTTCTGGTGATGATGAAGAATCCGATCCGAACTTTGTTTACAAGTTTGAAGAGCATGAATATGTGAAAGATGATGTGTTATATGATGATAACATCGATAAAGAAATAGAGTGGACGGGATTCAAACACAAATTTTCTTCTTCTTGTGATGCAAAAGTTCAGGTATTATTTTAAAGTTATTACTTATTTGTTTCTATATTTGGCGCAACTTTTCATTGTATACTGAAATCTGCAGGTACATACAGGATCAATAATCAAACAACAGATATTGCCTTCGACACAAACTTCAGTGTTTCCTTTGTATCGAGGTAATGCTGATGACGACGATTTTGAATTTGAATTGACTCAGTGCTTTAAAAGTCCAACTGAGTTTAGAGAGGCGATTCGGAAATACGCAACCAAGCAAGGGCGCCCTGTTGAGTTTAAAAGAAACGATAAAGATCGAATCAGAGTGGTTTGTGATTGTGGGTGGGAGATATATGCTGCCGTTAGGTCTAAGAACGACTCCACATTCATAGTGAAACAAGTTAGCAGCCAACACACATGTACCCGAGCATCATCCTCGAAGCATTGCACTGTTAAGATGCTAGCCAAAAGATATCAGGCTGAATTGAGACGCAACCCTAAGTGGTCAGTGGTTGCAATGCAAGAAAAAATAGAAGAGGAAAACTTCACACCACTCAGCGTACATAAGATGTACAGGATAAAGAAGGAGGGAATGCGGTTAAATGATGGGTCTGAGATGGATCAATATGCTAGCTTGTGGAGTTGTCGATTATGAGGTTAAAGGAAGGTACAATGACGTCAGGGTTGTCGATTTACATAAAAAGACGTGTAGTTGCAAGGCATGGGAACTCACGGGTATTCCGTGTGTGCATTCTGTTGGTTGTATCAACCATACGAGGGATAAAGTAGAGGATTATGTGGAGCATTGGTACACTAAGACTACATATATTAAAGCTTACACGCATATGCTACAACCTATCAATGGTAGAGACGAGTGGCCTACATCTCATTGTTTCCCTTTAGTGCCGTGGACTCCTTGCACAAAGAAAGCGGGAAGACCATCTAGGAAAGCTAGGAGGAAGAGCCTTGAAGAATTGATCGAGGAAAAGGAAAACGAGAAAAAACTTAAAAGAGGGGGTACAAAATACTCGTGCTCAAATTGCGGAGAGGAAGGACATAACAAGAAGGGTTGCAAAAAACCGATGAAGCCCAAGCAAGAGAAACCACCGGTACAGTAAATATTTTTGATGCATTTCTGTTTTTGATAACAATATTTTAGATGCATTTATAGGTTAAATGAAAAGCTAACAAATTTGCGGTGTTTTTTTTTTAGGTTAAACGAAAAAAGAAGATGAAGGAGGTTCCCGTGCAATCTGAGGCTGAGGCATCCGTGCAGGTGCAAAATTTATAGTAAACTTGTCATCAATAAAATTTTTCATATCTTGTTGTTCTGAAATTTTTTGTGTCGGTAAACAGGCATCCATGAATCAAAGCACAACCTCATCCCTTCACAGAACTGGTCTTTGAATGTGAAGATTTACAACACTTCTAGTGGGACTGCCATTCAAGAAACTGATGAAAATTCAAATACTACTACCACGATTTATAAGTGATGTAACTAGACTTGTTTTGATGTTATGGTGGGAATCATTATATTGATTCATATGGAGTTATGTTTTATGTTATTTTGCTGAGAAAATTTCGCCATTTGTTGAACTATGTGATGTTTTATGTTTTGCGTCATGATAGTACGAGGAATTGAAAGGATTTATAGAAGCCCTGTTGTTTTTTTATCATTAAGTTGCCATCTGTGCATGCATTTTGTCTTGTCTTTGTTACAGAACTAAAAGTAAAAGAAAATGAGGAGTTTGAATCCTGAAACTGCAGTATATTTTGAATTTTCTCATTTTGGTTGAAAGTTCTTGTCTGCAGTATATTTAAAATTTTCTCATTTTGGTTGAAAGTTCTTGTCCAAGTCCAAGCAATAACTTTAGGTTAGTCTGGCCAATTTTAATCTCTTAAAAACTGATGAAAATAAGCCAGGCTTATTGTTCTCAATTCTTTGTTTGAGAATTTACCATCTGCTTTGAGAAAAGTCATTATCGAGTAATATATTGTGAGGACCGCGCCCTATGAGTCACAATCCGATCCGAGTTGGTCCGGTGTTGGCCACCTAACAAACTCAACTCAGACCGAACTGTAGCTCATAGGAAGGGGTCTCACTGACGAGGATCAAAACCATAACACTATAAAATATCTTTACTTTAAATACAACGGAAGTCTTTGGAATACAAATACATTTTACAATTTTAAAATGATGTAAATACAAAATCAAACACTTAACAATTTTTGCAAAGTTTCCAAAAGCGGACTTGTCGATCATTCGTTCCATCCGTGCTGCTATACCAATCTTGTTCTGAGAAGGGACATATAGGACAAAAGAGGAGTCAGTCTTTAATGACTTAGTGAGATTCTTAGAACATGACAATAATCAAACAGTAAATCGGAACAAAACGAACAAGAATAACCAGAATAGTTACATCTGCATCACTGAACTGAAATTATCAGTTTTAACGATAATACTGGAGTATTCAGAAGAACGAGAAAATGAACTTGTGCAATTACATATAACAGATCCAACCTTAGCTCCAAAATTCAACCGTATACCTCCCTACGAGGAGCTACCTCGCAACAGAACAGAAGACATGCTCGAGTACATGCCAGTCTAACACGCGGGTCACAGCCAACTCCTGACTGCAAGCGGCGCTTAGACAGAATGGGTATTAATCAGAATTACTTAAACCGACAGCCCTTTGCTGCCCAGCAGTAAATCCTTTCAATCCCTGGGCCCAACTTCCCAAAGGCGTCCCAATGGGTGAAACATAATTATCAGATGAGCTAGTAATCCGGACAGTATCCGTTGCTCGTTTTGAGCTACATAGGCCGAACATAGTTCGTTGCTCGTTGCACAATTCAAGAATTAATTGGGTGATCATGATATCAGGTTAATTATGGTTATGAAGAAAAGTGTGATTATGCATCAAATGATAGGTTTAATTTAACAATAGGTAAGAAAGTTGATTATGTAAAGAATTAACAATTTTAAATAAAAGCATTAAAATGGTGATAGAATGTTGCTCGTGATTCGAAACAAAGAACCACAATTGTTATGTCCAAGTTTCTCAGGGCCGGATGCCAAATGGTGTTTTGAACAAATCAGAAATCAAACCTCACCTTTTACCGTGTGGGAAATTCTTGATTAACGTCGATAATTGTCGATCCTTAAATGAATCAAAAAGATATAATCAATTATTTGCTCATAAATTCACAATAATAAACATATATTTTCAATACTTATCATATTTAAAGAAGTTTAATTAAATATCTAATTATTGTTAATTTGGGACAAATTCCACATTTACCTATTTTAACATTAACTATGACGTAAAAATATAAATAATGAGATTTACTATTTTAATGTAACAGGTTGAAGACTAAAATCAATTTACAAAATTATTATTAAAGTCTCCATTTCTAATTTATTAATAACATATTTCATATTAACAAACATATATATTTTCAATGCATATTTTAAACATTTTTAAAACAATTATTCTTAACAAAATTCTTGTAAATTACTTATTAAATAATAATCTCAATCCAAAAATTTTACCATGATCTTAACATTGAAAAAAATACTTTAGTAAGCCCTTGAATAAAATCATATCATATATATAACTTTGGTAAAACAAATTTTCTTATAGTTATTAGTATAAAATTACATAATATTGCATATATCACTAATAACAATTTAAATAAATTGTAAACATTTAGATCTAATTAAAATTAATGTCTCCAGAATACTTATCATGCTAATAAACTAAATTAGATGATTAGATCACAAGATAAACACAATACTTCAATTAAAGTTAAAGAAATTGAAAGATCTACCATAAAGTCAAACTACATGTCTTCTAAATGTTGCAAAATCCATGAAAATTATTAAACACGATTATAAATTATGATCAACTGATCCAAGATCATTATTAGTATGTAATGAGTCCATATTAATGATCAATTTCATGATTTGTATAGCTTTTGCAACATATATTGGTTAATCAAAATGTTTATGCAAATATAAGGCAGAAAACTGTAGCAATTTTAGATTCACCTTCAATCGGACTTTCAAACGATATGATAATCTGAAATTGGTTGATGGGTTCAATCTTAAACATCATGGAGAGTATGTAGTTTCAAAATCAGCTCAATAGGACAAGGTTTGGTATTTTAAATAAATCATGAAAGCTAGGAGCTGTTTTCGGATTTTCTGGACAGTGGTACGTATTTCTAATTTTTAGACCCCTCCAACGACTTTGGTTGAAGAAGGTTTCTGAACATGAAAGTTAGCTTACACAATAACCAGTATGTGGTAAAAATTTCAGAAAAATATTCGAAGTTTTGATATGGTTTTCGAACTTACAAAGTTTCTGTACCAAAACTGGCAGTTTTGACCAAACTCGGTTTTGAGGATTTTTAAGGACGATGAAGAAGGATTAAAGACTGAAACAATTTTTATGGTAAACTAGACATCAAGGAGAGAAACTTTGCAGATGGAAGTGAGAAGAAATTCGGAGAGGATAAGTGTAGAAAAATTGTTGAAGATGGTGAACATTATATGGACAAGAATTGGAGACATGGAGTAAATAGGTATACCCCATTTTTGTCTAACTTGAATATTTTATTTTATCTCCAATCAGATGTATTAGCTCTCTCCAGCTGTATGGGCTGTTATATAGCTGTTAAATGAAATATAAAAATAAATTTTTAATATTACTTTATGCATATATCACTTTACGTAAAAAAAAAGAGGTCATTTAGGTTAAATCAAACTTTTACCACATGGTCGATAAATTCAAAAATATTCAATGCAATAGAGATTTGAAATCAATGTTCTAAGACCAAGAAAACCTTATGATGAAAAGCTTTAACCTTTATTTAATTTATAACCGGTCAAGAACCAATGGATGACTATATCGTAAAATAAAAGGGATAAGTTCATTAAAAAATCAAATATAGGATAATTATACAAATTAGAACATATCATAATCAATTTGAAACAAATATAGTGTCTACAAAACGTTTATGGCTGATTCGAAATAATCTTGGACTAAATTGTAACTTTTTCAAAACTTTAGGGGTCAAAATCCTATTTTCAAAAAGTTCAAGGACTAAAATGAAAATTCGAAAATACTTTTATTTTCTTCCAAATTTCAGGGGCGTTACATATATAATCAGATTTTTCTTAATAAACCAGTAGATAAATTTGTCATATACTTCGCTGACGGATGCAGGCTTATAGTTCTTCGTGTGATAACAAAAGCATGCAACTGAGATCACGTTTGTTGGTTGACAGGCTGAATTCACAGCTCCAAACCCTTGTGTTATGTTTTTAGGGGTTTAGGCAGTAAGTTTACTGCCTATAACCCTTGTCTTTTAGAGAACATTGTTGTTCTGTTAAAAAACAGGGGTTTTAGGCAGTGAACTCACTGCTCCAAACCCCTGTGCTATGTTTTTAAGGGCTTAGGCAGTGAGTTTACTGCCTATAACCCCTGTTTTTCTACAGAACAGCCATGTTCTGTAAAAAAAAAACAGGGGTGTTAGCTTGTGAATTCACTACCCAAAACTCCTGTGCCATAAATTTCAGGGGTTTGGGCAGTGAGTTCATTGCCTATCACCCATATTTTTTATACAAAACTGCTCAAATTCAATGTGCTATTATTTTCAAGGGCTTAATCTCTGAAAATTTAATAAACCCTGTGCTATTAAGTAGAAAGGATCTTCAAAATTTTTAAAAACCAACATCACTTCTAATGATAATCAATGCCATTTACAAGAAGTTCAAACATACCATATGCATCCAATTCATACCAAACTTCAAACACCATGAAAAAGAGGTCCAAACATAAACTACTAATATTTGAATACATGTCTAATATTCAATATAAACAATATTTCTCATTACACTAAGAATAATCCTTCTTGATCCTCTTTCTTATTACATTTTATTCGACCACTGCTTTTTATAGCTAAAATCAAGCACGACACAAGTGGATTAAACCCACTCGAACTGCAATTCTGAAATCGCCAACTTGCCCTTCAATGTTGTAACAGCTTCTTTGTACTTTTTTTTTTCTTTGTTGTTCTCCATAATGCTCATAAGTCTTTGTGTTTGCGAAAAATGACGACTTCCTCAACATTCTTGTTATTCACATCGAATAAATATTTCTTCAATCTAAGCAAATAAACAAAAGAAAAGTAAACACTTGTTCCACAGGATAACAACATACTAATTTATAAGGGAACTGCCTAAAACCTCTAAAACACTAAAGTTCATGCAACCATATTTAGATACATACAAGTTTGTTAATAGAAATATTAAAAAGTAAGGAACAGGCTAAATATAACTTCAAAGATGATAATAACTTGGGCAGTGAAACAATTTTTCAAATATACTACAGTTGTTCAAGTAATACATCAAAACTATAAATGCAGTCTCAATCTTCAGCAGCTTGAACCAAGTGATATTTGCAGTCGTCCATCATTATTAAACCAGATAAAATACAACTTGTAAAATTTGTGGCTTATCTTTACTTGAACGAAAAAGAGAGGCTTAGGGGCACTTATAATACAATAGCTGAAGTTAAACAAAGGACAATATAATACTGTATTTGAAGGTGAACATGACACTTGGTTTTGCAGCAGTACTATATTAAGATTTCGTGCACTTTTTATTAACTCTTTCTGTTACAAAGAAAACAAATTACTTTTGCAATGTTCAGTGATTCATCTACAGCTTGGCACTGAAACGATTTTTCCTCATTACAAATATGAATGACTAAAAGTATTACTAACATCAAATAGAAGAGATCACGGCAATTATACAGCAATTATCAAAATCGAATAATGATTCACCTTATAATTAAATTCGTTATTACCCCAATTCGGATTTAGCCCAAATATTCGAACTTAGGTTGCAATCATCAAGGAAAGTTACCATAAGTTTGACTTTGCAAATCAGGAACCAGTCGGACGACCTTCGCTTCCAACTCGAACCCATGTCGCTGCCTGAAATCGCAAGAATTTTTGAGAAATCAAAACCCTAAATCACGAAAAAATCGAAACCCTAAACCCTACGACTCACCTGAGATGGCGCCTGAAATCCGTCGGTCTGAGTTGTAAACGGAGCAGCGGTGGCGGGGTGGTCACCGGTGGAGTAGCGGGGTGGTCGCCGGTGGCGCAGTCGGGGTGGCTGATCGTTTTCCCTTTAGTAATTGACTTTCTGTTTTGTTTTTTTATGAGTAACGTTTTCATCAAAAAAAAAAAAAAAAAGTAGCAAGAAGCACGGTTTTAATTGGGGACCAAATTGCAAAATTTGGTCAAGTAAAACTTAAAATATCGAAAATACCCTCTAAAGAACCTACAAACACACATTGCGGTGCAACTTGCAAAAACTATTACAATTCGTGGTGTATTTCGCTTGCAATTACAATTTGCGGTGTAATCCGCAAAAAGCGTACAATTTGCGGTATGAATTTGCCATTAGCTCTTTAAGTAACCATAGTATTGAGTCAAAAGACTTAAGCATCCCCCTAACCTACAACGAGGATCTAAATATGTAAACAAAATGCTAAATAGTGGAATATTCTCATAATATTTTTTCCATTTTTTCTCCATTTCTTTAATAACAATGCCTAATATTGAATGCTTCCTATATTCATCAAATAATTTAACAGTTTTAACTAAATAACATAACATGATGTCTGATGTAGGATAAAACGTACTTGACATAGCATTAGTCATATCTTGAAATATTTCTAAAAATGATGCAATTTTTTTAACGATTTTCCAATCCGATAGTTGAATAAAATCTTCACCACTGCTAGTTTTCATGTTTTGATTGCAATAGTGTGTGATATGTATTTCGTATGGAAGGGCTTCTAGTATCATTCTATAACAAGAATTCCATCTATGTGGCACGTCAATATAAGGTCTAACAACCCTAAAAAATCATCTACAAAACACACATTGTGGTGTAATTTACAAAAAAAGTTACAATTTATGTTGTATTTTGGTTATAATATCAATTTGTGGTGTCATTTGCAAAAGTCTTATAATTCAAGTTCTAATTTTGCAATTTGGTCGCGCACTCTCCGTCCAAATATAGTTCGGCTCTCAACCGAAAATCTACAGTAAATTGAATTTAATACCACAATTAATGGGAAAGGAACAAGCACCGCTCGCCATTTGGTATGTCAATTAACTCCGAGAACTACCTACATAAAAATGTTTAGATTTGGATTTTGGAACCTCAATTGTTTTTTTCTTTTTTCTTATCGGTGTTTGTTGTAATTGAGTAGAAAAGAGATAGGGCTCAGACCAATGCTGGCGATTTCACCGTACATACGTGATCGAAGATGAGTTGAAAGAACCTTCAAAAGATATGCAAAAATGCGCCAAAAACCTAAGCGAAAGAAAGCTATCGAAGGTGCTGCACGGGAAATAAACATGAGTTTGATTGGTAGCTAAATCTCTCCTCAATTCTTTCACGATAAACATGAGTTTGACTGGTAGCTAAATCTCTTCTAAACTTCGCGGCACTAGAGCTCCCTCCTCCGGTGGATGATGTTTCACCACCGCTGCCTAGGCTCCCACTCCATGTTCCTATTAATTGATGCTTTCTATAAGCTAACTCTTCCCTTATTTATATGATTTATATTCTCCAGTATACGATGTGTGTTATTATGATCTAATATGTTTGGAATGAATTTCTAAACATTTCTTAATTCTAGAAATTTATGTACAATATAGAACATTTTACTATAACAAATATATTTACAAAATCATCTCAAACTTGCACAAAAACCTGGAGTTGCCCTTAACGCTTTAATCTTTTGTCTCAAAGTTTTTTAATTTTTATTTTGTTTCACCATTGAGACAACCTATTACAAATCAACTGCATGGCCCGGGTCAGAGCCGGATCTAGAACCAGAATTTCATTTACCTTGGCTACTAATAACTTAATAACTTAAATAAAAATAACTATTAATAACTAAAATATCAAATGTGTAAAGTAAAAGGGAGATGATATATACAGAGCAAAATCCCTCAATGCAGAGCAATTTTCTTATGTTTACTATTATACCCCCATTTATATTAGTTATTTAGTTATACATTCATTTTTCTTTTAATACATGCCAATGATTAGCATTATCTTTGGAAACACAATTAAAATATCCATTCTTCCAATTAATGGAAATATTATTTTTCTTTGTTTAGCATTTGTTAATGATCCATGTAAATAAATTACGTAATCAAAATATAATTAATTACTCTATTTTTTAGTATTTTTCTTCAAACTTTTTGTTTCTACGGCTTTCATATATCCGTATAATCTTACAAGTTTTTTTCCAACAAAATTTGTCAAAATATAGGTGGCTTCAAATTTATTATTTTTTGTAAATACATATATCAATGCATATATTATACTAATTGAGGGCCACTCTTGATACCAATTAGAATAATAATAATTTTACTAATTACATTCAATATTTTCTTCTTTTATCTTTTTTATCAAAGAAAATCTTTAAACTTGGAAGAATGATACAAAGAGCAAGGTGGACAACAATCTTACGTGAATTCAAAATATCATTCACATTATGTTCGTGTAATAATGAAACTAGACATTTAGCGTGTTAAACAGATTTTTGTTCTCGAAATCCAATATACAAATTTTAATGCGTACATGGATTTAATACTTAATTATATTTCTATTAACTAACTTATATATATATATATATATATGTATGTATATTATTAACTATTGCTAAACAAGGGAAGACAATCTTTCCATTACATAATTTAGAAAGATGAATATTCTAATTATGTTTCCAAAGATTCATCTCATGATTGGCAGGTATTAAAAGAAAAATGAATGTTTAACTAATATAAAGAGGGTATAGTTGTAAAACTCAAAAAATTGCTCTATATTGAGGGATTTTGCTCTGTATATATCATCTCCCAAAGTAAAATGAGAAATATATATTGTTCCATTCAAACTACTAGCAGCATAACATTAAACACACCCGAAAATTTTATAAGCATAACATTAAATACAATATAAATGTTTTGTATTAAACGCTAACCTTTTCGTCAATTTTGGTAACAGTGTAAAGTTGTTTGAACTCCAATCAAGTCAATGACAAATTTGTAAACTTTATAATTATAGAATTAAAGTATCATGAGTAATTATCCTAACAAATACAAAACAAATCTATAACAGTAATTATCCTAACAGAGAAGAGAATTAAATTCTTTTCCCAATCTTAATAACGCGTGAAGAATGTTAGTTCACTCTCTCCTCAAAAGGTTAAAAACACCTTCATGACGTCACGTTTCGAATTACTGTTGAATTTTCACCAAGTATGATGAATACATTCTTATCAATCCAACTAAATACCCAGAAAAAAATTGATACTCGGTGCTAGAATTGTTTACAGAATAATATTGACTCGGTCTAATCCTAATGTTAGAGTTGTTTACATAATGTTTTAATCATATATCTTAATAAGGGGTCGAACTTATTAAATACCATGGTACCAATTCTATGAGTCTCTTATAATCAGCTATAGAAGAATAAAATGTGAATTTACCAAAATTTTCCCCTTTTGCATATCGACCTAATTATCGAGGAACAACATGGTAAAACAACAATGGAGGATTAAATCAGCTCATCAACGTGACAAACGCAACAATAAAATATCAAAATTTTCATACGTTTCCTCGAAAATCACCGAAACGTTTCCTTTTTTCACTTAGCCGAAACGAAACTTAGAAGTAGTTTTCAGTTTCATTACAACTATAGCTTTTACGAAATTTCTAAAACACGTCGAAAAGCTTCCGAAAAACTACAAAATGTTTCTAATATTTAGGAGACCGAAACATACATCGAAACCAAAACTTTGATCCATGGTTTTATTCCGTACGTCCTAATCCGATTCGAAAATTCAAACGAAGCCTAGACATTATCAACATAAAATTTACATTAGACCTTTAAAACTAACACGACACAAAAAACATAATCAGATATATAACATTAAATAGTTAACAGACAAAACTAAAACTTGGCATAATTCAGAAACATAAAATCAATTAAATCGAACCAATTCACAACTAAAAACTCGAGATATATCATGAGCACGAATAAATGCATACAAAATCCACCTGAAACAAAAAGCTGGTTAAAATAAAACTGGCCTAATACGGCGGTGGAGCCAAGAAGGGTCGTCGTGCACCAGTCCCAGCGGATAATGGCTCGTAATAATGCACCGTATCTTGCAACTTGTGAAATCCATGCTTAAAAACCCCAAACCCGAACAAGCACCCAATTGCTATCACCAATATTATCACTAACAAACAGCAACAGCACACTTTTGAAGGACAACACATTTTTTCTTCGAGATTTAGTACTGAAATTGAAGTGTGTGATGATTTAATTATTATAAGATGTGAGAGAGAATTAATTAGTGTTTGAGGTTGAAGAGGAGTGTAATTATTAATGTTGTAATGGAGGAGTGAGTAGTGATGTTTTTAATGTGACGTTGTTGTTGTGTTTGAAGCGGTTACTGCACGCATTGTTTCTGTTGAGGAAAAGGTGGTGAGTGATATGATGACCTTTCACTTTCACTTTCTGCTTCATAATTTTGAAACTTAATTTGATATTATCTGGTCTGATTAAATAAATAGCCTAAAATATCATGTAGTGCATTTAATGGTCAAATTACCTTTTTTTGCGATTTAAAATTTTATCCAAGTCTTTTTTTTGGAAAAATTGTAATAAAGGAGTAAAATAAATACAATTACATCTACCTACTAAATTTTTGGCTTAATTTCAATTTCTAAGTTTTAGCCTTTTTTAATCTCTTTCGTGATTTAAAGAATAAAATCAAAAGATACATATATATAGGAAAAAAGGCATAAATGCTTTGAGAAAATCACACCGCTCTCTATTTTTTGTGAGCAAACAAAAGAGAAATAATTTGTCTATTTATTTTTAGTAAAGAGAATATTTGCCAATTTAAAATAACACGAGGGTAGTTTGCCAAAACCACTTATATAGAACTATATGATTTAGAGTTAATGGCACTTCATTCCTTGTGTTATGTTAAATAGGAACATTACGCCACGCCAGTGAAATATATATAGATTGGTAAATTACTTTTATGTTAAATAGAACGTATTACTTTATGATATAAGAAAAGGGGTGAAAATTACTTTCTTGTGATTTCATGTAGTTGCACAATACCGCTTATAACACTTGTATATGAAATGGAAGTATTTTGCTACATGAAGATAATGGGGTCTATTTATTTTGTAGAGGAGATATGTGCCTATTTATCATAAACATAGAAGTAATTTGCATATTAATTTGTATATGGGGTTAATGTGGCAATTACATATAACAAAAGGGGTTGTTTTGCTACAACCCTTATTTTATTCTAAGTCTCGTCTATTATGAACGATCCGCATTGCAGGGCGCACATAATAAGTCGTGGTTTTGGTTAGGAATGTAAGGATGGAAATTAGGTGGTCTGTTTCTCATTTAACTTCTCCAACACGACATTTTTCCTAACAAGTTTTATTGGTTTTGTTGAACCCCATCTTTTCACCATGTATTAGGTGAATTATTTTTTGTTACATATTACATAGAGAATTACTTTTTTGTACATATAAATTACGTTTCTAAGATTTGCGAACATAATTTCCTCAAGTTGTTCGAAATAAAATTATTAAGTTGACTATAACTTTAATACATAAACAATATATATATATATATATATATATATATATATAAAGTGTATGTGGATAATAATTCTATCATAAAGGAATCCACATCTTTCACGCAGAACATTGGTTCACTTTATTGTAAAGTGTTTTATATTTTCACGACAACTTTTGGATTGAGTGGAATAATTTTTCAGGCTTCCAGCCCTTGATGCTCATAAGCCACATGATTGATTCTTTGTCTTCTTATCTAAATAAAAAGAATAGAATTTTCTCCTTATTTTCTTTTTGTAAAAGCTAAATGAACCGAACCTATTTATTTACTATATAGTTTTGCTCAAAATTGGGCCCTTGTTGTATTATCTATGTAGAATGGCCCAAATCCGATCTCTTATAAAAATCTCATGAACCTGGATAAACGGACTATAAGATTCTGAAAAATCAAAAGTCATGGGCCTTGCATCCACTGGATTTCACGCCGTGTGTGAGATCTTCAAAATAATACAATTTGAATAACTAATTAACTACATTACCAATTATAGCAAGAATGTATATTAACTTTTTATTAATGCAACTTTGATTTTTATGATTGTTCCTATACAATTTACACAACGAACATTAGTTGACCTTTTTATATTTCATTTTAATCTGCAAATAACACAATCATATATTTATAGATCAAATTTGGATGATGGTAGTTTGTATAAAGGGTTCGATATATATATTGATCATGTAATAGCATTTTGAAGTTTTAAGTCATAAATCTTGTGCAGCTCCTATATATCTAAATCGATCGGGACATGAAGATAGTGAAGAAGTCTGATTGCTTATACTGTAGTACTACACTTGGAATATGGATAACTTAGCAGAAGAATTTACTGTCCCCATATATATGCCAACACTGGGACTAGTCATGACATTACTTACTACCTCACGGCGAGCAAATTGTTGCTATTCATGAGCAGTTGTCCAGGCCTACATATGGGAAATGCAGCTTAGGAGAAGTCGGATTCTAGTGTCTTCTGGTATTGAAGGACCAACTGATGAAGTGGAGCCTTCCAGCAGACATATACGTACAGGATTGGACATGGTTCGAGAGTGTCGTGCCTTATCGCCTGAAACTTATATTAATGTAGAAGAAACCACGCACTTTTAATGGAAATTAAGGAAACAGTTTTCTGCACGCACTTGAACAAGTGCATGATCCTGCAAATTAAAGGATGTTCCTGTGAATTTGTCGTGACAACAACCTGGACCAAGTAGTAAGTAAAGGGGAAGATTGCACAAGGATCTGTTCCATCGTCACCGTCACTTACTTCTGTTGATTCAATAGATTCCTCTAATGAACCTGGCGTCAGCTCTACTACTCCGACGGAAGCTGTGTTTCCATGCAAGAGATGCTAAATCAGGTCATTGCAATATTCTTCTGATGAGATAGTAAGCAAAAGTTTAAGTTCTTTTCTTGCACCAAATAGTTTCATGTATTGGTTGCTTCATGATTCTCATAATTGGTCTTTCTGATCTGTTATATATGTTCCGACTCATAAGTTTCAAGTCTAAAACAAGTTTGATATTACCATTTAAATTTATCACTTTTTTGTGGTTTACCGTGATTACTTTTGAAATTTCCTTTACTCTTTAGTATCGTTTCCCAACTCAATAAATATTTCATACGAAAGTTGTGTTCAATTCTTTAAGTAGAACTCATTCTCGAAGCCACTTTTGGCAAGCAAGCTCTTCAGGCGAGGCTTCAATTTTTGGGTCTTAATGGATATCTAAGTCCAATTTGATCATCAATATGCTAACAAAAGACTGCTTTTGTCGCATCACCGAATGAGAATCTTCGAAGAAGCATCTTTATTTAACATGTACGTACTGAAGTTTTTTACATTCTTAAGGCCACACTCACGTCCCAATATCCCCTATGCAAGGGAACAAAAATTGTCTTTATTCTCCAAATGTATTTTTCCTTTAGATGTTGGAAAAAAAAAGGAGATGACTGCAATAATACTGCATTAATTGAAAAGAGGCTCTTGTTTTGCGACTTTCCGACTTGAATGCCTGCGCTGCGATATACCTTATAGCACTATCAAACTAGAATATTTTTTTCGGATGTTGCTTGTCGATCCATTGGCTAGTGTTCCTTTAAGTACTAGCTTGCCATGCCTGCTAAATCTGTTCTTAAGTTTATAATCTTAACATGTAATGCAGGAGGACGGTGAAATCGAGTTTGATCGAAGTTTTAAGCGTTCCCTTCATTTGAGATCGATGTCATGCAGGGCCATGTTTGAGCCAGTTGATGCCGCGCGTTCCACAATGGATCATGGCCGAAGCCGAACATACAGCAGCAGCAGCATAGCAACAATTTGAGGTGTAATGTCTTTTGTTTGTTTCTTTTGCTTTTTAACCCGAGGTAAATTAAGTATCCAGTTCCATATTGTTATTTGTTACTAATTTGATTGGACAGTTAATGTTGATAGCAATTTTGTAACTGTAAACCTCTACTCTTAAAATTCTATGTACGTGTGTATTTCTTTTTTCTTTAGCATTTGAAAAGATTATCACTTGCAGGTAGAAGTTTGTTATTTGCAATATAACTTCATGAATTATTTAATCACCACCATTCTCACGAATCCAGTGCTTTATGTCTTCAGTACTACTTATTTTAGTTTGTTTTCAGTGATTGTGTTGTGATAATTGGAAGATTATATACAATAGAAGTAGCGGGCTTAAGGTGAAAGCTGGTAATTTATGTACTTCCTATATAAAGTTTCAACCAAGGCAACACCACAATTTTATCCGGTAGTTATTGAAATACAAAAAGTGATAACAGCATATTGTTACGCCTTGAGGTTGGTGCATAAGTGACTTTTTTTTGTAGCATCATAGACATCTCTCGAAGTTCTATAATGATATCAAGAGACAAAATATTAATAACATCAAGAACATATTCTTGTTGATATTGTTAAAAAGATTGTTACTTTTCTTAAAAGTTTATTTTCTTAATTTGAATATTTATTTTCTACATTAAATTAAAAGAGACAATTAAAATTGATTGATCTAAATATTTATGAACTACCTAAAGTATACAAATATACTTATATTAATTTATTTTAACTATTATATTTTTTTTTAAAAGCAAAAACAAATCCTAAATCCACTCACGTATCCCTGTCCCTAACCTCTAACAGGTTTAATTCTTTTGATGGTGTATTGATATTACCGCAAAAGCAAAAACAAACTTACTGCGTGGATTAAGAGCGAATATAATCGTAAACAAACCTAGTTAACTGCAAGACTACAATAAGCGATTAGTATTTTAAGTGTTCCCAACATTAAGTATCTCTCTTCAAAAAAAAAAAAACATTAAGTATCTCAATAGGATTATTCTATAGGAGTGTACTTAAATACATAAAGTAAAATGTATTTATTAGTTTTTTATTGCTACCATGTGAGAGGTGCTAGATCACTTTTTTTTATAAAAATAAATTTGTGTTATCATATTTCCCTCGAAAGGATAAAGAGCCAAATAGATTCAGACAAATATATCCCAGTATTTTACCACCCCTCGAGGGGCGCATGCTGCAGTTTTCGAATTAGTCGATGGTACATTGATCATATACAGTCCACCGAATTAGACTCGATCGGCTGATTATTATTGACTTAAATACTCCACTTTTGTCCTAGTGCGCAGGTTTTATGGTTATTATTACTTTCGTCCCAAGTTTTTTGGACTTGACCATCCGTAGCTATCTTTATCTCGAGCAAGTCTAATGAGAAAAATTATTTGGCGTACAAGCTCGGTTAGAAATTCAATAATGACACAATATCACAAGTATATGAGGTAGAAATGGCACAACACTATTTTCTGATATTTTTATTTTTGGCCTCAATCTTTGCCTTGGTTAAACATATCTTATTTAGAAGTGAACATGTCTCAAAGTTTTAATAGATCAGATGTGGTGGTATAATATTTGCTTAGTGTTGTTTCAGACAAGTCATTGGATACTTGACTTTGATTCAGATTTTATTTAGTGCTTATGAGAGAATCATTAATTTGGAAGAACAATATCAATTTTTGAGGGTTTGAAAGTTGTAGAGCAATTTAATGTGAAGACTTGTTGTATCAATAAATTCACTTAAATGATTGACATACGTGTAGCCACCCCAAAGGTTAGGGTGGGCTACGGCCCGGGATAATTTTTTTTAATTATAAATATAAATATATATATATATATATATATATATATATATATATATATATATATATATATATATATATTAGCCTAACTCAACACAATTTAATAAAAAGAATATTAAAGTTATGTAAATATCTCAATGCACTTTAACAAATCAATTTTAACCAAACTAAACACTTATTTCACTATTAATTGAATATGGACTCAACCACAAGGCTATAACTAATTTACATCATAAATACACAATTTAAGTGAAATATTATTTTTATTTGTATAAACTCTTCGTGTCTCTACCGTAAAAGAAAAAAGAGCATTTGTAGCTATGAACATTATTAAAACTATGTATAGTAAAATGATGGAATAAATTTTTTTAGCAACGTTATAGATATCATTTCAATTAATTGATTTTATTTTCTAAAGAACTGCATGACTCAACTTCAATGAGATGTTTGAAAAAAATGCATAAACTCCCCCATATTTTCAAAAATTAGCACCGAATCCCCTCGTTGTATTAACTTTCGAAACTATCTCATGATATCAAAAACTCCACAAGGAACCCCCTCCCGGTTTCTTATAATTGTGTTAAATTAGACTAGTTTTCGTCTTTTAAACTTGTATAATTATTAAATTGATTATAATATCATGATAAAAAATGCATAAAACCCCCTTGCATTTATTGAAAACATTGCACCAAACTCACTCATGTTACTAAAAACTTGGACCAAGCCGCCTTCCATCATGAAAAACCTTGAACCAAACCACTGTTTATAATCAAATATCGTGCACCTAAATTTTATAAGAGAGTAAGTTTTTTATAATAAAGACGTTTTTATGCACTTTAACCAACATTGTCATTTGTTTGTTTGATAGCATATAGTTTTCTACTATTATTATTCTCAGTCGAACAATAAGTTTTTTTCACTATGCTTTAAATATTTTGTAGTAAAGTAAAAAAAAATTACTCAATTTTTAACATAGCCCAGGGTACGAAAAAATCCTGGCTACGCCCCTATTGACATAAACAAGAGGCCGAGTATCTTAATTTTTGGTAAAATATAATTAAGACGAGAAGGTTTGAGTAGGGACATTTTGAATACTATTTGTTACTAAAAAATGTATATACGTGGTTAATTTGCTAAGAACCAAAAGAATGCCTAATTAAGTAAAAGAGGCAATGCGGAGAGTCTCAAAGTTGTTTTATAGCATTTGGCTTGAAGAAGGTATGCATGAGAATTTTGAATTGTAGTGAGGCAACACGATGATTATCTTTGACTAACTACCATGTTGACTACTTTAGGAAAACTAATATGCAGTATTTGTGTGCTATGGCTGGATTTGCATTATGCAATATATATAAATTTAAATTACTATTTTCTCAAGTTCCCACACACTATCGAAAGAATTTTCTTATTTATATTCTTAAAAGACCATTAAGTACAATAAGGGATCTGGGGGCAATTATCTAGCCGGCTGCCATTATCGGTGAGGCTTTTATTCCAAGTCTAGGTGTAATTCCAAATCAAAGAAATCCATAAGGTCTATGATGCATGATAAATGAAAACACCGTGGAGCGGAGACGTTTAAAGCCAACAAAAATTAGATATGGATAGAAACAGGCAGAATCTGTAGTGTGATATTTACATAATTACGTATTTGTTTGATAAAAAAATTTATATTTTATTATAATCTTCTTTGTCATAAAATATAATTTAATTTAAAAGGCGTGAATTATATTATTTATGTAGTATCGTGTCAATCAGAATTAATAAGAGCTCGTTTGGATGGCCTCAAGTGGGTTGATAAATAAGTTAATCCAATAATAACATATAGCTATCCGATTGTATAGTCCTTAATAAAGAAATAGTAGTTACAAGCAAACGACCACACAAGCACAACAAGATTTAAAGAGTAGAAGTATACTCCTATAAGTTATTCACCGGATTGATACTTTAATATTTGCAAAACAGAATTTGGTGGCACCTTGCCATGTTAGTGTAACATCCAATTTTCACAAACGTTGTAATATTGCGATCAAAGATAGGTCAAAACGTTAGATTCAATCAATGAAATGAATATAGCTAGTCTTAATAACTTAATGGTGCCTTAATGTCACAACCGTAGTCATGTACACCACTAATTCACCAATCAA
Source organism: Misopates orontium (assembly GCA_946800315.1). Lineage (NCBI taxonomy): Eukaryota > Viridiplantae > Streptophyta > Magnoliopsida > Lamiales > Plantaginaceae > Misopates > Misopates orontium. The sequence goes on along the minus strand of OX326946.1, from coordinate 7,454,357 downwards.
AGATTGTTTTTGCATTGACAACGAAATTTTGCTAATGAAAGCTACTTTACGAACTTCTTTAATCAGAAATTAAAATCAAAATGTCTTAAGCCAATCACTAAGCGCCAGTCAAATATATACAAACGTGGCAATGGTAATTAATAAACCAGAACTGTTCTTTAGTCAAACTCGACTTTTTCCCTATTTCACGAGAAGAGGAACAGCTCCAACCAATCAGATGGAACTTGCTCCAATCACAAGAATGTTATTAGAGGTAACTGCAAAAATTACCCTGTGTTATTGACTTATTTCTAATTGGCAAGCAAAGCCTCCATGTGAAATTAATAAATTAGTAATAAAATTCTAATACACTTATTTAATCTACACATATAAAAACATAATTTAACAGAATTTTATTTTTATTATATTTACTTATGCATAAGGAAATAAAATAGTCAAACTGAGTTATATACTTTTTTATCAATGCTTTTTAGAAAACTTTACCCTCTAGATCTGTATTAGAAAAACGTAGTATTTATTATTTTTGTTATGTTTTTAACAAATTCCAAAAAAAAATCTCAAGAAATTATAAAAAAAATACACCATAATTATTTGAATAAATACACATTTGATATAAAAACTTAATGTATAAATATCATTACTTATCCATATAGTCAATTTAAAATATTATGGGATGATATTTTTTCAACTTAAATTACAATAGCATGATTTTAAAATTTATGGCTAGATTTTTGCTAACAAAAAATAACACAGGCTGTTGTTATATGTCAATAAAAAAATAACACAAGGAAGTTCTTGTAATTACCCCAAAGCTATGTCCTCATTAATATATTTACATATACAAACGGGTTAAAAACCCAAATTTAAAATAAATAAAAAAAGCTACAAAATACTAAATTTTCCCTTGAATTGCAAATAGAAAAGCAAAAAGAGGAAGATAAAAAAAAGATAAAAAAATTTACATGACTGGTACATCTTTCCAACGTCATCTAACGGCCGGCAAGTCACCAGCACTGATCCGTTTCCCACCTCCGAGTCTGGTAAAACCCGACCCGGCCCGAACTCCTCAACCCGGTCACTCGACCCATATTATTATTACTATTACTAACGTTAAAACTAGAATCATACACCGCTCTAGCATTAGGATCCGACAGCGTGGCGTACGCCTCGTGTATCTCGATGAAATCTGGACCGTCGGATGATTTGGCAATCGGAGAGTCCATAAACCGCGACTTGGCGTCCGGATGGTACAACTTGGCAAGCGTGCGGTACGCCGTCTTGATCTCCACCGGCGACGCGTTTCGCTTGACCCGAAGTACCTCGTACAGACTCTTCCTGTCCGCCTCCGACACGGCGGCGCGTACGGACAATCGCCGGTGAACGGCGTAGGAGGGCTGAGAAGGGAGGGTTAATGATGATCCCAACATAGCTAATAATGCTAATTTGAAAAAAAATAATGGATATTGTGAATGATTATGAACGTAAAATTTGTGAGGTTTTATTTGTGGTGTTGTTATATTTTGATATAGTCAGCTGTGAAGAAGAGAAAATGGGAATGGAGATTTAATATGTGGAAATATTGGACAAGTGTGGGTCCTACTAAGGGCCTAATTGTTTTTCTTTTTTAATTATTAAAAAATAAAGAAAACTTTGTTGTGAGCTGGTTGGATCAGATCTTTTGACGATGTTTAAATATTTGTATCTATATTCTATATTTATTATGTTTTGGGCAATTGAAGGGGTATTATCAAATTACGCCTTGTGTTATGATAAATTGAAACATTATCTGATATGAATAATAAATAGGCAAATTGCTTTGTGTGATCTCGAAAATTAGTCACCATAGATTGCTCACCCAATTTTGTGCTTATTTTACTTATAAATTTTTAGAAGAAAGACAATAATTCAATTTATTAAAAAGATTATTTAAAGTATAATGATATTTTGGTCATGAGGTGTAACAAAAATACTAAAAATTTGAGCAAGAGTAGTGTGCAACTTTTTGAAATTTGATGAGGATATTTTCATGGGGTATATGTCAATTTGACATAAAACAAGAGACGGGTGATTTGCCAAAAAACGGAAATTGAATGATAGATGTGTTTGTTATTACAATACAGGCTCTTGATTTGTTAACAAATAAAAAGATTTCCTTGAGGATGTGATTGATGTGTTGCAAACGAAAGTCACCCCTGCTATGAACCGGGACCTGCTCACTCCTTACACCGAAGAAGAGGTAAAAAGTGCTCTGGATTCTATGTTTCCTTTAAAATCGCCAGGGTCCTGATGGCATACCTGCTCTTTTTTACCAAAGGTACTGGCGTATTGTACGTGTTGATGTTGTGAATTGTGTCCTTTCCTTCCTTAACAATCAAGAATTCCTGCCAAAATTAAACTTCACTCATATTGTCTTGATTCCAAAAGTTAAAGACCCAAAATTTATTTCCCAATTTAGACCTATTAGCCTAAGCAATGTCTGTTATAAGATTGCAGCTAAAATGATCACTAATCGTTTAAAACCGTTGATGGATTCAATTATATCTGAAACACAATCTGCATTCATTCCTGGCAGACTTATAACAGATAATGTGCTTGTTTCCTTTGAAGTTAACCATTACCTTAAGAATAAGAGAAGAGGTAAGAAAGGATTTATGGCACTTAAACTTGATATGAGTAAAGCTTATGATAGAGTAGAATGGAACTTTTTGGAGAGAGTTTTGATCAGGTTAGGCTTTGAGATGTGAGAACCGTTTCCTACTCTATTCTTATAAATGGTGATCAGTGTGAGTCTTTTCATCCGGAGAGGGGACTCCGTCAAGGGGATCCTCTCTCGCCATATCTCTTTCTCTTTTGTTCTGAGGTGTTATCAGGTCTTATTCGTGAAGGTGAGGCCAATGGAGATGTTCGGGGTGTTCGAATCTGCAATCAGGCTCCTTGCATTTCACACCTTCTTTTCGCCGACGATACATTAGTTTGTTGTGAGGCCACTCAAGAAGCTGCCCATGCAATTGTCAAAGTTCTACAAAGGTATGAGATTGTATCTGGACAGAAGATTAATCTTGATAAATCAACTCTTGTGTTTAGTAGGAACATAAAAGTTGAAGACAAGAGTGCTATTCAGGCTATTCTCCGAGTTCAGGTAGCAGAGAAGCATGATAAGTACCTCGGGCTTCCATCACTTGTCAGAAAGTCGAAGAAAGAAGTGTTTGCTTTCCTAAGAGACAGGTTGTGGGACAAAGTGAAAGGTTGGAACGAAGGATTTTTGTCTGACGCCGGTAAAGAAGTATTATTTAAAGCTGTTCTTCAGGCCATTCCATCTTACGTGATGAGTATTTTTAAATTCCCGGACAACCTTCTTCATGGATTGGAGAGTCTCATCCGTAACTTTTGGTGGGATAGTAAAGACAAACAGAGGCGGAAATGGAGCTTCATGTGCAAGAGCAAAAGAGATGGTGGTATGGGATTTAGGGAGTTGAAGGCTTTTAACTTGGCTCTTATTGCAAAACAAGCTTGGCGGATCATCATTTACCCTAATAGTCTGATTGCTAGATTACTCAAGGCTCGGTATTTTAGGAATTCAGGTTTCAAGGAGGCTCGTTATGATGCCAAAGCATCTTTCACATGGAAGTGTATTTTCAGCTCTAAGGCAGTTATTGAAGCAGGGATCAAATGGCGAGTCGGTAATGGTCAGAAGGTTCGTATTTGGGGCGACAAATGGCTTCCAAAATTGCTTAGCTTTCAAGTGACTACACCTCCGGTGGAGTCAATGAAAGATGCAAAAGTGTGCTCGCTGATTAACCGTGACACGAGCCATTGGGACGTTGAACTTATAAGAACACATTTTTGGAAGGAGGACGCGGATGCTATCATGCGAATTCCACTCGGTGATGGGAGCAACGAGGATCAACTGATTTGGCATTACAACATGAATGGAATTTTCACTGTTAAAAGCGCATACCATGTGATTAAAGACACAGGGATTGGGTTGAGGCACTGCTTGGGGGATGTTCCAAACAAGGTGAAGGTTTTTGTGTGGCGTGCATGCCACAACATTATCCCAACTGGTGTGTGCCTTAAAACCAGGCATATTATTTCTGATGACCAGTGCTTGGTGTGTGGATACGGTGATGAATCTGTTGAACATGCTCTTCTATCCTGCTCTTTTGCAAGACAAGTCTGGGCTATTTCTCTACTTCCCCATAGCATCATTAGTCAACAAACAGGATCCTTTTTTGAATGGTTAAGGTTCATGTGTGATAAACTAAGCAAGGAGGAAGCTAGTCAAGTTGTGTGTATTTGCTGGGCTCTATGGAGTAACATGAATCAATTACTTGCTAATTCAGTTGTCAAAACTCCTCTTGAAGTTTATAATTTTGCAGATCAGTTTTTTAAGAGATACCTAGAGGCGAGGTCATGTTCGTATGGTGTGGTTGAGAAGGTTCCTGATGTGTGGACAGCTCCAGCAGCAAATTTTGTAAAAATCAACTTCGACGGTGCCATTTTTGCTCAACAACAGGCTGTGGGGTTGGCTGCAATTGCCAGAGACGACAAAAGTGCGGAGCTAGCTTGGATACAACAACGAATTTGCGGCCTCCTTGACCCGGAAAGTGCTGAAGCGTTGGCTGCAAAACTCGCGTCGAAGTTGGCAATCGATGGGGGGTGGAGCAAGATCATCATGGAAGGGGACTGCTCAAATATCATTAGTGATCTGGGAAAGAGTTCCAAGAGCTTGAGTATTTGTGGAAATGTGATTGAGGACATTCGACGAACACTTGGCGGCATTCCTTGTGTGAAACTGAACTTGGTACGAAGAGGCGCAAATACCGCAGCTCACCATCTTGCAAAAAGTGCGGTTGGGAACTTGGCTTGGACTAGAACATTTTAAGTTCATGCTTTTCTTTGTCACCTGCTGGCTGTTGGCCTGAGGATGTTATAGTAGTTGTGTTTTCTTGCCTTTTGGCTTAAAAAAAAAAAAAAAAAAAAAAAAGATTTCTATATGAATTTTATCTTATAGAGTTGCCATGTGTTTCTCCATTTTGTCGTGTATTTTAAAAATTGGTACACGTTTAATTATTTCTATATTCATATGATACGGAATACAATATAAAAATATAAGTGCTATTACCAACACCACATCTAATCTTTTTGAGTTAAGTAGTGTCTTAATCTGCAATAAGATTAGGTTCATATATTTAATAGAACCAAATTATGAAGAAAAAAGTGAACATAAAATTTGAAAAAAGATGCCACCATTGATTATTTCATGTACTTGTTTGTTCTTCAACGCATGGTAATATACTAGGGAAAATATAAATCAACTTGCTAGATATTTGATCTAGTCGCTTTGTTGTTGGATTTCTTTCATTCGGTTTGCTTCTAGAAGGTTAGCACCCCTCATGTGGAGTGAGTGAAGCGGCTCTCTTTGGCTTCATCTTTAACAGCCGTTTTAACGGGATTTCGTTAACGACTTTTAATTGAACTAAACAATATTAGCAACTGAAAATTGGCATGATTATATTGAGGAAAATGCATAAGACCCAACTAATTATCCAAATCATGCAAGGAATTCTCTAACATTTTCACATAACATTCTCGTGTTTTTTAAAATCCTGCATCAAGCTATTCTTCTTGCACCGAAGTCTCTCGTTTATTGATACATGCACGACGTGTTAGTAAAATTATGCACTATATTCTCTAATATTATAAAAGATTCTCACATCAAAACCTCATAATGAGGTAAAATTGATAATTTATATTTTGATTGGAGGTTGAGTGCAGAACTTTTGAAAACACGAAAGACTCTTGTGTAAAACAAGTTCTATAAGGAGGTTTAATGAATATCTTTTAAAACACACAAAGTTTTATGCATTTTTACGGATTTATTGGTGTTACAAGTTATGTATACAAGAATATTCCTACGTTCGTATATTTTATTAAACAACTGATATTCGGATTAGAAGAAAAACTTAAACTATATAAGAAACTTATTATGTGCATTAATAAGTGAATTGCCAAACTAACACTCTTGTGAAAAATAATTTCCAAAGTAACACTCTTGAAAAAGTAATTCCCAAAATAACACTTTCAACGAGATATTCTCTATTTTAACCTTTGTCCAATAACTCTAAATTACAATTCATTTATTAATTAATATTTTTCTATAAATAAATAACAAATCTTATAAAAAAATGAATTAAATCTAAATATATAAAAAAAAAAAACAGAATTGTCTTCCTCGCCCAACCTCTCCCCCCCCTCCCACCCTCCAGCCTAATTCATCGGAGTTGACGACAGTTCAACACCAGGACGATTTCGTCGGAGGCGACGATTCATTTGCTGATTACGGGAACTGTCTTCAACTCCGACGAATGAGCAAATGTATTCACCAAATCAGAAAATGAACCCAAAATTTCACCTGCAATCATCATCACTCGTCAAATTCCTCAATCGTTTCCCAATCACAAAACAATTCCCTCTATTCGAATTAGTTCTCCCGACCAACACACATTCACTTTTCAGTTTTCTCTTTTTATTTTAATTAGTCAAAAAAAATCCCGTAGTTTTTCGATCTTCAATTGGTAGAAAGTTATGGTGACGGACCAATTTCCAACTTCACCTCCAAACGGCGTCCTCGACAGCCCTCAATCGCGGCGGTGGAATCTCCCCTCGTCGTGCCTCAATCGTCCGTAGTGATCCGGAATAGAATTAAAGATCCATTTGATAGAATAACCTGGTCATTAAGTCTTGGTATTGCTGTACATGGATTTTTTTGATTTTTTTTTTTTTTTGTTAAGAGCTGTACATGGAGTTGGTCTCTGGGTGTTGGGAGTGGAGGTGGGTTGCTCGAAGAAGATGAACATTTTTTTTTCGTTTTATTAGATATTTAATTGAATAGAGAACTTCAATTTTTTCCTATCTTTACTTTTCTAACATACACAAGCTGTATGTATGTGTATATGTATTACATTACATGTAATTTAGAGTTATTTTTGATATTATTTCTGATGCGGGTATTTTTCGTATGCTTACTGAATACTCCGCGTCAGACTGATCCAGCTCCTGAATCAACTTCGAGTTCGGATAACCTGCACTCAAACACTGCACGTGAGCTAAGCCGGGGGTTGACCCGGCGTAGACCCTCCGATGCCTAAGTCAGTAGAGATTAAGAGTAGCAGCTCAACCCGTCATTTATGACGGTGTTAGCTGTCAAATTAGACAGTAGGGTCAACGTCATTTATGACGCTGAACAACTTCAGTAACTCTGAAGAGTAAAAATGGCGTACCTTGTTATGATTTATGAGGGGGTATTTATAGGCAAATTGGCTCCTTAATTATCTCATAAATATAAGGATCAAATCTTGACCAAATCTTTGAGATTTATGATGACGGCTTGTCAGCGTCAAACATGTGACTTATAGGCATCAGCGTTATTTATGACGCGTAGGCATCAACGTCATTTATGTCAGCGTCATATTTGATGTTGTCGGCGTCAAACATGTGACTTATAGGCATCAGCGTTATTTATGACGCGTAGGCATCAACGTCATTTATGTCAGCGTCATATTTGAATTCATGAGTATGGAATGCACCTGAACAATGGGTTGTCAACACACCTATGCGTAATAAATGAGTATGGAATGCACCTGAACAATGGGTTGTCAACACACCTATGCGTAATAAATGACGCTGATGCCTATAAGTCACATGTTTGACGCCGACAGCGTCAAATATGACGCTGACATGAATAACGCTGATGCCTATAAGTCACATGTTTGACGCCGACAACATCAAATATGACGCTGACATAAATGACGTTGATGCCTACGCGTCATAAATAACGCTGATGCCTATAAGTCACATGTTTGACGCCGACAGCGTCAAATATGACGCTGACATGAATGACGTTGATGCCTACGCGTCATAAATGACGCTGATGCCTATAAGTCACATGTTTGACGCCTACAGCGTCAAATATGACGCTGACATAAATGACGTTGATGCCTACGCGTCATAAATAACGCTGATGCCTATAAGTCACATGTTTGACGCCGACAACATCAAATATGACGCTGACAGTTAGATCCACTACGAATTGATATACCATATTTTGGTATTAACGACAATTCATATGAGATATATACCATATTTTAGTATTAACGACAAATCATATGAGATTCAAATCTCAAATATTCTACAAACTGTCGAATGTTCTATAAAATTCGCAGCGCATTTATCCAACAGTTAAATCCACTACGAATTGGGGGACTACTGATAATAATATTTCGGTATTACACGTGGCATTATCTGATTAAGACATGTCATGAGTATGGAATGCACCTGAACAATGGGTTGTCAACACACCTATGCGTAATAAATGACGCTGATGCCTATAAGTCACATGTTTGACGCCGACAGCGTCAAATATGACGCTGACATGAATAACGCTGATGCCTATAAGTCACATGTTTGACGCCGACAACATCAAATATGACGCTGACATAAATGACGTTGATGCCTACGCGTCATAAATAACGCTGATGCCTATAAGTCACATGTTTGACGCTGACAAGCCGTCATCATAAATCTCAAAGATTTGGTCAAGATTTGATCCTTATATTTATGAGATAATTAAGGAGCCAATTTGCCTATAAATACCCCCTCATAAATCATAACAAGGTACACCATTTTTACTCTTCAGAGTTACTGAAGTTGTTCAGCGTCATAAATGACGTTGACCCTACTGTCTAATTTGACAGCTAACACCGTCATAAACGACGGGTTGAGCTGCTACTCTTAATCTCTACTAACTTAGGCATCTGAGGGTCTACGCCGGGTCAACCCCCGGCTTAGCTCACGTGCAGTGTTTGAGTGCAGGTTACCCGAACTCGAAGTTGATTCAGGAGCTGGATCAGTCTGACGCGGAGTATTCAGTAAGCATACGAAAAATACCCGCATCAATTTCGAAAAAAACAAAGGTTAAAATAGAGAATATCTTGTTGAAAGTGTTATTTTGGGAATTACTTTTTCAAGAGTGTTACTTTGGGAATTATTTTTCACAAGAGTGTTAGTTTGGCAATTCACTCGTGTATTAATTCCAAATTATCTATATTCAAACTATATAAGAAATTGAACGTTCCCAGTTTAGTCCCTTTTCCCTATTTTAAGTATGAATGGAGAAAAAGATGTGCAATTTATTTGAAAATAAATTAACGAAATATAATTCAACCAAGTGGTTATTACTTTTAAAGGTCAAATATCAATTTCCCAATAATAGTTACGTATTTGCTTTCGGTGTGGTAAAATGTGATCCATAAAGCAAATCAAATGGGTTTCACTTTCAAAGTCCTCCTTGGCACGAGTTATTTGTGTCTTGTGATAGAGTCACGTTTCTTTATATCATAATCAAATAACCTTAATCCTTAAAATTCGATCTATTAAGATATTCATTGATCTATCCACGTAAGAACCTTATCCTTTTTACCATGAGTGCTCACATTTTCAAGGCCGCGCAATGATTTTGTCTATGAGTTGATAGAATTCTATCCGAAAAAAATGGAAACAATTGACATAACTCCTTAAATATATATAATTATGATTGACTTGCATTGTTCTTGTTTGTCCACTTTATAACTTATATTGTCTAATTCGAGAAAAACATTAATAAAACTCCCTTGGGTTATACAAAACCTACAAAAAAAATATTAAAATAGAATATAATCTTCCAAATTGTCAATTTAACTCCTCATATGTTTTGATACTAGGAGAGTTTGCTGCATCCCTAATTTTTACGGAGTTTGGAGCATGGTTTATATAATAGAAGATGGTTTGGTGAAAACTATTAATAAAATGAGAAAATTTTGTGCATGTTTCAAAAATACATGGAGGTTTTACGTATTTTCTCCATAAGAGTGTTTTAGTCAATTAATAGGTTAAAAAGTTTAGAAGATAAAACGAGTCTCATAGAGCGCAAGTGCGATGCTCATTCTGGTGAAATAAAGGGGATTGGATTTGATGAAGGATTTTTCGAAAACAAGAGGGAGTGTTATGCAAAAAACATAACATGAGAGGTCTCCACGGAGGTTTTCGAAAAGGTAGGGAGTTATGTGCATTTTCCTCCGTAACTTTAACGGTCGTTATACACTGCTGATTAAACCTTTGGAGTTATTCCGTACTGTTACAAATAAAATATTCTACTAAAAAATGTGAGTTTCTTGTAATATGACTACAAATTTTATAGATCTCTTTATCAATCACAAAACATTTCTTAATGGAATGCCATAAAATGACAAAAGGCCCAAATATCAGCCGATTTTGAATTAACTAGTTGCGCGTTATTAATGTTTCTTTTTCGAAATAAAATACATCATGTCCTTTACATAGCAAGAAAAGAATTTAATTTGATCCTCACACGCGCCCAGGCTTCTAGAGTGAAGAGACGTGATATAGCCGATAGGACATTTTATATCAAAGAATCACCAAATTTACCATTAAAACCTAGTTCATGAAAACTTATCTACATAATTTTTTCACGCTATTACCGTATTACGCAAACTACAGCATTTAAAGACAAAATTGTAAGTACAAATTTTATCTTCATAAAGATTTTCCACTTTTCCAGGGAATTAATTATGTGGTGATGAGCCCATGACTCGTGAGGTAGCCGCACGTGCTAAGTCTTCTAGAAGGTTTCCCCGTTACTCACTCGATAGTTCTGAGGTCTCTATTCTGCTTGTCATATATTTACAGCTGAAGTCCATTGGTTCTTTCAGAAATTAGATTTTTTTTTCACATTATTCTTAAAAGGCTTGAGTAGGGAAATCAAATTTAATTATTGATATAGTACACATTGAGAATAGTCCACAAGGGTGGTATAGTTTATTTGTTATTATGACCTATATATTTTGTCGGGAATTTTGTATTTTTGGTCCTCTAAGTTGGCTCATCTGCAATTTTGGTCCTCTATATAACTATTTTATCAACAATTTTAATCCTCTAAGTTGCAATGTGTTTCAATTTGGTCCTCTGATCATAATTTTGGCAATTTTGGCCGGAAATTCCTATAGGATTGAACATGTCCAAACCAAAATCCACCAAACTCAATCGATTTTCATGTCCAATTTGTTCTCCTCCACGCAATCCCATAGGAATTCCCGGTCAAAATCGCCAAAATTATAGTCAGATGACCAAAATTGAAACACATCACAACTTAAATGACTAAAATTGTTGATAAAATAGTTAGAGGATCAAAATTGCAGATGAGCCAACTTCGAGGACCAAAAATGTAAAATTCCCTATTTTGTCTTATCGATTATAATCAACCAATCATATATGTATTAGTTCTGCTCCAAGAATGTGCTGTACGAATGAATATTCTCTTGTTTAAACTTTCTGTAACCCTTGGAGTATGTCTTCTTATACTCCACTTTTAAATAACAAATTTCATTGCTGATCAATATATATATATATATATATATATATATATATATATATATATATATATATATATATATATATATATATAGTACCGAGTTGACTGGATTAGATCCGAACAACCCCGTATTACAATGGATCGACTACCATGTATATGAAACTAATAATAGCATATTATCCAAAATTACATATCCTTTATAAGGATGTATGTATCAGTTGATATATATCAACCGGCTCTAAAGGTTTTTGAATTTGAGTAATATCATTTTTTTATTGCATAAAGACTGAATCAAAAGAATAGAGGATTAATCAAATTCATATATATGCATGTTCCAATATTTTTCTAGGACGCATCCTGCCATTTCCAAGGGCAAATATTCTGATTCGTGATTCTCTTCTAATCTTCACCCTACCTGCCGAATCTTGATCACAAATCATATTATATTTTTTATCTTATATATTTTTGTGATTCTCTTTCAAACTTTGATTTATATTAGAACTTTATTTCTTCGTGATTTGTGATCCCATTCTCTTTTCTTTGATTATTATTAGGTTGGGTGGCCGGTGCCTGAAAGATAGTCTAGATGCTTGAGCAATTCAAAATGGAATACTTTTAGATTCTCTAGGTCAACTAAAATTTATAATGTTAACAAAAAAAAAACTAAAATTTATAAATACCATTTGTTAGTTTTAAATGGTTCCGAATGAGGTCCACATAATCAGATTAACAGGGAGAATATTGTTGACCACTTTTATTGTCACGGTGCACAAGTTTTATTCGTCTTTTACATTACATTTGTGCCACGCAATTTTCCACTGACTCATCTAGTAAACCATACCCAAATCTTTGGGCTCGGGCCGTCCATTGTAGTTTTTGTTCAAACGTATAGAAATGTTTCCATCTTCTAACTGCATGAAATAATTGTTTATGTCTACTATCATCTAAAATAATAAATTTTACGAAGTTTTAAACATGTAGAAAAGATCTCGAAGGTATTGAAAAAAGTTTAAGATGTTTAGAATACTGAAACATACATCGATCACAAAACAGAAATAGTTGAACTATAAATTTGAGATTTGATTAGAGTTGTTTAATACCATCCATCAATTTACAAATTTGTTAGTGCAATGATAGATTTGATGATAATAATAATAATAAAAAAAAAGGTCTAATTGATAACACTGTTTTGTGAATGCAAGGGTAAGAACACCAACGAAGGCGGACGACCCCTGTTACCATTTAAATTTATAGGTGCGAAAAGCTAGTCCCTACCTGAGGAAGAATTTTTTTATTCCACCCACTATTTGCATAATCAAAAGACCATCAAGTGTCATAGAAGATTTGTTTTGCAATTAGGTGCCTTCATGGTTCTTCTTATGGTTGTAATCGTGTTAGGAATATTTATCTTCACAAGCATGTGATGTAGTATACTTTCGGCCCAAAATTTTATAGATTTGTTCTTAATCTTCACCAAAAAGAAACTTTATATCAATAGAGATATTATTTATTCTTACAAACCCACTTACTTTCCTTAATTTTTGCGATGTGAAACTATTGTTCGCATCCTACAATCCTCTCATTGAGGAAAAGACCAATAAACTTTCCCTACGTGCCTCAAGTGATTAAGGATTCACCACCTTTTTTGTTCATTCTCGGGATATTATTTGCCACTGCAACTTTTTCCTTTAAAGAAGGACCACCGAGCCTCCTTTTAATCCGAAAGCTCACTACATGTGAACCCTCTTCTTAAGTCACAAGCTCATACATCCTCTCGTTCACTCTAGAACACTCACGTGGATTGGAATACTGGTCTTGATACAACTTGTTATGAATACATATATCTCCACAGTTTTTGTTCGTTCTTAGGATACTATTTGTCCAATAACTCTTTACTCATACAAAAGACCATCGAGCATCCCATTAATTTGGGAGCTCACCACCTCTGAGTCTCTCCTTAAGCCGGAAGTTCATGCCTCATTTCTCGCTTACATTAGTACATCACATGAAGCATGACTACTTCGACAAATGTATTTTTGCAAGCTTAATACTTGAAGCTTGGAAAGCAAAACTTGGTGACAAGTTAGTGTAGCCCAATATCAAATTTTCAGACGACATTATTAGATGAATTTAATCCCAACCTTAGTTCCGATATGCACCCTTACATAGGTCAAAATGTTATGTTTGATTTAATTTCCCGTTGTTTTTGTATTGACAGTGAAATTTCTTTTATTAAACAAAGACTATCAAGCATTAGATCTTTTCGCATAAACTAACTTCCAAATGTCTTAAACCAATCACCAAAAGCTAAGCAAATGATCAGTTAAATGCATAAATTAGTAATCAAGAACTAATCTTTAGTCAAAGAGGCTATTGTCGTTTTTCCGCTTGAGACAAGATCAAACCAGCTCCAACTAATCAGATTAACTTACTTCAACGACAAGAATCTCAAGGAACATAGAAATTCCTCCACTAATTACGTTAATCTCCATTAATATTTTCCTCAATTGAAGCAATACATAGCCTTTTTGTCAAATTAAAATAACTCAAAACTATTTTATTTTTTTGCATTGAACTCCTAATTCCGCCGCTAACTAAAAATGAAAAGAGAAAAAAAAAAAAAAAAAAGATACAAAAATTTACATGACTAGTACATCTTTCCAACATCATCTAACGGCCGGCAAGTCACCAGCACTGATCCGTCTCCCACCTCCGAGTCGGGTAAAATCCGACCCGACCCGAACTCCGCGACCCGGTAACCCTACCCATATTATTATTAGCGTTAAAATTGTAGTCGTACACCGCTCTAGCATTAGGATCCGACAGCGTGGCGTACGCCTCGTGGATCTCGATGAAATCTGGACCGTCGGATGATTTGGCGATCGGAGAGTCCATAAACCGCGATTTGGCGTCCGGATGGTACAACTTGGCGAGCGTGCGGTACGCCGTCTTGATCTCCACCGGCGACGCGTTTCGCTTGACCCGAAGTACCTCGTACAGACTCTTCCTGTCCGCCTCCGACACGGCGGCGCGTGTGGTCAATCGCCGGTGGACGGCGAAGGAGGGCTGAGAAGTGAAGGTTAATAATCCCAACATTTGCTTAATGAAAATTAACGTTGGATTTGTGAACAGAAGATAAGAATTGAAGAGGTTTAATTTATATCGTTAATTACAAAGTCAGCTGATGAAAGATTCAGACAGGGACGATATATACACAGAAACTAGGGTGTGGGTCCCACTTTTGGCGCACCAATTTTATCTTCTTTTTCAAGTAATCTTTAGATAGTAATTATTTATTTAATGTTGAAATTCTATATTTTGTTTGATATTTATATATAGAATATTTAAATTATGACAATGCGACTAATATATTGTAATAATGGGAAATATGATTAGTGAATGACAGGCAGACAATTGACGAATCTGGTGGGAATCGAATAATTGGTAATACATAGCAAGATATGTTTGTTAACAAGGAAAAATCGATTAATTTATTGAACCACATTTTGTGTATGAAATTGATACGTTTATCTCGATTTTGTCGTGTCTATTAGAAAAACAGGATATAGATAGTCTCCATGATCATATAAGATTTGTAATTTGATGCAAAATTCGTTGTATTAGTAACGCATCTGATAATTTTAAGTTAAGGGAGATGATATATACAGAGTAAAATTCCTCAATACAAAGCAAATTTTTTATGTTTACTATTATACCCCTTTTTATATTACTAATACATTCGTTTCCCTTTAATATCTTCCAATGATTAGCAGAATCTTTAAAACATAATTAAAACATTCCTCTTTCCAAATTAAAAAATGAAAAGATTATCTTCCTTTGCTTAACAATAATTAATAACTCATGTAAATAAGTGACTTAGTAGAAACATAATTAAGTATTCACATGTATTTATGTTATAAAAATTTGTATATTAGTTTTAAGAACAAAAAAAAAATTAATAATGTTTTTAATTCGTTAAATATACTATTTTCCACATTGTTGGGCATACATACCGCTTGTACACCTATGTATCATTAATTCTCCAACTTTAATAATTTGCTTTGATAAATAATAAAAATAAAAGAAGAACATGTTGAATCTAATAAAAAATAAATATTCCAATTGATAGTAGTAACCAGTGACCATGCAATTTGTAGTGCAACAACTAAGTTTCAAAAGAAAATTTCATAAGTGACCATCATCATCTATAGAATTACGTGAAAGGTGAAACAAAAACAGATATCAAAAAGGTGATTAAACAAGAAGGTAATTTAGAATTGGTCATCAATTAATATAACATATAAATTAACATGTGTGTTTAATAAACAATTTCATCTACTTTTCGACAAACTCCACCGAAATTTTTTGTTGGAATTTCTTATTTTTCAGATTATATGGTCATGAGAGTCAAATAAAAATTAAAAGTTTGAAGTAATATTAAAAAATTAGAGTAATTAATTATATTTTCATCAAGTAACTTATTTACATAAGTTATTATTGTCAATCAAAGGAAGATAATCTTTCCATTTCATAATTTAGGAAAATGGGTGCTTTAATTTTATTTTTAATGATTCTGCTAATCATTGGCAGATATTAAAGGGAAACAAATGTATTACTAATATAAAAGGGGTATAATAGTAAACATCAACAATTTGCTCTGTATCGAGGGATTTTGCTCTGTGTGTTATTCTACCTTATATTTATCTTAATTATTTTATAAAGTTAAAATTGGGTAAACTAGCAGAAACTATGCACATAAATCATTATGTTTCGTATGATTTATTGAGAAAGTATGTTATATAAAGCTAATACTAATATAAAACTTGTTACCATATATCAGTTTTGATCTAATTCTGTGGGCTCTCAATAATCTGTGGCAACATAGCACGTGGGATCATTTTAATTCTGCTTGCTTCTAGAAGGTTAGCACTTAGCATCCCACCCTTGGGGTGTGTGAGGCGGCTCTCTTTGGCTCTGCCTATTATTATGATTTATGAGCCGTTTTGATGTCATTTCTTTAATGATCTTTTAATATTTAATGACTTAATTGAACTAAACATTGCCAAGTTAATATAGACTTAAGCTCGATTGGTGGTGTAGCCACCTCGAAAAGAAAGGAAACGTTCTAATTTTGAACTTTCTAGAAAATAAAACATGCAAGCACTTTAATAGGTCTATTGTAATAAATATTTTTTACAAATTCACTACAAGAATTTGGTTCAATTGAAACGGACACACTGCAACGGATTTGCAATCCGTTGCAGGAAATTAGTTGTACCAACGTCCTTCGACGTTGGTACAGCAAAATTGAAAAAAATAAATACCTGCCAACGTCTTCGGACGTTGGCAGGTATTTGTCAGAATTTTTTTGAAGCAGCAACGTCGTACAGACGTTGCTGCTGCATTTTTTTAATTTTTTTTTAAGATTGAAATGCTACCAACGTCTGAAAAAGACGTTGGTAGCATTTTTCGACTGCAGCAACGTCTGTTTAGACGTTGCTGACAGTCGAATTCAACGCCAGCTGCTCCCGTGCAGCTTTGTGTCTGCTGCATGCAGACACAAAGCTGCACGGCAGCATTAATCCATGGCACCAACGTCCCCAGGACGTTGGTGCCATATTTATATGGCATTTTCGCAGCAGATTTCTGCTGCGAAAATTGCCATTGCTGCTCTCGGCCTAAAATTTTTTTTCCACTCATTTTCACTCGATTTCACATAATTTCACTCATTTCAGCTCCAAATCTCTTCTTTTTTTAAGGTATGTGTTTAATGTCTTCAAAATTACGATTATACATGTTTTTTTTTGGGTTTAATCGGTTAGATTTTTATTATTTTGCATAAATATGATTTTTTAGTTGATTTGATGATGTATTTGTGTTAATTATGTATTAATTAGTCGATTTGATGAATTAATTTTGACGATCTATGTGTATTATGTTTTTTTTTAAATTAATGGTTAGATTTGTGTAATTAGATTATTTGTGATGTAATTGTTGATTTTAGGCATATTAGTGTTAATTATTTATGCTTAATTAAGGTATTAGAGGTAATTATGTGATGATCTATGTGTATTATGTTTGTTTTTTTAAATTAATGGTTATATTTGTGTAATTAGATTATTTGTGATATAATTGTTGATTTTAGGCATATTTGTGTTAATTATTTATGCTTAATTAAGGTATTAATTAGAGGAAATTATGTGACGATCTACGTATATTAATGTTTATTTTTAATTAATTAGTTAGATTTGTGTAATATTATAGCATCATAGTGTTGTATTTGTTAGATTTGTGTAATTATGTATGATTAATTAAGATATTAGAAGTAATTTTGAACGATCTATGTGTATTATTAATTTTTTTTTAAATTAATGGTTAGATATGTGTAATTATGTATGATTAATTAAGATATTAGAAATAATTTTGAACGATCTATGTGTATTATTAATTTTTTTTTAAATTAGTGGTTAGATTTGTGTAATTATATGATTAATTAAAATATTAGAAGTAATTTTGAACGATCTATGTGTATTATTAATTTTTTTTTTAAATTAATGGTTAGATTTGTGTAATTAGTATTTGTGATGTAATTGTTGATTAGATAATGTATTTATATATATGTTAATTATTTATACTTAATTAAGGTAGTAGAGGTAATTAATTATATATGTGACGATTTATATATGTATCTTAAGGTTTAATTTAATTAATCGGTTAGATTTGTGTAATATTATCGCATAATAGTGATGTATTTGTTGATTCGAGTGTATTAGTACTGTTAATTATATATATATATATATATATATATATATATGCTTAATTAATTAATATTAGATTTGTGATTATGTGACCAATATAGCTACGTATTTTATTATGATTTTTGTAGAATTTAATCGATTAACTTTGTATTATATAACATATATAATTGTGTTTATGTTAGAACGTATTTATGTTAATTAGATATGCTAAAAATTAAGGTTAGTAGCGTTTAGAAATTATTAATTTGACCATTCTAAATATTTATTTATCAGATGGCCGGCTCGTCAGATCAGGGAAGGGGGAAAGGAAAAAAGAAGGTGTCGAAGAACCAGGTGCCATACCCGGAAGGGGTACCTCGAGGATCATTCTCTTCGCAGCCTGATCTTGGTTCGATGGGATCACTTTCAGCGATGATGCCGATGTTTACCGGAGGATCAAATGAGGCAGGAGCCCGCGCTAGTGGGCCGTTTACCAATCAATTGATGGGTGTAGGATCGACAATGGGGGGTGTATATCTTGGGGGTGGTGGATTTGGTGGGGTTGGTTACGGCGGGGTTGGTTATGGTGTGCCTGGATTTGGTGGGCCTGGATTTGGTGGGCCTGGATTTGGTGGGCCTGAATTTGGTGGGCCTGGGTTTGGGAGTGGATCTGGATTTGGTGTGCCACAAACACCGCTAACGAGGCCACAGCTACAGATTCAGGGGACGGGAAGTACTGTTGGGCCATCATCATCGGGCTCACGGGGTTCAGGCTCACGTGGTTCAGGCACACGTGCTTCGGGCACACGAGCTTCAGGCTCACGTGCTCATGGCGTTTCTGAGGAGTTAGCCGAGGATGAGGGGGGTAACGATGATTCAGGAGACGATGGTGGTATTGCTAGGGTTGCAGTGCGAGGACAATCTAAACCTCGCGAGCCCCCGGCAAATCCGGATGACAGGGAGGTACTGGAATTATTCTTTGACGGCTCAATAGAGAACCCTTCCGCCGTGACGACGATTGGTACAAATTTGAGGAACATGATGCAAGGGCCATACTTCACGTACGGCATGTGGCCAGAAGAGGAGAAGGAAATGTGTTGGAACAGATTTAAGGTAAGGAATTAGTTTGGCTTCTATATTTATTAAATATTTATAAATATTTGTTCATTTTTATTCATTTATGTGACCAACTTTTCTTTATGTCTGTATTAAATGCAGCACACTTACCAGTGGGATCCTGCCATTGAAAATGCAGTCAGGGAATGGTATGATAAGGTCGCCACTGCGAGATTTGCAGGTTCGGTAAACCACGCCAAGAAATGGTGGTTGCGCTGCAGAGTTGACCCCACCTATAGTTTGATTCACAGCTGTTGGATTCACGAAGATTTTCGGCAGGCATTTTATGATTACTGGGAGCTTGAGCCCACGAAGGATCGTTCGGAGCAGAACGCCAAAAATCGAGATAAGGGGAAAACAGTAAACTATAGGGGTGGGTCGCGCAGCACGAACAAGCATAGGATAGATCTGGTAAGTAGAAAAATATGATTGGTTATTTTTCAAATATCATCATTGATTTAATAATGTGATCTATATTTGCTTTAATGAATTTTCATATTATGACAGGCCAAGGAAATGAATACAACGCCCGACAAGGTGCCGTTTCAGGATGTCTTTGTAAAGACTCGTGCAAAGAAACACGACGACGGTACGGTTGAGTGGCCAAACCCTGAGGACAAGGCTAATTACGTGAGTATAATATATTCTTTCATTAAAGTTGTGTAATCGTTAATAATTGTTGTTGTCGTAATTATACTTATTTTTGTTACAAAAAATATTTTGAATCATAATATGTCATATGTAGGATGCCTATGTGGAACACTGCCTACGAGAACATGGGCCCGATATGAGCCAGTGGCCGGTCTGGGACGTGAGACCGTGGGTGGAAATTGCCGCAGCCGGACGTGTAAAGAAGAATAGGGTGGTGGGTCTGGCGAGTTACGGTGAGCCCGAGCGCATAGGATTCAAGGCTCGGAGACATTCTAGGTTCGTTGAGACTGGCTCTAGTAGCTTGGAGCCGCTTCGCTCAAAATGTGAGGAACTGGAGGCCGTAACAGCTTCTCAAAATGAAGAAATCGCCGGTTTAAAGAATGTGCTCAAATACTTTATGTCACAGATGAATGTGCCGGTGCCCGAGGGGTTGTGGGGGTCAGCGCAACAACAGCAGGGTCAACAACAACAGGGGCAACCACAACAGTTTAACAACTTCCCGGCAGTTTTCCACCAACCATTGCAACCGACGAACACGAGTGTCGGCAGCGGGCGAGTATCAGGGGGTTCAGTCTATCGACCACAGTCACATTCTATCGGTCAGGAGGAAGAAGGAGGCCAGGAAAGGAGTTCGGGGGGCGGTGATGACGACACCACTGGCTTGGGTGATATGTAATTTGAAGCGGATAGTGAAATTTAGACTGTTATTTGCTGCTTTTATTTGTATTTGTATAATTATGAACAAACGTGGTTTGTTTTAGCTTGTTTTTATTTATGTTTGCACCTTATATATATTTATGTTTTTATTTATGTTTTTATTTATATTTATAAGTTACACTAGTTTTATATATATATATATATATATACATACATATATATATATATATATATATATATATATATATATATATATATATATATATATATATATATATATATAAACGTTACAATTCAAATAACTCAAATATTACAACGCAAACTTACATATTGCAAATAAACCACTGTTTAAGTTCACGAATTCTTACTACATAGGCAAACATATTGCTTAGAACACACATTACGCATAATCAGGGTCGTCGTCGCCACCATCATCATGATCTTCATCCACGTCATCGTCGGCGAACGTGTCGTTATCATCGACTTCCACAATATCATCGTCTGCAAGCCTGATAGGTGTATTGTCGATATTGTTGATGTCATCCAATCTTAGCTGAGGTGCGGTGCTATCTTGATAAATGTCGAGATTAGCCACTGCAGTTGTGTCAACGAGGTACCTCGCTCTTGTCGTGCAAACCGCCCACCATCCTCTCCTACTCGTATTTTTTTGTGACGGATACAGAGTGTAATAGACTTGTTGCGCCTGACTTGCTAGGATAAACGGTTCAGACGCTCCTGTCCCGAGTCGCATTGTTGGATTAATGTCAACAAGGCCATAAGTCGGATGAGTTGTTATTCCATTATACACGTCGTACCAATCACATTTGAACATAACAATTTGTTCCAAGTCTCCACTGCCCCAGTAATCAAGCTGTATAACCTCTTGAAGCATTCCATAGAAATTACGTGCGTCTGGGTCGCCAGTGTCGCCCTTCACATAAACGCCACTGTTCATTGTTTGCCCACCAGCCCCATATGCTTCTGTATGAAATTTGAATCCGTTAACCGTATAACCATTATACGTTTTTGCTTTCAAAACAGGACCCCGAGCAAGACCGCGTAATCTAGGATCCACGCTGTAACTACCAGACACAACAACTTGTTTGAACCAGTCGATAAAATAAGCTTTACGTATCTGATCTTTATTAGCTTGCGGATATCCTGCGCACATCTGTTCATCAAACACACTGTCGCAGAAAGAAGCCGTTTAAAACATCAATTGATATATTAGCAAGAATACATCGTATGGCAATTAATAATCTTACCTTAACCAACACTCGACCTCTGGGCAATTCAACAAGACATAGAGATGAGCCGCTTTGCACTCTGCGAGAGATAAATTTCTGTAACTGACACAACGCCCCATTGTTTTCCCTTTACTCTGGAATACTGATAATTGGTCGTTGGGGTCAATAGATATTGGAACTTCGTTCCTGTTCAAACGGGTTGCTCTTGTTTCAATGTTGCTGTCAAAGTAGAGTGAGGAGAAATTTGCAATTTCTGCGTAAATGTACGCCTCAACAATCGACCCTTCTATGTGTGCCTTGTTACCCATTGGTCTCTTAAAATCAAACATTCGTCTAACAAAGACAAAAAAATATTAACTAGTCATATTTTGAACATCATATAGTTATCAATATAACAGTAACTGGTATTTACCTCTCAAATGGATACATCCACCTGTACTGTACGGGCCCACCGACCTTTGCCTCCCAGGGAAGGTGTATCGCCAAATGCTCCATGGAATCAAAGAACGATGGAGGAAAGAATTTTTCCAGCTTGCACATAGTCACCACAATCGAACGTTCTAATAAATCCATGTCACTATATCGGATGTCAGGAGCTGTCAAAGCTCTGAAAAAATTACTGATCTCCACTAGCGGCCCCCAGACATTATCTGGCAAGAAGTCACGAAATGCAATCGGAACCAACCTTTGCAAAAAAACGTGACAATCGTGACTTTTCATTCCCACTAGACGAAGCTGTGGCATTTGAACACAACGCGAAATGTTTGACGCGTATCCATCTGGAAATTTGAGATTGCACAACCACTCACACACTTTAACCTTTTCGTCCTTACTGAGACAGTACGATGCTCTACGTTTGTATAACCTCCCTCCCGGTCCAGTCTGTAGAAACAAAGATCTTCTGCCCGTCAGTAATTGTAAATCTTTGCGAGAGTTCATATTGTCCTTGGTTTTCTCAGGGTCATCCATCACAGTGTTCTTGATATTGTCGAAGAAGTTCTTTTCACAATGCATGACATCTAGGTTGTGGCGGATCAGATTGTGCTTCCAATACGGAAGTTCCCAAAATATACTTCTACGACACCAATTGTGATCCAACCCAAAGCCCTGAACAAATTCTCCGCATATACCAAATCCGACCGGTGGAAGACGTGCAACGTGTCTCCACATGTCCATCCCTGATCTTCTTGGTAGAGGTTCATCAGTCTCTATTCTACCTTTCGTGAAGTCAGTTGTGTTTTGTCTCCATGGATGGTCCGGAGGCAAGAATCGACGATGACAGTCAAAGAAAGAAGTCTTTCGACCGTGCTTAAGTTGGAAACTCTTGGTTTCTTCCATACAGTACGGGCAAGATAAACGACCATGTGTGCTCCACTGTGATAGCATGCCATACCCTGGATAGTCACTAATCGTCCATAGCAATGAAGCTCGCATTTGGAAATTTTGTTTCCGAAAACTATCGTATGTTGGCACACCCGAATCCCACAGTGACTTAAGTTCATCAATAAGGGGTCTGAGTAATACGTCAATGTTCTTGCCGGGACTCTTCGGACCAGATATCATTAAACTTAGGAAAATATATTCTTGCCGCATGCACAGGTCGGGAGGGAGGTTATAAGGGGTCACAAATACTGGCCAACACGAGTAAGGAGCTGAGGAGCTCCCGAAAGGATTAAAACCATCGGTGCAAAGTCCAAGTCTAACGTTTCTCGGTTCGGCAGCAAAATCTGGAAATGTCCTGTCGAAAGATTTCCAGGCCAAACTTGAAGCAGGGTGAATCATTTGATCGGTATCTGCCTGACACTTCAAGTGCCATGTCATGTGCTCCGATATTTTGCGTGATGTGTAAAGCCTCTGCAATCGATCCGTAATAGGCAAGTACCACAGCTTCTTACGAGGAACGAGCTTCTTCTTATTGGTGCATTCCTCGTACCTAGCTTCGCCACAATGGGGGCACTCGGTCCAGCGCTTACTTTCATACTCCCCGTAATAAAGGATACAAGTATTAACACACACATCGTATGTTTTGTACCCAAGTCCTAAACCTTTGATGAATTTCTTGACTCCGTACCA